>VZSF01009536.1:1209091-1245496 GCA_013398295.1 Chionis minor | reverse complement strand
CATTCCAAAAACTTCCTGGATTTAATATACATTAAAAAGCTATTATGAAAAATATGTATTGGTACCAGATATTCTTCATTGTTTTATCAGTTCAAAACAACGATTTCCTCTGAAGGACATCCTGACAAAGAAAGATGTACTCACACGCCATAGAAAACTTCATTCCAAACCCTTTTTCTTTGTACTTGACAGACAGAGATGAAGCCATCAGAAAGGAAGGAGGCGGACTGGAAACGAATTATGATTTTAAATGCTTTGTTTTGGAAGGCACAAGTGGAAGATTAGATCCACTGGCCTTTTTGCTGACTTCTCTTTTCTCCTGTAGGACTTGCAGGTAGCTCTGGTGGTAGATGCCAGTAAGACCCGTACAGATATGGGGAGATTTTAATGAGCTGCTGTTAGCCTGCTTAAACTTCTCTTCTGGTATGTGGTGTTAGGCCTCCATTCCAGAAAATAATTCCTTTTATCTGTTGCTGCCTGGGATTACACATAAGCGTCAGTTAAAATCTCAAGCCTCTGCTTCACTGGGACACAAGCCCAAATTTAAAACGAGACACATGTTTAACTGCTGTTCAGAACAGTTTCTTTTTTTTAAGCAGGCTTTATTTTTTTAATTAAACTAACACAAAGAAGAACAGAATAGGGGTGTTTGGTCTTTTGTTTTGTTTTTAATTTCTGACTTGTTTTATGTCCTGGTAAATATTTTTAGACAAGTGGTTTGGCCATACCCATGCTGCCAGGGACTTCAAGCTCTTTTAAGTCACTCCAGCTCTTTGTCCACAGGTACTTAACCCCCTACATGAACACAATTTATTATTCTCTTTGTTAGGATGAATTGTGAGTAAAATTATCTGTTCTGCTGCACTTCATTATTGTGTTTTTGTCATATGGAACAGGCCTAAGTGTAAGTGGATGCCAAAAATCTCACCAGTGTTTTTCTAAATATTGAAATTGTCTTGCATGCCTGCACTATCGGTCAGCTTTGAAAAAAAAACAGTGAGATGTCCAGTTGGAATTAGTAGCCAGACTTCAGGTTCTTAATTATTTAAGACTTAACTATTTTTATTTTTCTTGTTGTATGGCATATATCAAACCAGTTTTCACACTTGCAAAGAGGAAAGCAGTGTCTGCTTTGGGCGGCATTTTTGCTCTACTTCCTGATTTCTTGTTTCTGTAAAGTGCAAAAGAAAACAGCCAGAGATATCAGTCATTCCCTCTGATGTAGGGAATCTTAACTGAAGAATGGAAGGGTAAGGTGTTTGGTACCTGGTGAAAAGAAGGGGATCTGTATTGAGGAGGAAGAGATAAGGAGGAAATGAAGAAACCTTATGTTGACTTTTTGTTAGATTCATAAGGTCACAGGTTAGTTCAGGTTGGAAGGGATCTTGGGAGGCCTCTAGTCCAACCTCCTGCTTGAAGCTGCATCAGCTATAAGACCAGGCTACTCAGGACTTTATCCAGGTTTTGAAAGCCGCACCCATTTGAAAACCTCCAATATCTCCAGACTGCACAATCCCTCTCAACAGCCTCTTTCATCACTTTACTGTCCTCATGGCAAAAAAGCTCGCTCTTTCTGGATCCTCTCTCGTTTCATTTGATATCTTTTGCTCCAAATCCTAATGCTGCACAGCTGTGAAGAGCTTGGCTCTATCTTCTTGGTAACCTCCTCAGAGGTAGTAAAAGGCTGCTAGTAGATCCTCCCACAGCCTTCACTTTTCCAGGTTAAAACCCTCTCCCTGAGGGGCACTTGCTCTACCTTGATGTCCCTCCACTGAACTAGCTGCATTTGATCATCGTCCTTCTTGTACTGGGAGCCCAAAACCGCAGTACTCCTGATGTGGTCTGATGATTGCTTAGGAGAGGAGGAAGATAGGCTGTGCTTCTGGTAATCCAGGCCAGGATGCTGCTTGCCTTCTCAGCTGCTAGGGCATCCTGCTGGCTCATATTCCCTCTTGTAGATTTATATCTTTATCGGAAAGGGAATGTTACTTGATTACTAAAACTTTATCGAGCTAACCAAGCCCCCGGTGGTAGGAGCTGGCTAACTACTTAGATTTGGCAGAATTACCTTGGCCTCATTCAGCAACAAGGTGCTCATTTATTCTCCTAGGAGACTTGCCCAACTGTGGAATGTGTAAAGGCTGTGGAGTTTGGTCCATCGTATATTTGGTGAATTGAAAATGTTCTGTGCTCACTTTTTCTCAGATGTGATACCTGCTAAACCCTGGTGACAGTGACCTGCTATTTTGAGCATGGGGTTGATGCATTATTGATTAATCCAGCTTAGACTGCACTTAAAGTGGTTGTACTTTAATTACATTTGGTATCTAGAAATAATAGCTTAGCATTTCAGAGGCTTCTTGGAAGAGATGAGGTTTTGTGTACTGTGGAATGTTTCTTCTGATGGCATTTTTGTCTTATCAGAAAAAAAGGTCTATCTTTTAATGGAGTATTCTTTTAATCTGGTTGCTTTTATATTGCAATAATTTATCATTAGTAAGCTTCGTTTTCCCTGTGGAGGTCTTATTTTAGCAGTACAATTTGTTATTTCCAAAGAAAATAATATATCACTTGAAACCACTATGCTGTAATCTCAAATTGCAGCTTCTTTATTGAACCTTTTCCTTTTGCATCTGTATGTGTGTTTTTTGGTCAGTTACTTCTGTTTTATTAATGTTGAATTCTTTTATAATAATTTATCTTAATAGTTTCTTGCTGTGCCCATTAGTATACTTCCTTGCTTTCTGATATTGCGAGTAAAGAGTAGATGATGTAGCTAAGTTTCATGATTTAAAAAATATTATAGGTCTCTGTGTAGCTTTCACATAAAAAGATTTTATTTTCTTTTGTGAGTACTAATAAGTACCTCTTTAGCATCATGCTTATCGTGAAGCATTTTGGATACTACTTTGACAGAAGCAGGCTTTGTCTAGTAATTTGAAGAGAGGACATCAACATTTTCACACATCCTCTGTGATTTCTTGGATGAAACACTTCAATAAAATTATCAGTTAAAGTAAAGTCAGTTTAAAATACAATCAGTTATTGATTAAAAAGAGTTAAATGTGTTAAGCTATTATCAACATTAGCAGGTGCTAGAGGTATGTTGTTTGAGCCTGAGTTTCAGACATGCTGCCAAGTCAGGCATCCAAAGTCTTTATGGTTTTTGTGCATTTTGGATAGCATTCAAACATTTAGAATACGAATGTTTACCATACATCTCTCTTTATTTGTGCTCTGATAGTCCATAAAATACCTGATGCATACCATGGTACCCGGTGTGTTAGGGAGTATCTGGGGAAGGCAGTTTTATTATCTAGGTTTAAGAGCAGAGCTCACTGGTGGGCACAGATGTTTAAGGGAGCATAGTAGATCCTGTAGATGAGAGGTATCAACATGAGAAGTAACAGTGCCAGTGTCCCACTTGCTGGAAGAATATTTATTCTGGAGATTGGTGGAAGTGGAACGCAACAAGGGGAACTTGTAAGCAAATATCCGTAAGTGAATATTCTGCTAATGGATGTTTGCTTTACAAGCTTTTTCTAGAGCAGAAATGGAACCATTTGAAAATGCATAAGACAATAGTGAGGTTTGTGGCACAGAGTAAAGAGTCAAAACCTTGGCAGGAGATGAGAAGTGTAAGTCAGAAGACCAGAATAAGCCTTGAGAACAAAATACCCTTTTTGGTTCAGTTGAGACGATAGAGAGCTACTCAGGGGCAACAAGTTGATCACAGTGCCAAAGGAGGAAATTGTTTCTTGCAGTAGAATTTGGAATAGTGGGGAGAGGAACAAGGGAGTCATGCCAAAGGCAGAGGAGAACATGCCAAGGATGATATGTTATATTAGAAACAGGCATACCTTGGAACGTTGTAGTAAGTTGTGTAAATGTACTTTAGTTCAAGCTCAGAGGGATTCAAAGCAGTGTTTTATTTAATTTTTCTTCCAAAGACTTAGTGGAAAGAAATGTTTGAAATTAAATAATACTAGTAATTTGTTTGGGACAAAACCTAAGAGAAATAAGTGCTCACACTTGCCAACTTTTTCTTATTTTAGCAGTCTTTAGCTGGCACAAATTTTGTGGAATTGCTAGCAAGAGTGTCAATTTGCATGATCTAGCATATGGCAATAACATAAATGCCTAAATGTTACCACTCGTGAAGTCAAAAAGGGGAGAGTTTAGCCTGTGTAAAGACTTCAGGTTGTAGCTTTCTAAGAGTAGCAAAGGATCCAAGTGCAGTGTACCTTGATTGCTGTAGATAACCATGGATGTACATGAGCAACAGAATATGTGTGAGTACATTGTGATGCTTGTGTTTTTCTGACATAGGCTATTGCGCATCAGTTATGAAATAATGTGCCAAAGCACAAGGGGTAGAAAGAGATCAAGGGGAGAAAAAAAACCCCTAAGTTGTTGAATTCCCTGATCGTTCAGTCGTTACTCAGTATATTTGGTAAAAATGCTTATTGAGTTATTGTACAAAATAAATAAGGATCTTTAGCACCTATGTATCAACTTAAAAGCAACCCTCTGTTTGGTTTCTCATTCAGAGTGTAATAATAGTACCTCTGTTGATCATAAAGTAATGCAACTTTGTGGCAGATGTGTATTTTTTTTCTTCCTTTGTAATGTTCTGAGCAATATCTAAGAACAACAATAAGCTTAATCCTCATGAGAACAGTAAGGAAAACAGAGCCGCAAATTATCTCCATTGGTCCATATGAAGTCTTATGCACTGAATAAAGTAGATATCACAGGAGTGTAAGTTTTTTCTTTCTCTTAAATCATTGGTCAATTAGCTTGTCTGGGAGCACATATAATCTCTTTTCCTTGGCATAGCTTTTCAGAACTTCTAGAACTTTACCAATACCAAGCAGCTTCCCCAGTGTTAACAAGCAACTTTGTTATAACAGTTTTAGCTCCAGCATTACTTTGTCATAAAAAAATAATCATTTGGCTTATTAGTTCTGACTTCTTTATTTTTTGCCCCTGGGGAAAGGGCATGGGGGTGGCTTATGAAATTCCAGAGAATTTCAAGGAGATTCAGGGGTTGCTTCGTTTGTTTTAGTTTAGGATTGCTTTCAAATCACATTTTTCCTTTTGGCTGCTTATTAAGTGCTGCTGTTTAGTTGTGTATACGTATTGTAAATTAAAAGACTGCAACATACATTTTGTTTCCCACTAGCTTGATTCCAATGATATTTGAAAAGTTAATACCTACAACCTTGTGTGTTGAAAGAATTAATATAATTAAACAGCAGCAATGACCATGTGTGTATCTGTACTACCAGTTTGGGATAAGTGGAAGTGAGATTTTGGGAGACAGTTTTTGGGGTGGTATTTTTTAAGCTCAGTCCTTATCTGTTAATCTTACAGTCATGTTAGGTGAAGCATGAAGGCAGTTTTCAAAAAACTTGCACTAGAAAGTGCAATAATATAAAAATAATATTCATTAAAATATTTTATATTTTAATAATGTAATAGAAAATGCAGAAATGTTATTATTAGAACTTGGTAATTGTCATTACTTTGAAAAAATTAACTTTGAAAGTTACGTTTAAAGAAATGTGCAAGCACAGAAATCTTAGAAGACATCTGCACGGCAAATTGAAGGAATATTATAAGCAAAGTAAAGTAGCTTTTCTTATCTAGAATCTTTCTACCTGTGTTTCTTAGAGACCTCCACAACAGGTTCATGCAAGGAAAGAAGGAAACAAAAAAGGCTATGCCAAAGCCCATGACAATTCCGCTCAGCATCTCCTCCTTTACTGCCAGACTGATTTCATTTTGCTGCCAGACCTGTGGTTAAATAAAAGTAATCAACATTGAATAAAGAAATTTTGAATCCCTTATAAAATTGTTATGACATTTAAGACATTTGAATAATTTGTGGGGACTGGGGAAGAATGAGGATGAATGTGAGAAGCTTACTGTTTAACATCTCAGTTCAAGGAGTTTTTTAGGTATGTATATAATTGTAGGCAAATTCAAAACAATAGGTAAGCATCAAGAGTTAAAGACATGCTTAAATACTCTCCTGAGCCCAGGCTTAAGGACCCAATAAATCTGCAGTGATCTTGTAGTACAGATAAGTCATGTCAACACTCCTTTACTAACTTTAGTGAAGTGTTATGTGTACATCTGCTGCTTCCAGTGAAAAATAGATAGGATTTGAAGTGATAGCTGTTGCTGCAGGAGTTTTCTGTAACAGCTGCCAAATGGGAGGGAGGAGGGGAAGACAGCAACAGAGGAAGCAGTAACCTTCCTGTTTCAAGAAAAGAAACAAATCAATCAGTAGCTGTATGCAGAGAATTGGAGAACCTGCCCAGCATCTGTCAGATTAAAAACTGACATGCTGCAGCAGAATCTGCTTTATAACCAAGCATTGTGGGTGTTCTGTTTTCAGAGAGGTATTTCAGAGAGCTATATGAAGTTCTTTACGTGCTACAAAGGTGAGATATCAACAGCAGTGCATCCCTAGATAAATTTGAAGGAGTACCTTGGCAATAAGCATAAACAGAGCTTTATATCTTTCATATTGTTTTGTTAAGCTCTTGTGTCTGGATTACTAGAAGTGCTTTGATATAAGCAAACCTCTAATGAAATTGTACAATGAGTACACTAAAAATGGTGGTGGTTGTTTCAGTGAGCGTAAATGGTTTAGAGGGAGGTCTCAGTAGTGTACTGAAATTGCCCAGCTCATGGTAGTGTGCATCTTTAACCTCGGGAGTTCCATGGGAAGTACAACGTCATGGAATGGGGCTGTCCATTAACTGAATCCGACTGCTTCTGGTGTCTGCTGAGAGGGAGCTGTTTACTGTAAAAACAACTATTTTGGTGGTGGCTAGTGGGAATGAAAAGCTGAGCAATAATACTGCTGGGTTCTTGTAGAACAGAAAAATTTGGGGGTGCAAAGTAGAGGCTCTTAAGTTCCTGCCTCTAACTTTAGGAACATAAAACGTGCTGAAGTCTCAGCAATCTTTCTATAGGGGTGGTGGTAATACTGTAAGACAGATGAGTGAATCTCTGAGTCCTGATTCCTAGTTCTCTCCCTTTGCTGATTAGCCTGATAGCAGCTCTCTAATGAGTAGCAAGAGTTGAGCACCCAGAAGTAAAGAGGCCAAGGTTGCTCTGAGCCACACAGACTTGACCAAAGTCTGTGATTCAAACAGACTGTGGTGAGCACTGACTTAGTGGACAACGTCTACACATCTTGAATGAAAGCCTGACTGATGGCCTCCCAATCTCAACAGAGGAAGGTTTTGCCTAATAGTTTGGGCTAAGTAAAGATATTTGTTTTCTTTAAGGTTTTTTGCAACAGGCTGTCACAATACCTTTATTTTTATATTTCTATGAAAATAATGTTATGCAAGGGAATGGCAGAGTTTAAAAAGGCAGGGCAATATAAGAATTAAACTGTAAGTTTGAAAATATGTATGCAATTCCTGTCCTTTTCAAAAACTTTTTTCAAAATCATGCATAATGAAAAAGAGCCCAATAGATCTATAATGGGAGTAAACAGCAACAGTATAAAATATCTTGTACCCATCACATTTAATTGTTTTTGAATCGCAAGCAAAGTATGTTTGGAAAGAGCTGTTCGGCTTTTTATAGTGAAGTACTTACTGTTTCTGTCTCCTTCTGCTAATACTCATAGGTGACTGACTTTGATAGGGTCTCTTGACAATTCATGCATCTACCTTTGTTTTAGGAGCATGGAGTGTGGCGTTGCAGCCAGATGGTCTAGACAGATGATAAAAAAGTATGAAATGATACACCAGAGCACTTATCTCCTGCTGCCCTGTCACACTGAACAAATACTTAATGAAATCTGAAATTATAATAGCTAAAAATATATGCTGTAGTATGGTGGACTTTCACACATCCCTCTGGGATTTAACTGCCTTTTAAACAGAGTAATAGTAATTTTCCTAGGTTGGAAAGGACCTTTAAGATCATCAAGTCCAGCCATCAACCTAACACTGCTACCACTAAACCATGTCCCTCAGCCCCACATCCACACATCTTAAATACCTCCAGGGATGGCGATTCCACCGTTTCCCTGGGCAGCCTGTTCCAATGTTTGATAACCCCTTCCGTGAACAATTTTTCCTTATATCCAATCTATTCCTCCCCTGGCACAATTTGAGGCCTTTCCCTCTTGTCCTCCTATCATTTGTCCTTGGGAGAAGAGACCGACCCCCACCTGGCTACAACCTCCTTTCAGGTAGTTGTAGAGAGTGATAAGGTCTCCCCTCAGCCTCCTCTTCTCCAGGCTAAACAATCCCAACTCCCTCAGCTGCTCCTCATAAGACTTGTTCTCTAGACCCCTCACCGGCTTTGTTGCCCTTCTCTGGACACGCTCCAGCACCTCAATGTCTTTCTTTTAGTGAGGGGCCGAAAACTGAACGCAGTATTCAAAGTGGGGCCTCACCAGTGCTGAGTGCAGAGGGATGATCACTTCCCTAGTCCTGCTGGCCACATTATTCCTGATAGAGAAATAATGTTCTTGGCCACCTGGGCACACTGCTGGCTCATATTCAGCCGTGCATTGACCAACCCCCCCAGGTCCTTTTCTGCTGGCCACTTTTCCAGCCCCTCCTCCCCCAGCCTGTAGTGCTGCCTGGGTTTGTTGTGACCCAAGTGCATGACCTGGCACTTGGACTTGTTGAACTTCATACCATTGTCCTCAGCCCATTGATCCAGCCTGTCCAGATCCCTTTGTAGGGCTGTCCTACTCTCAAGCAGGTTGACACTCCCACCTAACTTGGTGTTATAATATGGCTTCTGCAGAAAAGATTCCTTTTGATGTCCATTTCTGGACAAATTCCTAGTGAGCTGGGGACAGTGAACTGTGAAAAGAACATAATTATTTATTCTGTGTTAGGAATTTCATATCTCCTATTCTGGAAATTGTCCATAAAAGTTAGACCGTTCTTCAGTGTGGTTTATTATTCACCAAATAATTTCTGCTGACATCTGTGTTGGATGGAATGCTTGCCAGCAACTCATTTTGAGATCTTGCAATTCAAAATTTGAACCCCTTGATGAGACTGCAGGGTGCATGTTAAGCTTCTACCTTTGGCTTTTAGAACATAGCCGGTAGAGTCAGATTTCTAATATACAATTACAAGTTCAGTATTTACTTTCCTAGAACATTCTGTAATCATTCATACTTGCTGTACATTTGCTGGGATGTTTGCAGAAAGCAATGTACAAAGGGCACAGACATACATATCATGAATGTCTTTAGAACTCCGAATAAATATTCATCAAATATATTCTGCACTTTTCATTCTGCTCCTTGTGATATTAGATGTTCCCAAAGCTAATATCAAAGCATCGGAGGTGTGACAAATCTTCAGGAATAGTGCTGAAATCATCATAGGTAGAGTTCAAAAGTACACAGAGCAGAAAAGGCAGTAGAGTTTGTCTGAAAAACCTTTGTAATGTAAACACTTTGGAATTCTGTTCTCCTGCTTCGTGGGTATGGAATCTGACTTGATCCTGCTGGAATCTGAGCCCAGGGCTTTGGAGGACAGTTTGGGTAGATCTCTAAATCTCTGATCAGATCTTGCTGCTCACATCCCATCTGGTTTGTGTTTGAGGAGAGATCGCTTTTGCAACAGCCAGCCTGTTGTAATGTGATGCTGCAGAGTAACACAGAGGCTGTTGCAGTATAACATGGAATATATTTTTTTCAGCCATTAATAAATCTTTCCAATTCTGATGAGTTTTTAGAATGCTTAGATTCACTAATGCAAGAGGGTTATAGGTTAAATCCATGTCTAGTGTAAGATTTATTCACTCAATTATGTTTTTCCCAAAAGGGATTCATCACTGTACAAGGTAATGTGTGAATGTATCCAGTCTTTCATTTTAGCTTGAATACACTTTCAGGACTTTTGGATCCCAGCAGCAATAAATTCTAGCCCATATTTTTCCTTGAAAGTTGATCAAAGGTAGAGGGCTTCCTTTTATGCAACTGTATGTAACAACACATGTGCCCCTACACGTGCATACACTGATAGGAATTGCATCAGTGTTGTCACAACTATTAGTTCTGCTGCAGTAACAACAAATTTACCAGTAATAACAAAAAGAATAATTAACCCCTCCCCTCAACAACAACAAAATTTAGGGAATCTTGTAATGAGGAACAAATTTTTTCTTGGTGCATGAGCATGGAGAGTATTGTGAAGTTAGCCAAGTCTGAATTAGGCAATTTCTGTGTATCTACATGTAATCAAGAAGAATGAGTTTTTCTGCTTTTCTAGCTTGACACATGTAAGTGTCAACTCGAGTGCTGAGAGGCTACAATGCAGATTTCAGCTGGAAGCTGAAACATGTTACTTTCTTTTGGTTTGTTAACGTCCTTGATACTTGGAATCAGAAAGAGGATTTTTGCAAATGTTCTTAACTGTTGATCATCCCATTTAAAATAACCCTTCAAAGAAGCCAAACATGATGAGGTTTTTCCATCCTGTTTTTTCTGGGTTTATTTTGTAAAAGATCTTGGAATTAAAAAGTCAACTTTGTCACTGTTTTGAAGGTGTGATATGTGGGTCTCTTCCCACAAGATGCTGAGTCTTTTGTTTCAGCTGAGCAGGGTATGTCGTCCTGGGCATGGCAGTATCCTACGCGTGTGAGTAGTCCTTTGCTCTTTTTGAGAATGTTTCCCCAACCTGGTTTTTTTTTGTGGCTTTACTGTGCAGGGTGGCAAACTTGGGAAGTCAGAAACAGTATTGCTCCTTACCTGTTGTAATTGGCTTTAGGGAGGTTACAGTGGTTCACAGCAATGCTGAATTTGCTATTCAGAATGTTTCCTAGAATATATGGGACATAGGTGTCAGTATACTATGGACTGTCACATCTGGATTTCCTGGCCTCCTGGGTCAGGTTTGTGTCTCCTAGGAGCTAGATAGTGAGAAAAAGAGAAATCCAAGGCAGCTGTTACATTTTCTGGCTCAGGTTTACTGCTTATCAGCTCTACAAGATGAGGATGCAGTGTAGAAGGATTATAGGAAATTACAGTTGTTAGTATACTTTTTAGTTACTTTTGATTTCATGAGGTTTTCTGCTGCCAGGCAGCACAAATTGCAAAAAAGGAAAGGTTACTTAACATATATCCTCTGGAGTGAACTTTCTAATCAATAGCAGTTTTAATTTAAATCAGAATTAACTGATGGGATGCTTCAAATACATTACTTACTTTCAGTTTATAATTTCCACGTCCATTTTGTTTTGAACAGGATGATCCTCATACAATATTGGAAGGATTGCAGCAAGTTGCAGAATATTTCTCTTAGCTCCCTCTCACATATGCAGTGGCTAGTTTCCGAGTTGATTAATATTTTTGGTTCAATTACTAAAGCAATGGCATTTATGTGGAGACTTTGTGATGCTGTGGGTTTTAAGTTGTTTTGAGTTCCCTCTAAGCTGCTTTCATTTTATGATTCTAAAAATGCCACTTGTGAGTTCCTTAAAATGCTTTTGATTTTCCCTAATGTATTTGTCGTAGATTGCAACCAGGTTCTCTTTTAAGGCAAGACAAGAGTATCCCTCAACAGTCATTTATGCCTTGTTGCATCCATCATGTGTAGAACAGTTTTTCCCTCAACTGCCAGGAGCACTGGAAGCACAGTTGTCAGGATTTAAAGTGAGTGAAGAACGACTTGACAGTCAGAAGTGATGTTTCCCATATGAGCAAACATCCGTTTATAGTTTCTGGGAAATCTTGGGCTGTTTGAGCCAAAACATGAAGGTGGCTCAGTGCAAATCATAGAATCATAGAATCATAGAATCACTTGGGTTGGAAGAGACCTTCAAGATCATCGAGTCCAACCATAACCTACAGTACCAAAAACACCACTAAACCATGTCCCTCAACACCACATCCACCTGTCTCTTAAATACCTCCAGGGATGGCGATTCCACCACCTCCCTGGGCAGCCCGTTCCAATGCCTGATAACCCTTTCTGTAAAGAAGTTTTTCCTAATATCCAACCTAAACCTCCCCTGGCACAACTTGAGGCCATTTCCTCTTGTCCTGTCGCTTGTTACTTGGGAGAAGAGACTGACCGCCCCCGGGCTACAACCTCCTTTCAGGTAGTTGTAGAGAGTGGTAAGGTCTCCCCTCAACCTTCTCTTCTCCAGGCCAAACAATCCCAACTCTCTCAGCCGCTCCTCATAAGACTTGTTCTCCAGACCCCTCACCAGCTTTGTTGCCCTTCTCTGGACATGCTCCAGCACCTCAATGTCCCTCTGATACTGCGGTGCCCAAAACTGAACACAGGACTCAAGCTGCGGCCTCACCAGTGCTGAGTGCAGGGGCACAATCACTTCCCCGCTCCTGCTGGTCACACCATTCTTGATACAGGCCAAGATGCCATTGGCCTTCTTGGCCACCTGGGCACACTGCTGGCTCGTGTTCAGCCGACTGTCCACCAGGACCCACAAATCCTTTTCCGCCAGGCAGCTTTCCAGCCACTCCTCCCCAAGCCTGTAGCACTGCCTGGGCTTGTTGTGACAGAAGCGCAGGACCCGGCACTTGGACTTGTTAAACCTCATCCCATTGGCCTCAGCCCATCGATCCAGCCTGTAGCTGCAGCGAATGCACACTGACACCAAGAATCCTTTGGTCGACTCAACAAACAAGCAGAAAAACCTTTCACTCATGAGTATTTCTCTAATTATGGTCACCAGGATAGTTTCACAAATGTTCATGGTATTGCGTTATTTCTAACTCACAACTGATTGGATAGTCCACTGTTTTACCGAAGTAGGATGGTCCTGCAGTTTTCAAGAACTCTGTGCCAAAGACAACTGGCTCTGCTCTTCATATTATTGCCACTGCCCTTCATGCTGATAGGAGGTTTTTGCCATTTTGCGTAGAATGCTTCAGTGTTCTTCCTAGAAAGCAAAATCAGAGCTGTGCTACTGAGATGGGCCATCACACCATGTGAAAAACAAATGCCAAATAAATGGTGGCCAGCAGTCTTCCAGACTTCACTCTTACGGCTTTTCACTAGAGCAAGGGGAAGTACAAACTGCTGTTGAGGATTTGTCTAATTGCCTGGGATACCTATGCCATGTAAAGCAAAACGCTGTTGAAATGCATGAATAGATTTATGTAAGCCCTCTGTATTTTGAAAGCAGACTGAGGTGATTTCAGATTAACATCTTCATCTAAACCATTTCCAGACAAAAGCATAGTACTTGAAAAGCAACCCCTGATGAAATAAGGCCTTTTTATGTATAAGTGTTTGCCATAGTCCCTGTCACCATAGTAACTGAGGCCCAGATTCACAAAATCATCTAATTCCTGCTTAAGCACCTGAGTACCTCTGAAGTTCTGGGCCTGAGTGTTTCCCAAGTAAATGTGAACTCACTTTACAGGCCTTTTATGAATTGAAAGAAATTATCCCTTCCCATCTCTTTTTTTTTTTTTCCCCCTTGAGCAAGAAAGCTCTGGCTACAGGTGTAATGATTTTTTATAGTTAGGCCATCAGTCATACTGTGGAAACAGGTTGAAGAGGTGGATCTAAAAGGTTATGCTGGAAATGGTCAGTTTCTGAGCTTCTGGACATGTGGGATCAGAGTACTTCATCACTGCTGTGGGTCCATTTTATGTAGCTGACTCCTTTTAACATGAAAGCATTTTGTCTTTGTCCATCTTCTTTCACCCTGTACAGTCATTTATGCCTTGTTGCATCCATCATGTGTAGAACAGGTTTTTTTCCAGAGAAACAGGTTAACATTAAAGGGTCAGCAATATGTATGCGATCACTGATGATGAGCTGTCTTCATTTGCGGTTGATATGATTCAAGATTAGGATCAAGGCTTTGTTTCAGAGCAGGAATCCGAGTAGGAACTATCAGATGGATTTCAGCATTGGCAAGATGTCTGCCAAGTGGCTTTTCCTACCAAGGAGGCAGGCAGCTATACTCTCCACAGGCTATAGACTGTGGTGTATCCGTTGTCTGATAACCATATATAACAGTGATGGAGTCTAGATGTGTCAGAGGTGTGAGTCCTTAAACTTCAGAAAGAAGACAATTGAAGAAGATTGCTAGCCATGTGGGAGTGTTTGGGACCAGCACACCTTGTCACAACTGCTGAGCTTTGATCCCCAACGCAGCTCAGGAATGGACTAGCTTGAAGCCAGCGTAGAGAAGCCCCCAGCACACAGAAGCTGCACAGGTTCATCAACACAACTGCTCTCCTATTGCCTCTCAAACTGGGTAACTGTTTCCTTTGAAATTAAGTAGTTATTTTTCTGTGTAGAGAGGGAAGATCAATAGCTACACGATTGTCCTTAGTCCCAAACAATACCAGTCCAAAGTAAAAATGTAAAGACTAAATAAGTAATGGAGGACTCAGTCAGTAATGAGCATATGTCTGTGCTTGACTTCTGCACCATAGAGTTAAACCTAACTATTCCTGGATAGCATGAGAAATGCTGGGTTATGCTTTTGAAGCTATGCTTTGCTACTTGCATTCATAATCAAAAATACCAGGCAATGTGCAAATAAGATAAACTTACTTGGTTTTGACAGCAAATCCATTTTGCAAATGGGTCACAGGCAGTAACTGATTATCACACGTCCATTCTTCAACAAGAAGAGATTGACTAGGGTTACAGTGTCTGGAGTATGTGACATAATGCTTCAGAAGAAAATTTGTAGTAGTTTTTTAACTGGTTGCAAAACCACTACAAAAAAACCCCACCCAAACATCATAGCTGGAGAGGTCACAGAAGTACACAGTTTAAAGGCCAAAGCTTATCTGGAAACAAATTTCATTAAAGAAAAGTTAAACAAAGAACAATGTTAGTAAAAGATTACAAGCAATGGTATGGGGTTTTTACAAAGAAAAAAGAAAAAAAAAGAGAAAAGTCTAGCTTATGAAGTATTTTTTAACAACTTCAAGAATATTTAATTTCTTATCTGAGGTTACTTAAAAGGTTAAGCACTGTAAAAACTTGAGAGTGTGGAACCATCAGAACACCTAAGTTTGCTTTTTTTTCTTTCTATCTTTTTTTCTGCAACAGCCTTTACAAGTTTATACTTGTTATACTGCTGGAAAATAGCCAGCTGTCATGCTCCACTTTCCAGGGATCAGAAAACAAAGTGAAGTAACTTCTGATCAGACACCAGCAAATATCCCTAGGGTAGGTAGGCAGGCCTTGTGCCAGTGGTGCTTGCTGGCATTAGCAGAATTAATTAGACATTGCAATACTGAGGAACAAATCTCTCCAACAGGAGCTCAGAAGACAAGGAAAGGTTAGAGGTCAGGACTTACTGCGTAAGACTGGAAAGAGGGATGATTGTGCTCCAAAGGTACTGAGGCTGAGGTTAAGCTGGATAAGAGCAGCTGTGTATGATGCACAAGGTATTTAGATGCCTTTGGCAGGCAATTGAAGGAATTGAGCATGTCCAGGGTGAGACATCTCAACCTGAAGTAGACTTCTAGCTTAGGTCAGATGAGTTGCCTTCTGTAGGGCCTGTGGCTTTTGGGTGACTCTGAAGGGTGATGTGCTCTGGTGTCCACAGTGTAGATGTCTTAAGGTGATATGAATGTCCATACGTACACCTTTAATTTGTTCATGTAGCCTGTGAATAGGAGGCTACATATATTACTGGTAGAAGTGATACCTCTGGCTGGTACTGTGCTGTCTTGAGTTTTCACCATTGAAATCACCATCAGTCTTGATGCATTCTTCCTTTCTGCTCAGGGGATGCCTAAATAACAGTCTGTCCTAGGTAGGAGGAGCTTGGAAAGGGAAAATGCAGTGACCTTAGTTGTTTGATGTATCTTATGAAGAAAATACTGTGATGACATCTCTTGCTGAAGTTGCCCAAGACAGCAACTGAGGCAATATGCAATATGTTCAAAATCCCCCTATATTTGGTTTTAATTTTGCTTCGTGGTGGTGACTCCTAAGATTTGTGGCAAAAATTCTTTGACTTAATACGTGAGTGATTTACAAACTGATTCAGATTCATTTGTAGTTTTCTATTTGGCAATTAGCTTGTGCAAATACAGTTTGGAATGTTATGTTCCTGAGCTGTTTGCTGTTTATGGCTAATCCTGCTTACATTGTTGCCTAAAATAGGGGTTATTTTTTCCATTTCCTTCCTGGTTGAGTTGAATAGCAGGTGGTGAATTTTCATTAGAAGAACCTATGGTGTAAATTTGCAGAGTCATTTGTGTCCTAATTAATGAAAATACTGGGAATTCACCAGTGTTTTTACAAATCTTTGGCAGTTGTTCAAGCACCAGAGTAAATGGATCTGGCTGATCTTGCTCACAAAAAATAACCACAAAGTGGTTTTAAAATCATGTAGCTATTGATCTTCCCTCTCTACACAGAAAAATAACTACTTAATTTCAAAGGAAACAGTTACCCAGGGGTTGCTGCCACATCTAGAAAGTTACAAGAGTTACAGGCTTCTGTCAGTGAGAGGAGTTATATTTGTGTGTTAGAACAAACTGTACCAACAGGTAGCCTGCAGTGTTGGATTTTATGGTTTTTGTGATTCCTTCCCACTGTTTTGCTCTTCTGTTTATACGCGGTGCCATAATACCACCCTAAATTTTAGTTTGCTCTGTCAGTATGCCCGGTGTGTCACCAAATGCCTTCTGGATGTGCACTCTGTAATGAGGCTCAATACCTCTCGGTAATGGTGTGCTCTTCTCATAGGCTTCGTTCATTAAAGCATCTTTTCCTTCAGGAAGGCATTTGGTAGCCATTAAAGAGCTCCTGCTCTTCTAAGGATGTTGTGCGAGGGAAATTCTGCTGTGCTGCCAGCTTTGCGGAATTGGAGAGGGGATTTAATTGCTGAAGACCAGCTTTGAGTCTTTGTAAGCGGACGGGTATTTCCACAGTGTGTCGTCTCCAGTGAATCAGTCAGTTCCTAGGAGAAGAAATGTAACAGGCTATAATGCTTCAATTCAGATGGCTGAGCGTGAAGGCCTAAAGAAAGTAATACTTTCAAATAGAAAGGGAGGGATTTTTCCATCACCTGCCTATGCCAAGGGGAGCTTATGAGGTGTGTTCCAGCTGGTCATTTATTTCATGTGTTCAGGGAGCTAATTGCAGTGCTGCCGTAGGCAGCAGTAGTGTAAATGGGTGAGATCCCAATCACTCTCGTGAAAGCAGTAATGGGAAGAAGCTGTGTTCAGAATGAGTGCCTTTCGAGTAAAATGGTCAGAATACAAGTTTATGTGGATGTAACCAGCGAGGATAAATGGAGCAGTGTGTGCCTATTTCACAGTTAGCACGTGCTCTGAAAGGTTTAATTTTTTGTGTTGTCAGTATGAGGAAGCTGAAACAGAAAAGGAGACTGAACGAACTTGGAGAGAGAACTATAAAGGATTATTTATCCCAGTGCTCTTCCTTGTGCAGGTATTAATCCACGGGCAAATCCTTCAACCTCTGCTGGGTTAGCTGCACACATCACAGAGATGATATGGCATAGATTTCTGTGGAAAACTGCTTTAAGAGAAAAAAATCCAAACCTTTACAAAGCCCTTTTTCATTAAATTAATGTTTTGCTGGAGGAAGACAGACTGGTAGATTTTTTCCTGCTTTAATACATTTGATTCTGAAAGATACTCATAGATTTCAGTTTGCTTTTGTTTGGATTGGGAATTGACAATGAGAATACAATCCAGTGCTGTGACATACTGGATTAAATAGACCTTGTCTTTACAAAGTAAAAGACATTTCCTACCCAGAAGGCTTGTCTTTTTAGTTCGGTAAACCAGAGCATTCCCCTTATGTATATAGCTATAACTAGTTGAGATATGGTGTCACTTCTGCCAGTGAGAGAAGTTAAGGAAAATTTGGAATGTGTGTTAAGCAGTATCTGCTTCTTTACAGTATCCTTCTGCATTGGCTTAAATGAGGATACCCACATCTTCTGTTCCTTTTTTCTTCATATACATAGAGGGAAGAGCATTCAGAAGATCCACTGCTGTGCATTAAGTTAAGCCTGAAAGCAGGGTACAGGTTCTGGTGTCTGTAACAACCACTGCAGTTTACAAGACTTAGGATCCCTCACTGCAGATCGTGAGAGTTTTTCAACTGACTGCTTTGATAGGTAGAGCTGATCCTTAATCAATAAATGAGGAAGGTTAAAATGCTCTTACCCAGAAATGTAGATGCAGCCACTGTCTCTAATTCCCACCCACACATGTGTGTGGAAAGGATTGAAACACCAATTATGAAAACTGTTACCCTCTAACATTAAAAAAAAAAAAAAAAAATCTAAATTAAAATATTTTGTTTGACTCAGAAGTCTTCTTTTATTTTTTTTTTAGTTCTCACTCATACAAAACCTATTCCTTAGACAACAGATTCTTACATATTTCAGGGTCACCATAGGTCAGAAAAGAGTGTGATGAAATTTCTGAAGCTCAAGCTAAGCATCTCAATACAAGCCCAAACTAGATTTGTGCTCCTGAGTAGTGTCACAATGGAAAAATTTTATAATAAGAAATAATTTTTATATGTAAATGTGCAGCTGAAAAGGAGCCTTCATAAAGTGCTATACTTTTGAATAGATAACTATGCTTCAGTCTTCAAATCTGAATCTCCTGTTACAATAGTAATACTTAAACTTTTAAAAGGGTTTTTTTTAGCTAGATCAGCTACTGGCCAGATAATCATTGTACTGATACTACTTATGAAAGCTCATATACAATCTAAATAAAAATGTGAATACAAATATAAAACATGAAAATCCCAAACTCTTTGGCCATATTTGTTCTTGCCAACCAGAAACGAGAATGTCTGCAAAAACTGGAATGGAATTGTGGAAGGACCCAAACGTCACAACATAAGTTGCTATTCAGCTTTTGACACGTGTTTGCTAAATGGTAAATTGAAGACAGTGGAGGAACTGATACAAAGCATATTTTAGAAATATTTAAAGCATAGAAGGATGGAAGAAAAGCCATGTAAATCAAATGAATTTGGGAAGACTGTAATGAAAATGGTGTGGTATGGACATGTATACCTATGTGGGAACGCCGCTACTGCTCTGCTGCGGAGAGCCACAAGCAAAGAGCTGGTGGCGAGGAGGAACATAGGCATGAGGTAATAGCAGGCAGGCAACAGCTTTGGAGGACATTTCTCTTATCTAACTTTAGGTGATGCTGCGTACCTAAGGTGGCTGAACAAATCAGTAGCCTTTACCTTCTGCAGAGCTGCCAGCGGCAATTTGGAGTGTCTAGTTCTAATTAAACTATTAATTCAGGCTGTTGGATTAGATAAATTAGATAATACAACTACTTCCTCAAAATATATGATCTGATTATAGATATCTTTAACTATAAAGCCCATTATTAATAACGTGGATATGAAATGTATAAAATGAGACAGGAAGCTTTGTTGAAAATTAATTGACTTTCCCTACCAGTGTTTACTCTAGACTAGTAAGGCGTTTTGGCTCAACTGCAGTCATGAAGATACAAAACTCTCAAGGCAACTTTTTAAAAGGGTTAAACACCAGCTAGCAGCGAGGTCTCAGAATACAAGTGTGCATGGGGAAGTGTGGTTGAATGAGGGCATTTTCAGTGGCTTCTCCCTGGATTGGCTTCTTGGTCGTGCGTTATTGATCTTTTGTGTGCCCTTGAGGAGGTGACAGGAGAGGGCTGGTCATGGTGGGTCTTTGATGTACTGCAAAGATGGAGTGAGCAGCTTCCTCCCCAACCTTGCCAGCCTGAAAGCAAACTACTGGGTCAAGTTCCTCAGTGTTTCTGCCAGCTTCCCTGTGATGACACAGCTATGTCAGTATGTTTAATGAAACAATTATCCTCTTAGTCATTTCATCCAAAGAGTCCTTTGAAAAGTTGAAATTTGTAATACTATAAAATACCACTTCGATTTGCAGCGGTGAGCTGTAGTAGATCAAGCTATCAGTTTTCTACCACAAGTCTTTAGTCCTGCTGCCAACAACGACCTCATATATGGCTATAAATCTTCTAGTAGTGTAATAAAGGTGAACTGCATTTCACTGTAATGGGGTATGTCTTACATGAAGACAGAGAGCATTAGGAATTCCATGTGTAATAGCCAGTGCTTCCCAATATTCATGTCAAAACAGAGGATGTAGTACTGTGGGCTGCAGAAGTCACTCAGATGTATTGCAGTTTTCTAGCCCTAAGTACTCTGATTTTATCATAGCGGTGCTGCTCTAGTTCAGGAATTTGTGGTATTCATTTTATAGACCTTATTCTGAAGTGTTTGTAGCTGTTCTGCACATCAGAAGTCATTCTGGAGAAGGAAATTCCCTTAACTCAGTTGATACTGCTTTATTTATTTATTTTCCTCTTCTAACATTAGAAGTACATCAGCCAAAATGTAAATCTGACTTTTCAAATTTGAATTCTTTTGCAAAAAGTGGAATCATAGTGATTTTATGAGGCATTTAGAGACCCAAAATGCAAAATGATACCTAATGAGATTCACAAAAGAACCTGTTTCCTATTGAAGTCAATTAGAAATATAACTTGATTGTTTCTCTGGCTTTAGGAACTTAAATACCTTTATAAGAATGTTTCAAATTCATTTGGGTACTTTTGAAGATTTCACCCTGAAACTTTATTCTTTTCATGTGAAAGACAATTTCTGGTACTGAACTGAATAGATAAATGCATCAGAGTTATGTCGTAGATTTTATTTCAGAACTGTTCAGCTGTTTCTGAATTTGAATGACTTAAATCTAAATATAGCTAAAATACTAGTGATGCCACATGAGCTTTGTCTTTGTCATTTATGAATTAAACAGACCTATCACTATTTGTGAGCCCAAAATAATACTTATTGTTTTGTAAAGTTGTGAAAATGTTTAATAAAAGTACTCACTGCCTCTGATATTCATGGTTGGACAACAGTACCCCATTATTAAATCCTAATCCACCATTCCTCTATCCCAGCTATTGTAATTTTACAGTGTCTTTTAATGAAATTAAGTGCTGCGGTAAGCGAGTATAATTCCTGTGTAGAACTGCAGGTTATTATTCCTCAGCAAAATTTGTCATTTTCCCTAGCTATGTCTCACCTCCCACTCAGCTTGTATGGCACAAAGAGGCTGAATGGGGAGGAGAGCAGAGAAAGCGTAGAAAGTAGAAGAGGAGCAGCCTTGATAAGAGTCTTCATCATCCTTTTTGTTGCCGCTCATCAGCTTGCTCTCATGAAGAGATGTTGCATATTAAGAATTTGATCCTGTCACCTAGCTTTTTAACTTGAAAGGTATTCTGTGTATGCATGTACACGTGAATATGTAACTTGTCCTCGTGCTCACATAGGTGAAAACATAGAAAGCTTCAAACTATGACGTTGATTTTTTTCTTGGAATTGCACAGCCTTTTTGTAATTTGTATTTGTTTCAGTGTAATGATTCCAAGATTTATCCAATATGACTGTATGTCGTACAAAAATAATCAGATACAGAATTCCATAACCCCAAAGATACGCCCTCCTTACAAACCCGCTTTCTGCCATTCCTTTCCCCTAGAAACAAGAGTCTAATGCTGTCCCACTCTCTCCTTGAAGAAGAAGTTAGGGTTCTTGCTTGCCTTGCTTTCCACCTTTTCTATACCTAAGTGAATGCAAGGGAGGGAGAATAAAGGCAGAATGATGTAAGGACTGAAATTCAGGGCACAGCTCAGAGGGGTAACCCCTATCTTAACTTCAAGAGAGGCTCCTGTCTGGGTCGTGCCTTTTGAGTTACTTCAGGTAGGTGTCCCATACAACACATGTGTGTGCTTCACGCTGTAATGCAGGTGGTGGTGGGAAAAGGCTGTACGGCTCGCTGCAGGCTTGGGAAGGGCAGTCGATGGGATGCGGTGACCAGAGCGAGCCGGTCATAGTGATGAATGAGGCAGACTGTCAGTTCAATACTCTATACAAAAACTTACATGATTGTCCCCGTCTTCACCTCCAACGTGGTTTCTAAAGTCTAATGGAGAAGTTTGGTTTCTCTGAACACGGTCTTTAAAAATTATGTCTGGAGCTGTAAAGGCCTGCAGCAACTATCCCCTGGCAGATCTATTTCAGAAAGATCCTTATGAATTCTTTCAGATGGTTTCTGAAAACATTTAAAGCTTAAATCCATGACCTGCTGATGTCCTTCATAAAAGCTGAAATTCTTTCTTCATTTCCAGAAGACGTAAAATACTTGCCAATTGCATCAGATTTCAAACATTTAAGTCTGGAAGAAACTCAAGTCTTAATTGGGCCTATGAATCCATTTGTTGCATCCTGTAATTCCCAGTAAAATAGACTTTCCTTCAACCAAGAGAAGTATATGCCTTTGCAGGGTGTTTTTTAGTCCTAGTCATAAGTCATTGCAATTGTTTGTTTTCCAGTGTTAAATCTTTGATTGCTGCACCCCAGGCTCCCAGCTCTACCACCCTTTGCCCGTAGCATTTGTGTTTCAAACTGGACACGTAAAACTTAGAGGCATTTCTCTCTGCTGTCCTATGGTTCAGGAAATTTTAGCTTGAATTTGTCACCTAACCTTTTGTACAACTTACATTTAAATGCAACTGTGCCTTCAGTTTCTGCCTGTTCTAGTAAGGGAATCTCCTGTTATATAAAACATGCAAACTTATAATGATACACATTGGGAACCAGAGTTTATAGACTCTCCAAATGCCGGTCCCTACCTTGGAATCAGACGGATTCCAAGGGTCCATCGGATCACCACGGATCAGAGGGCCAGCTGCTTGAAGAGCAGGGCTACATTGGGTTGCTCACAGAAACATTGCAGCAGGAGCGATGCACTGAGAAATCCTGCTGTATCTTACTTTCCTTGAAAACCAGGCAGCATTGCTGAGCAGCGCCATTTATGCTCCACTTCAATTTTGTTTGCTCTGCTCCATGCACTGAAGCTGGTGTCTGTTAGATGGTTGTTACATTTTCTGTTAATGTTAGTATGAGTTTTATAAAAGTTAATTCAGAGAAAGTTTGTCAGGTGAAAAAGGTAGGAAAGGTGGCTGAATTGAAGCTGTTCCTCAGCCTCTGAAAAGACCCGTCTTGCACACTGCAAAACTGTAACAGATGCATAAGCTACCATGGGTACTAAAAAGTACATTAGATGGTGTTCACAAAAGGTAGTTTAGAACCAACGAGGTGCTGTCCAAGCATCAATGAGTGTGTAGTGTAGATGTATCTCAAGAGACTGGTTTGCTTAAGCTTTCATAGTCTGGCTCATTGGAAGACATTAGGTTGCTCCTGGTTTCATAGTCTGGCTCATTGGAAGACATTAGGTTGCTCCTGGTTTCATAGTCTGGCTCATTGGAAGACATTAGGTTGCTCCTGGTTTCATAGTCTGGCTCATTGGAAGACATTAGGTTGCTCCTGGTTTAGGCTGTCTTTGCAGACTACAAAGATTACGCCCTTACGTGCATAAGGCACATAGGAAGCGTATGTTGCTTCTTGCTGTCTTCTGTTTCTGTTGTTAATAATATAAGCAAGGAGCAAAGCTGTATACCAAGGTTTCCCTATTGAATCCTGTTACCCTTAATTAGGATGCTCAGTATTTAAGTAGATTTTTTTTTTTTAACTAAAAGATACTCTATATGCTTTAAATACTTTGTAAACTAAAAACCCTAATAGTTTGCAAATAAAACTAGCTTTTCTCAAGGACAGTGAAATTTTAATCATATGCAGGCTTGATTCTGATCCCACTGAGGGACCAGCATGGTCACTCTATTCAGAGCCAGGCAGAATTGGCTTGTGTCCTTAAAAACACAGACACATTTGCTGCAGCATTGGAAAGAGTCTCTTGTGGCAAAATGATTGGGGTTACACTTGTTGAAGTTGACTGTGGTATTTGGCAAAATCTGTCTACTTCTACTTAGATCAGGTGTCAGAGTAGAAGAATTTATGCTGATGAAAAACAAAATATATCACACAGCAATAAAATATAAAAATTAGAAAATAACTTGTTTTTTTTTCTTTTTATTTTGCAGAATATTGCAACACTTTCACACTACTGCTGAAGATTATACGATCATTTTCACATCTGGATGCACAGCTGCACTTAAACTGGTAGCAGAAGCATTCCCTTGGACACCTGAGGGCACGAAGCAACCCAGCAGTCGATTTTGTTACCTAACAGACAGCCACACATCTGTGGTGGGTATGAGGGGGATAACTGCCTCAATGAATGTCTTATCTGTTCCAATAAAACCAAAGGAAATCTTGTTAGCAGAAAAAAACAGATTACCAGCTGAAGAACAAAACTGCACAACACCTCATCTTTTCTCTTATCCAGCTCAGAGCAATTTTTCTGGTACCAAATATCCCCTGTCGTGGATACAGGACATCAAATCTGGAAAACTCCACCCCATCAAAATACCAGGGAAGTGGTTTGTTCTGCTAGATGCAGCTTCATATGTGAGCAGTTCTCCATTAGACTTGGGAGTTCACCAAGCTGATTTTATCCCCATCTCATTCTATAAAATCTTTGGATTCCCGACTGGTTTAGGAGCGTTATTGGTAAACAACCGGATTGCCCCCCTCTTGAGGAAAACCTATTTTGGAGGTGGAACTGCAGCTGCCTACCTTGCAGGAGAGGATTTTTATTTCCCAAGGAAATCTATAGCAGAAAGGTAAGGCTTTATTTAACAAAACGAGGCGGGGTTGCTGGTGCTGTTTGCATCAGAGGAATGTCTTAGGGTTGGTGCATGCACTGGACTGTGACACCTGTGCTTCTTTATGCAGTTGGATAGCTATTTCACATCTAACTCTGTTTTCTTCTTATCATTCCTTTTCCCTATCTAAAAAACATAATCTGAAATATCTGCCTTCCTTCCCTGATCTAGTTTGTCATGACTGGTAAAAATATAAAGCTTCATTCATGGGTCAGTCCATGTACTTTTTAATTTATATTTAAGGCACCTCAGTGGAACCCTGATTTGTTTTTGAAGCAGCCAGGCCAAGGTTGATCACGCAATATAATGACCCCCAATCAAACTGCAAAGTAAGGTTCATGTATTTCACTGGAAAGGTGGCATGCTTTACTCTCAAGAGAAGCTTTATCAGAATAACACGTTCAGTAAAATAAATTTCCTAGGACAAATATTTGTAGCACTCATTCCCTGACTGAGGTTCTGGAGAAGCTGTGAAGCTCTCCTACAGAAAATAGAGGACACTTAAAGGACCTCAAACATACACACGTAAGGAAATGCAGGGCAAGGCACAAGCTTTCCCTGTCCCTTAACACATTGAAATGCCACTCTTAGCAATGCTTGGTCTCTCTGCCTCTCCCTCATGCCAGCGACAGCTTATATAAATGCAGTAAAGAGTCTTCCTTCCCGTCTCGCATCCAGTACATCTCCACAAAGGAAATGCTTGAGGTCAGCGTTTAACATTAAATTATAGTCCTTGGGAGAGGGTAGAGGTGAAAAAGGGAAATGATAAAAAAACCCCAAACCATTCAGCAGCACAATGTCCTGCATCTCCCATGATGGAAATGTCTGACCTTTCACTGTACATGTAGTAATGCATAATGATGCTTCATGTGCATGCACCTCTTCTAGGTGTGCGCTCTGAGTGCTGCGGTGGGGTTTTGCTTCTGGACTGGTAAATGCAGAGGCTGGCCACATTAGCCTGGCTTTCTTGCCACACGAGGAGGCCATGCATTATTTCTGAAATGAAAATTGATACGGTGAACATCCAGTTAATCTTCTAATTTAGAAATAAACACAACAGGGAAACGTTGGAGTTCTGACCTCTGTTTCTGGTTTTTCAAACCAAAAAGTCTTTGAAGTGCAGTACTCACTGAAAGTCAGGACGAAAGGGCACAAAAATCATGGGATCCCAGGGTCCTCCTGCATCACCGGCAAGCCAAAGAGAAAACCTGCTTTAGTTTGACCTGGGCAGGCTCTGATTTCTGAGTGGCTTTTCTAGACGTAATCAACACAGAACTCCTGAGATTGCATAGCAGGTAAAAATATCTGAAATGGGGTTTAAATATCAATTCTGCTTTTATACTTTTTCTTAATTAAGAGGGGAAAGGTATGTGGGAACCTTAAGGGGAGCTCTATCTTTTTCAGGTGTTTTCAAAGGTTGACTAAATTACAAGCCTTTCAAGTATTTGAGGCTCCCACTGCTTTCAAGGGCTTTTTATTTTACTGGCTCAGAAGAAGGGCCTGCTTTAACCTTTTTCTACTACAGAGTTATAAACAAAGGAATTTTCTCACTCAGGGTGAGTACAGAGTGTCCAGTCTTGGTATGAGGGAACCTAACTCAAATAATCAAATCTGACAGCTGGATACCCAGGCATGTGATACTATTTCTGATTGTACACTAAAGTATCATGCAGACAGCCTGAGTCATTGTACATAGGTAAATATTTACATTTGTCCTCATCTAAACCTTTTGTTATTATTTGGAAACTGAATATTTAAAAGTTCATGTTTAGAGCATTAGTGATGCTGTCCGTAATACCTAGTGAACTGTGGAGACTTAAAATCCTATCTGGAGGGGCTTGAAGTTTTCAAAGATAGGCCAGGAACAAGGATAAACACTTTCTTGAAAAAACAAAATCAACAGCATTGAAATTCTCAATCAGTGTCCTCCGGGCTATTTTGTCTATTTATTCTTTTTTTTTCTTTCAGATGTTATGTTTTTAAAGTGTTTTCCTGAGAATAAGATACAGAGGTCGAGCAGTTAGGAACAGAACGACTACACTTCAAATGAAATGCCAAGCCACCGTGGCCAAAGCTAGTATGATTACCTTATCTGTGGGCCATGTTTCCATTTCTTTGCTAGTGACTGAAACACCTAAGTCATTATTTGCCATATAAACAGCAACTCTAGCCAGGTTTTATCCCTGCCAAATTGCAGTAAGGAGCCTCCATCCTTGGAGGTATCCAAACCCAACTGGAGAAGGCCCTAAGCAACCTGCTTCAGCTGGATATGCTTTGAGCAGGAGATTGGACTGGAGATCCTCAGGTGTCCTTTCCAGCCTCTGTGCTTCTGTGATGGATTCTGCGCACCTCTACCGAGCTCCATCTGCATTCTCTCTTTAGGTGTGTCTTTGTGATTTCAAAAGATTGATTTCTTCAATTTTTTTTTTTTAAAGCTTATTTACAGTGCTGCATTAACATTGGGATTAAATACACTGAAACTTGTCATTTCATGTGGTAATTCATAAGAAAATTTGAACTCTAACAAATACCATTGGAAAAGTGGATTAGGATATGTGTATCTAAATAGCAGAAGGCATTCCCCATCCACACATAATTAAAATGCAGTGTACCAAAGAAATGACTTTTTCTAAGTCAAGGTGAAACTTGAGTGGAGATGTATAATGAGAGCGTTTATTCATCTTTCCTTGCCAGGACTGTCAAAATGGTTACCTTTCGCCTTAATGGATACAGCTTTTGCTAGTGTTTCTTGTGCTTTATTTTGTTGTTCTTACTATATAAATTATTCTATCGCAGACTCTTTTACATTCCTTTAATATCCTTAAATCACTTCCACATTTTCCCATTTTATGGTAGTAGCCAGTCTTCCTATCTCAACTTCTAAAACCATGTTGATTGTATTTTCATCCTTGTATCAAACAGCCTGACAAATTATTATTATCATTCACAAATCTAGCCTCATTTCCCATGTTTTTTTCTGCACAGCATGAGATAATAAAATAATATGATTATGTATAGCAGGAATTCAGTGATAAAATATTCATCATCTGCCCTATTTTTCTTTTGTATCTGGGAGTGCTATTCAAAATCTGATCATCCTGGAATGTATGACTAAGTGAGAAGAAGATGTTGTGTTATCTGTAAATCGGATATCTGCATCTTAGTCTACCAGTGTGAAATATCTAGTGCATTAGCTGTTGTGGTTTTTTCATTTCCAAATGCATTTTCAAAGCTTTGGAAATTCGGATGGCATGACTTTGTCCCAGATGAGTTTTAGTGGCTCTTGCCTCTGCTGCTTGAGTGGCTTGACAGCCCCAAAGTAGCACCCACGCTTTTGTGGTCTATGATGCATTGTACTTAAGTAAAGCAAGATTTTTATTCTTGATGCTGTAGTTTTCTATTTTTGAGGTGATTCAGTGGCTGATATATATGACCTGCAGCCAAAAGGATAGCTCCCTCAAGTTCTGCAGGAAACATCCTTAATTAGGGCCCACCCATGTATATGGTGGAGAACTATGCTAGAGATCACTGGGACAACTCTGCGTGTGCCTATGCAAGTATGTGTATAGAGACATGGTTTGGATCCTCAATTGCATGCTTAGTTTGTGCATGCTGAGGGGAAGGAGTGGAAAACAGAGGCAGAAAGGTCAAGATGAGATCTGTCGCTAGGGTCTCAAGAGCTGGAGACAAAATCCTGAGGCTTTGTGCTGAATATGGCGCAGCTCGGGAATCCCTTGGCAAAAAGCTGGTCTTCTGCTTGAAGTTGTCTCTTTAGCATTATTGCATGGTTCTGTAAGCGTAGAAAGAAAGAAAGAACAGAGTGACAGGTGCTGGTTTATTCCACAGAAACTCTTCATAGTGCTGAGAAATCACCTAAGGACTGAACTGTGTTTAGAAGAGCACAATGCTTACGCATATGCTCACCTTGTATTCTAGCCTGGGCCCATTGACTCCACACTCAAGGACTCTGTCTGCCTGCCCATGATTACTTTAATGTGGTAAGTGGGCTTAAATATCACCCTGTTGACTAGTACATTTTGTACAAGCATTTTTTTATGCTGCTTCCACATTGTTGTGATGTTTGGAGATCTCCAAACAGGACCACTTATGGGGGATTCTTCCAAAAAAGAACCATGGAAAAAGAAAAGGGGACTTTTCTGCTTTCTGAGTAATCATAAAAAGGTTCAAGTAACCTGTTAGTCTTTCTCTTCTCTGCTGAAGTGTAAGTATCTGCTGGAAAGCTTCAATGCAGTCTGTCTTGTTACCTCTCAGGACATCCAAGGTGGCAGTTGAGATTTGCTGTGTTTTTCTGCCAGCCCTCACTGCAGCCAGCCAGCTTCTTCAGTATTTGATGCAAAGAAAAGTTTTGCTTCATTTTTTTTCCAACTCCCACCATTAAGGAGGCATTCTTATGTTTCTTTGCACTCTAGTCCTCCATGAAGGAGTTAAATAGTGAATTTGTTTCATTGCCTGAAAACTCAGCATAGTAAGAATAAACTGAGAATTGTAAATCAGTGAGCCAAACGGAATCCTGTGGGATTGATTCACCATGGGATTCACCTTGAAGTGCTGAATCTGGATAAACTGAAAGCATAAATGCTTGTTGAGTAAAACCAAACCCTTAAAAACATGTTTCTGAACTTGGATTAGTGGGCAGTCACCCAAAGAGAAGCATCAATGTAGGTAAAACTTTGGAGAGGCAATGCAGTTATCAGTGATGGCTTCCTTTAGTCAGTTAGCCCCACCTCGATTTCTTTATACAGCTCTTGGATGTCCTTATTTATATTCTCAGCCTCTTGAAAACCCCTATCAGTTTTGAAGACAGCCTTTATTCTTGGACTTTTGTTTGAGCAGCTGATGTTGCAGTTCTTTTTAGCTACACAGCTGGAGAAGATTGGTGGTTGGTGTCTTCCAGGTTATACAAAACCCCAGTTCAGTGCTTCCTGCAGAGATTCAGACAGACACCCTCTGGAGTACAAAGTAAGCTGTAAATACCAGGCTATTCAAGCAGAGATTTTGGAAAAAAAAGGAACCACCTTCCATTCTACTCCTGAAGTGCCCACTCCCATGTTTTGCAGAGTCCAGAGCCACAGATGAAGGTGCTCTCCTGAGTAACCTCTTCACTATGTCCCACGGAGAAATAAGATTTGAGCTGTGTTTTCATCCTTGGTGTTTTGTTTTGCACGGTTGGGAAATCCCAGTCTGAAGTGGGTCACGTGTAGGGCTTACAGGTGCAAATGCTAGGAATGAGCCAACAAGATAGGCGTCATATTGGTTAATGTCTATATGTTTGGGTCTATTGCAGCATGCAGTTACAGTGTACAGATTCCCAGACTACTTTTAATCAAACCAGTCCAGGTCCTCAATGCAATGTAGCCACAGACATCCATGCCAGGCAATTTATGTCGCCTCTTAGGAAGATACTGCTTTTAGGCATGCTGGTGTGTTTTTGTGCTAGACTGCAATCGATAGTATGGAAATAAATACAAGGGAAGGTGTTTTTTTCAGGCAGCGGAGGTAGTGGATCTCGCACACTTTTTAACAATGTTCAGCAGAATGAAAAGCATGTTCCTTCTTTCATTGCCAAAGTCTCACTGAAAGCCAGTAGTAATCATGTGCCTAATGTAGTCACATGCCTAGCTCCCAGAGGCTTATGTAAATCACATCAAGCATCAATCTGTATTGTTGAGCACCTCCATTCCAGTATATGGCTGGCACCAAATTATTCACTCATGAAATAAACCTTATAAATTGCTAGGGAGCTACAACGCATGCATTTTTAAATAAAAGAAAGAAATTTGGAGCTTATTATAAAATGCATTTTTCTTAAAATATAAAGTGTTTTGAGACGATAGCAAGAAAGAAAGGAATTCTGTTATATACCAGGACTTGATTTTGTCTTTGATCGAATACAGTAAAAAATCTGCCTGAACCAGGATGTATCTTTGCCATCATTGTGGCTAGCAAGTTGTCATGGCATAGTTTCACCCTAGGGAGTTCTTATACTCAAATTCAGAATCAAACCTTTTCCCTAAGTCTTCTTCAAGAGGCTCTGTGAATTCCTAGCACTAGCTAATTGAGATTTTACAGCATTTGTTTTCTGGTGATAAATTTATTGTACACTTTTTATTGTGCTTTGTAGATTTTCATTTGTGATTGATTAACCTACTTGATATATGAGAAAAACCAACGGTAACTTGTTTGGCATAAAAATCACATTTTTTTCTTCACCATTTGTACTGTGTACTTAGAATATCTTGATATTAGCATGTAAAAGGGTGAGACTGGCTTTTTGACCCAGGCGATATTTACAACATACAAGTGCTGTTCAGATAATGTTAAGGGATTGATTTACTTCAAAGTGCAGGAATTAAAGCTTTTACTCTCCCTTTTTACCTCAGGCAGTTCTTAGGAACAGGAATCACTGTAAATACTCCATGGTATAGTATATAATTAGTATAATGCTCTTTGTTTGACTCCTGAAGTTTTAGAGACAAAAGCATGAGCTAAGGCAGACATACTGAAGAGCTGTAACTAGTATCAGGGGGTCAATTTAGATATTTAACATTATTTTAACCTAGTTTTTATGTGCTCCAAATCCTCCGGTGTGTGTGTGTGTGTTTTAAATACTTCCACAGTGATGCTGAAATTATTTCGAGTTGGCTACTGAAACTTTATTGTCTCCTTCGGAGTGAGTTTAATCTCAGTTACAGGGTGCAGCCAGCAAAAAACACCGAGCCCGGGGCATGTTCCTACGCCTCTTCAGAACAACCCCAGAACGGACAAATCCTTCTCACATCTTCCCTCCTTCCTCAGGAAAGCAATTACTGCTTTTTGTAACTTTTGGTGAGGGGGCTTCCCTTCTCGCTCCTTCCTCCTGCTAACGTAGCTCTGCTGCCCAAGCAAAGAAATAGGGTAAGAAGGTCATCAGGGCGGGGAAGGACCATGACAAGAGGTTTATTTTTTCCATTTCGTCATTTTTTTAAAGCATGAGATGATGCGAGCGGGAGAAAGACGTGAGCTAATAGAAATGAGAAAAAGTAGAATAGAGATGACAAAAATGGAGGAAAAGTTGAAACAGCATGTCTGTTGGGGTAGCAGCCCTGAGCCCCAGATGTGGTCACACAAGGGTGCTGCTGCGAGGGTGGCAGCTTGATGCTGGGAGAGGGCGGTCTGCTCTGGGAGCTGACCCAGCCACACGAGGGGTGCTCCCTCAGGAAGGGCAGGTGGGCTGCTTTGGGCAGGGGTTTTCTTCATGAACCACTAGTAGCAGGCAGGGAAATTTTAGAAATATGGCTTAATGTCTCCGTCTCTTCACGTGTCTTTGATCTGCAAATGGGTAGTGATGGCTCATCAGAAGCTGTCATAAGTTTTGGGTCAAGGCCATTCCCGTCAGCAGGTACCAAAGATTCTTGCATGTACTCTACATGGCTGCTGCCGCAGTGGGCTCCAGAGCAGCTGTTGCGATCTGTGGTTTCCACAGGTCTTTTTGATTTTGGGGGTAAATGACTCCAAACTGTAGGACACAGGCCCTCTGCCAGCAGGTGGATTTCACACTGCAGACCAAGACGCTCAAGTTCCTCTGTGGAGTCGGGGCTTGCCAGCTTGCCTGCTCATGGATGTGAAGACAAAGTTTAGTTTCCCTGTGTCCAGATGAGAGCTAAATCCCTTATGGCCCTCTCTGTTGTCAGGTAGAGCAAAGAAATCTGGGCCATGAACCCCACACTGGTCCTGTTGCTAGAGCTGATGGTGAGACGGTGCCTTTGCAAGCGCAGCACCATGGCAGGCTGTGGGCGCCTCTCCAGAGACACCTCTCCCACACACCCTGGGAGCAAGGTTGCCTGGGAGCAATGCACAAACCCTGCATTTTGACCCACCTTGGTTTCAACAGTTTTGTCATTTTCCCATTGAGACCTGTTGCATTCTAACATCTCATCCAGCTCTGCTGCGTGGTTCCCTGCCTGGGGCTGAGTTTCATGCAGATCCGAGGTATTTGTGCCAGGTAAATCAAGGATCATTTTGGATGTGTAGAGGAGACAAAGAGGAAATGAGAGTAGGCATCACCCACCCAGGCCTCTCTGTGGGAACGGTGATGGGGTACAACTTTTTGACTTAGAAAAGAGTCCTGAGTTGGGTTTTAAAACAGAATAATACAAAGCAATGAAAGCAGTGAGGAGGGGAATATTGGTGTCTGTTCTCCAATTCAGAAAAGGACTGGAGCATATCTATTTAAGTCAATCTCCAGTCCAGAAGCTTCCCTGAGCATTAACAAGTACTTCAGCTTGTACTTTAAGGAGAATAGGTTTATGCTAATTGTAGTGCTGTATTTCTGTGTGTATCCTTTGGAAGCAAAACTCTTAGGAAATACTTATTTTCTCCCTTTATAGTGGGTTCTGTCCTACTACGTGTGTAGGTTTGGATTGTTCTTTTTGGTGGGTAGGGAGCTGAGGGAGGCATGGTGAAGTACCTAGCAAATAAAATCACTGGCTGAATGCAATCCAAACTGAGTTCTTCCAAAATGGGATGGGTCTAGGTTGTTTCCTTTAAGGTTTTGTCTTTAATGCAAATAGTCATTATACAATGAGAAAGTATATTCCTCTAATAGAAATTGATATTAAGATTATGTCAGGAAATGCTTGACTACAAATGATGAAGCATCTCCTCTACTGTAACATACTAATGCACTATAGCCTCATGAGCTGATGTTAACCGTTCTTGCTTACTTTTGTTTTCCATTTTTGGGAAGAAGGTGCTAAAAATCAGTGGGTTTCAGCCTGTTGTGCTTGGACCCCCTGAGATCCATGAACTCACCATAAAGGCTCCACAAAAGAAGGCTGAGACACCTTCATCTATCATGTGGCAACCGTATATAGGAACACACAATGGTTTAGGTTGAAAGGGACCTTAAAGATCATCTGGTTCCAACCTCCCTGCCATGGGAAGGGACACCTCCCACTAGACCAGATTGCTCAAAGCACCGTCCAGCCTGGCCTTGAATGCTTCCAGGGATGGGGGCTCCACAACTTCCCCAGGCAATCTGTTCCAGTGTGTCACCACCCTCAGAGTGAAAAATTTCTTCCTGAGTTCTAATCTAAATCTCCCTCTTCCAGTTTGAAGCCATTACCTCTTGTCCTATCGCTACATGCCCTTGTAAAAAGTCTCTCTCCATCTTTCCTTGTAGGACCCCTTCAGAAGGACACTATAAGGTGTCCCTGAAGCCTTCTCTTCTCCAGGCTGAACAACCCCAACTCTCTCAGCCTGTCCTCATAGCAGAGGTGCTCCAGCTCTCTCCAGCCTTCTCCTCAGGGCTATTCTCAATCTCAGCCTGTATTTGTGGTTGGGATTGCTGTGACCCAGGTGCAGGACCTTGCACTTGGCCTGGTGGAACTTCATGAGGTTGGCATGGGCCCATCTTTCAAGCTTGTCCAGGTCCCTCTGGTTGGCATATGTGATGATTCAAAAGAGATCCTTACCTTCACTGGATTTTTTTTGTTTTTGAGGTCAGTGCCCTCCTTCCACTCAGAATCATGCTTCTAAAATATTTTTAAAAAATATTTTAAATAATACCTTTTTTGAAAGATATTATTGATCAGACTTATTCTTGTCAGTATCATCAGAGCCAAGTCCTATCATTTAAGAGGATATATTTTTGCAGTCTAAAGTCAGTCAGAATACAAGACAGCAAACTGAAATGCCCCTAGAAGTTTGTCTGTTAATAGCAGAAGACTCACAAACCATCTTAAATGTAATGACTCAAATTATGTGACTTCTTATGTGATATTCATATTATATTTTTTTTATAGCTAATCTACAGAGGTCTACTTTTAAAAAAAGTTTAGTGGTCACTGGCTTCCTAGGAGGAAGAAAGAGATCTATAGAAAAAAGTAGTTTAAATGTTTAGATGATATCACTCAGGCCAGTATTTGAAGATTACGAGTACAAGCATGGGTTTTATTTTTTTTCCATCTTCTTACTAGTCAAATATATGCAAGAGTGCATCTGGCAGTTGTGCTCTTGGGAACCCGTGAAAGAAACATGTACAGGCTTCTCAAACAGATTTAATTCAGAAGAAAAAGGAAAATATTGATGCTCTTGAGAAAAAAAAGGGTTTACAATCTTTTTTGACTTTCACATATAAGCAACGGTTTCCAAAACAGGAAATACTCAGATTTAATTAAACACTTGGCTGTCTGTCACATTTCAGTCTGTTCGTGTTCAATTAAAAAATTCAGAGGGATTCTCTAGCATTATTATAATCTAATTTTTCCATATCTAGGCATTTATATTATGAAATAACATCTGCTATGGCTTAATAACTGTGTCAAATGATTGTAATAGCTTTATTTTCAGTGAATTTTATGATAAAAAGTTTTAGAGTTACAGCAGGGAAAGCACTTACGCTGAAATGATTGTATCTCCTATTTCATACTTTATGGCAGACATTTTGCAGTTATGTTTCCAGTTAGTGGCCTTTTTTTTTTTTTTTTTTTTGGGACTGCTGCTGATGCCTGATGCCAACAGTTTGTAAGTTCAGCAATATAGATTGCATGGATTTTCTTCATAACATCCACTGACAGGAAATGGTTACTATGAATCTAATGCTTCTTATCACACACTTTGGCCTAATCAGAGGTGTCTTGGTTGGTCTTAAGTTAGATACACCAATATATGATCAATTTAAGTGAGAAAAATGGCATGCTGCTTTTGTCAGTGACAGATTTAGCATGATCTGTCCTCTTGGGCAAAATAAAAAATTAATCCTAAGTAACAGCAGCTCAGTTAACCTTTCCTACAAAAGCAAATATTGTTTTTTAAAGTTTTTCTGCTCTGTATGCAAATGAAGGCAGCTGCTTTGAAGTCCTCATTGGTGTTAAAGAAGGGTGTTGTTCATGTCAGATTATGTTTAGGTCTAGTTTTTACATTTTTCCTGTATTTCGTCATGATGGGTTAGTTTAGAAGGACTGTATCAAAACAAAGAGCCAGAGTCATTGTTAACCTTAGATTTTCTGACTTTGTCGTGAGAAACAGAAGATAAAAGGTAAAGTAAACCTTGCATGAGCTTTTATCAAATTAAACAAAGCATCTGTATGCATATAAGAAATATAATCTTTCACTGGGCAACGTGGACAGAAAGTTATCTCTAATCATGCTTTACTGATAGTAAGTTTCATAGTGTCATCTTGACTACTCAGTACTAGTAGAGTTCAAATCACATCTCTGTATGACAGAAATCTTTCAAAATAAGGTTTTACAGATCGGATGTTTACACATGAGACTGTTCTTTCTTCTAAAGCAATAGATTTCATGCTGATTTGACTGCCAGCATAATTTAGAAAGCAACAGTAATGCCATGAAATATTAGCATTTTGGGTCCAATGGTCTGAATATTAGAGCTTGGTTTGTATAGGAAAATGAGGATACTGTATGTTGTTTTGTTGAGTATCATAAACATAGCTGTGACTCTGCCTGTCTTTTTTGGATATTGCACATCTGAGTAGGAAACAGTCCCCACGTATTTAGCCATTCACTGTTATTTTTGGATTTGCATTAGTATAGCTAGATCAGGTGGACATCCTAAAAATCACTTTACTTTTCGTGAAGTACAAATGCTTCTGAATTAACTGAATGTTCCTGGAAGTTTGTAGATGTCACATACAAAATCTTTCTTTTGGAAATTCGCTTTATGATCTGGGATCATATATTTGCTTACAGTTATTTTAATACATATTAAT
>VZSF01009536.1:1043784-1208831 GCA_013398295.1 Chionis minor | reverse complement strand
CAATCCATCTCCTGTTGGACTCCACAGGAGACCTGTGATTGTATTCTATATGCCAAATTTAATCCCTTTTAATCATTTAAAGCGATTTTAAAAATACATGAATTCCCATTGATTCTCTATTTAGACATTTCTAGTTAATTTTGTTAGATAGATCGCTACAGAATTGGGGATGAGCAAGAAAACTGCCTCTCTAATTGTTCATAAGTATGACACTCATGGCATTTAATGAATGTGATGATGACAATAGATCAACAAACAGAAGCAGGAACATGCACTTTAGCTGATGTTTTCTCAATAATTTTGGATTTTATATATGTGAATATATATTTATAAAAATATTATAGGATATTGAATATAATATATAGAATATTTTTTTATATATATGTGTAAACACAAATAAGCAAGAAACCATTGCTGATTTACCAGTGGACAGATAACTATGTAAAAATTCCTCCCTACAAGCTTTGACTGCGGGTAAGAATAANCACTTTAGCTGATGTTTTCTCAATAATTTTGGATTTTATATATGTGAATATATATTTATAAAAATATTATAGGATATTGAATATAATATATAGAATATTTTTTTATATATATGTGTAAACACAAATAAGCAAGAAACCATTGCTGATTTACCAGTGGACAGATAACTATGTAAAAATTCCTCCCTACAAGCTTTGACTGCGGGTAAGAATAAGTTCTACAGGTAACAACTTCGTGCCAGTGTAACTCTTCCTGTTCTCCATTATTGAGTGGTGGGTTTACAATCAGTTTTACACACAGAGACACAAGGTGGGGTTTTAAATTCTGTTGAGGACTGAATGCTGTGGTGTGGCTAACTTGATAAAGGACTTGGCCTGCAAAATGTTTTAAATAANAACCTTTCCTACAAAAGCAAATATTGTTTTTTAAAGTTTTTCTGCTCTGTATGCAAATGAAGGCAGCTGCTTTGAAGTCCTCATTGGTGTTAAAGAAGGGTGTTGTTCATGTCAGATTATGTTTAGGTCTAGTTTTTACATTTTTCCTGTATTTCGTCATGATGGGTTAGTTTAGAAGGACTGTATCAAAACAAAGAGCCAGAGTCATTGTTAACCTTAGATTTTCTGACTTTGTCGTGAGAAACAGAAGATAAAAGGTAAAGTAAACCTTGCATGAGCTTTTATCAAATTAAACAAAGCATCTGTATGCATATAAGAAATATAATCTTTCACTGGGCAACGTGGACAGAAAGTTATCTCTAATCATGCTTTACTGATAGTAAGTTTCATAGTGTCATCTTGACTACTCAGTACTAGTAGAGTTCAAATCACATCTCTGTATGACAGAAATCTTTCAAAATAAGGTTTTACAGATCGGATGTTTACACATGAGACTGTTCTTTCTTCTAAAGCAATAGATTTCATGCTGATTTGACTGCCAGCATAATTTAGAAAGCAACAGTAATGCCATGAAATATTAGCATTTTGGGTCCAATGGTCTGAATATTAGAGCTTGGTTTGTATAGGAAAATGAGGATACTGTATGTTGTTTTGTTGAGTATCATAAACATAGCTGTGACTCTGCCTGTCTTTTTTGGATATTGCACATCTGAGTAGGAAACAGTCCCCACGTATTTAGCCATTCACTGTTATTTTTGGATTTGCATTAGTATAGCTAGATCAGGTGGACATCCTAAAAATCACTTTACTTTTCGTGAAGTACAAATGCTTCTGAATTAACTGAATGTTCCTGGAAGTTTGTAGATGTCACATACAAAATCTTTCTTTTGGAAATTCGCTTTATGATCTGGGATCATATATTTGCTTACAGTTATTTTAATACATATTAATCTTAAACCATTCTTTCTATACGGAAAATGTTATTCTGCACAGCCACATTGAATAACAGTGTAGGAATGTTGCTAAAGGTAGAGAATTCTACCTTCAATCTAATTAATGAGACATCAGATTTTTTGGATGCAGTTTTTAGTTTCTGCATTTTGTACTGAAAACACATGGCCATCTTTCTGAAGGTATTAAATATTCCACGAATAGCAGCATGTTTCAGTTTCTTTTTAAAAATTATTTTCTGAAGTTGCCAGAATCTCTAGTAAATTTGACATCTCACTCTTTCTAAAAAGTATTAGTAAAGTCATTTGTTCAAATGTTGTCTGCTTTTTCGCTATAACGCAAATATTTAATGGAAAAGCATCACTTTAGGTGACCTCCTAATGTAAAAGGCAGACATTTTTCAGTCAAAATGGGCTATTTGGTTGAAACGTCATAATTATATTTAATATATATATAACTTGTATTTTGTATAAATTTCAATATTTAATCATATTTTTATGGTTAGCGTCAAAATGTTCAACATTTCCTAAAATCTTCATATTGAAGCTGCTGTAGTGTTTGCAAGGTCAAAGTATTTTTTTTTCATTTTCCTGTCACTATAACTTTAAAGATTCCAAATATTTATTTTTAATACTTGCTTTAGTATGACCCTTTGCTAGCACAACACATGTAGCCCCAAAGAGCTTGTACTCTGTTGTGCTAAAGGCCTAGGAAAGGCATATGCAGGCTTTCAAAAATGGGACACAATAAATGAGAATAGCATAAGCTCTTGGGGGGGAAAGTGACAGAACTGCCGTGTAGAGGCCTGTTTGCCCAATCCATCTCCTGTTGGACTCCACAGGAGACCTGTGATTGTATTCTATATGCCAAATTTAATCCCTTTTAATCATTTAAAGCGATTTTAAAAATACATGAATTCCCATTGATTCTCTATTTAGACATTTCTAGTTAATTTTGTTAGATAGATCGCTACAGAATTGGGGATGAGCAAGAAAACTGCCTCTCTAATTGTTCATAAGTATGACACTCATGGCATTTAATGAATGTGATGATGACAATAGATCAACAAACAGAAGCAGGAACATGCACTTTAGCTGATGTTTTCTCAATAATTTTGGATTTTATATATGTGAATATATATTTATAAAAATATTATAGGATATTGAATATAATATATAGAATATTTTTTTATATATATGTGTAAACACAAATAAGCAAGAAACCATTGCTGATTTACCAGTGGACAGATAACTATGTAAAAATTCCTCCCTACAAGCTTTGACTGCGGGTAAGAATAAGTTCTACAGGTAACAACTTCGTGCCAGTGTAACTCTTCCTGTTCTCCATTATTGAGTGGTGGGTTTACAATCAGTTTTACACACAGAGACACAAGGTGGGGTTTTAAATTCTGTTGAGGACTGAATGCTGTGGTGTGGCTAACTTGATAAAGGACTTGGCCTGCAAAATGTTTTAAATAATAGGATATAATGAAGCCAATTTTATCTAAATAACATGTTTGCATTTCCAAGAAGGTTGAGCACTTTCATCATTTTCTTGTTTGTATTCTTTGAACTGCATTGCTTGTGTAAGTTCACAACAATGCATGGCTAAACATTATTAATGGAATTGATGTAAAACTTTTAATTCCTGCCAAGAAGGTAGCTGAATGTGTTCAGCTCCTGTACAGTATGCAAATGAAACTCTGCTATGCTTTTCTTGTTAAAGGAGAATGGTCTCCTAAATTGTTAGTGTGACAGTTTGTAGCAGACATCCTAAATATTTTTTATAAGTCCTTCTATTGTGGAATAAAGTATATGAAGATTAATGTCCACAGTAGGAACACACATGCAGTCTTCATATATGTATATATGAAATATGTATAGGAATGTAGATATATTCATTTTGTGTTCTCTAAAAATTTCTCTAAAACTTGCCTGCTATTAACACTGTCACCAAATCCTTGCATATCTTAGTGGATGTGCTGCTACCTTTTAAAATCAGCTATATGAAATTTTCAGGAATTCATATTATTTGATGAATCAAACTTACAATATAACTACAGTTAAAGTATAGCAACTATGGGGTTTATTTCAGTTCTCCATGTGCAAGAAAATGTAAATTAACACATATTTCTCCCATGCAGGGAATACCGAATAAGTTCTCATTTAATCTCCCTTCCTGTCTAATGAACACAAATGCTTGGCAGTCAGAACTGTGAGTCAAAGATAAAGGAAGATTCCTTATCCCAGCCTGGTTTATTTAAATTATGAGCTAAAGGGGGGAATGTGAATCTTGAAGAGATCATTTTGTAGTTAATGAAGCAGTTTTAACAGCCAATGAGACCTACCGTCAGCTATTTAAATGGCTGCAGGAATGTTAAAAATTCATATGATCATAAGAATTCTCAGCAGAACATCTTATTTAAGTAAAGTTTTCTTGTGTCTGCTGCTTTCCCAAGTTAAAGATTAATAATCCATTAATTTAGGATTTATGAAACTTTCTTTTTTTTCCTCAGGTATACAAAGAATTTAACAAGGAAAGCCCAACCATCATTAAATACCGTGTGGGGTTCATTCAGATACTTTCAAATCTATGGCATATTGAAAAGGTGTGAAAACACTTGACAGATCTGTCAAATCTGCTCTTCTGTGGGTGTCCTGAAGGGGGTGGAGAAAGAGTAGTATTCTGTCACTATATTTATGTCCGCAAATTACACTGTCAACACATTTTCAAGGTGCAAATGACGTTTAGAAAAAGGAAAACTATGCACACAAACAAGGAGGAGAGTATGCCACTAGTGAGTTTTTTCACAGAATTACTGTCCAAACAATATCTAAGCCATAGGGATGGATGGAATATATTGCGTGATGGATATTTTTTCCTCTAACTTAAATGAAAAACTCATTCTCCCTCCAAGCCTACTGGAAATCAAAGCCTGTAGCTAATATCCAAAGTAACTGAGGTGTGGGACCCCATGTCTCGTGGCGCATTAATTTTTCAATTCTGCACGAATAAGCCGCCGAGACCACGGCGTGGTCCTGTGTGTAAGCCCTGTCTTACATCCTTTGCCTTCGAATTCTGGCTGGCTGAACGGCCTCTCAGGCAGCGAGCTGGCAAACAGGCTGATGAGCCTGCCCCGTCGGAGGGTGAGCGATAGTGACGGTACTGCATTCCCGATGATTTCTAATCTTGGTAGCTGACGTGCCCTGCCTCGCTGTCAGCGTGCCTGGGGACTTCACTGTATGGAAAGTAAAAAGAGAAGCCACATCTCCTCACCTTTTCTCTGGGCTGTGCTGAGGTGTGCGTTGATTACAACTAGAGATCAAGGTTTAGAAAACATCAGAAGAACTTGATGTTACAGAAAGCATTAGCATATTAACTCAGTAAAATTATAATGGCCTGGCTGCTTTAGGGCTACTCGTGATTCAGAAGGTCTTTGAGTGATGCTGTCCTCAGGATAAATATTGTGGATCTTAACTCTTCCGGTAGTAATAGCTGATTGATCACTTCATTGCAAACTGATAACTTTCCAGGCATAAACTGCGTTTTTGAGGTGTTAATAGGAGAATATTATTTACACTGTTCTTTTGCCAGTTCTTCCATTGAAAACCTAAATACATGCCAAGATCTCCAATCCAGAGTTTTCATTTGGGGAAAAGGCCAAAACCCAAACACTGAACCAAGCTGCTTTCATTTCACAAGCAGGAGTTGCAAGGCTGCTTCTGTGGTCCAGGCGCTACAGCAGAAGTGGCGCTGTAAGCAGAAGTGTACAGCCAAATTCTTCCCCAATTCTTCCCCCTGGGAGTCCAAGGATATGGGAGTTGTCGTAGTCAACAATAGTCTAAAATACAGATGAGGCAAGGCTCTGAAGTTGCAGTAACCTAATTTATTGTGTCAACTGCTGCAGCTGGGAAATGTGTTTACCTCTCTTTATAAAACTTGCCTTACAAGGTTTAGACACCATTAAATCAGGCAGCTTTTCCTGGTACTCCACTGAAAATAAATAAACATCCAGACACTGCCTTCTGCTTCTTGCCCATTTTTCCTTAAAGTCAAACCGGAATTCTAACAAAGTTTAATTTCTAGGAAATAGACTTATTGTAAGGATGAAATTTATTTTTTAAATTTAAAACAAAGGACAGTATAACTTCATTAATACTGGAACGTATAGTTATCAATTGCCACAGAGACTTCCTGGCTTCATATACCACAGTGATTTGACATCCCATGGTGATATAATTACTATATGCATTACAGATGTACAGGAAAAAATGAAGGCAATGACAGTACCATTCGTCTGATTTCCATAGGGGAAAATACCTTTGGCATCTGTTTCTGTTTGCAGAAAAAAAAGGCCGGGGGGGGGGGGTTGAGGGGAAGACTTTTCTGTCAGTCTTTGCATGACATTAAGCTAAACTGCACAGTAAAATCAAGATAATCTCCTTTATAATATACCTTTAAATAAACCCTAATCCTAAAAGGAAGAAAAAAAATGCAATTAGCAGTATCATTTTAGAACTGTGTTTGTTTTTTTTTATTTCAGTATACCGAGTGTAAGTGAACACTGTCTAGATTAGTGATTGATTTTTAGACAGCATCTCACACCCAAAGCTGAACTTGATTCTGCAAACTCAGGCAAATAAAATTTAGTGAGGCATGGTGTCTATTGTGTCTCCTCTATTTGCTTAATAATGTACATATCTTGACAGCCCCAATTAGGTTTAGAAGTTCAGGTCCCTGATGGGTCTTATTCCAGTCCCTTGGCATGATCTGAGAAGACAGTCTTCCCTTGTACTATTTTCAACATTCTGTCTTAATATTTTTATTTCAATTACTTCCTGATTGAGTGGAAAATATAGTCAACAAAGTGATAAAACCTTGAATCCTTTTCATCCTGGCAATTTGATTACCATTTAAAATGAGAATTTCTTTGTGACTGAAAAGTTCAAAGTTTGTCTTTTCCCTTTTAGCATTGCCTTATATCATCATCCTAAGAGAATAAGATCTTCTTGGCATATATAAGATGCATCAGTAATAATCCTGTTTGCAGAAATCCTGCATTGGTAGAAAATGTTGACATTCAGAATAAATACTAGTGACAGTTTTGCAAGCTTTTTTTATAAATTACATTTTTACGATCTTCCTTGTAAGATTATCACAATGAAATGTTGACTCATTATTCAGTTTTCACTCCATTGTTTTTCTGGTTTTGTTTTGCAATTCCCTGATTATACTTGACTCTTAAGAAAAGCTTTAGAGAATGCCCTGTATTTGCAGTGTGAATTGCGATTGTGCCAGTGTGCATAACAATTACATTATAAATATTTCCTCAGCCATTTGATAAAGACTCAAATTAAGAAAAATAATTACCAGTACAATTACAATTATATATAATTACGCTATATTCAATTTAGTTTATCTCTAACCTGCTCTTGCCATAATGTGTTCATTGTTGAAGAATGAGATTTTAGCTGACTGTTGGAAGTAAACATGGATTTTTCTGTCCTTTATGACATATTTTGCTTAAATTAAGAGCTTTATCAACATGTTTTCTCAGCAGAAAATAATGCAGTTTAGCTGTTTCAACTTCAAAACCAGCCTCCCAGAAGAAGACTTTTTTTTCTAACGTGGAGTTTTTCTTCAGTTGGGTTAGAGAGACTGTTTCCTCCTAACCATGCTATTTCCTTAAATATAAATGATACCTGGGCAAGCATAGTTAATTTGTATTTATACAGTAAGAGAGATGTATGGCTGCTGGATTCTTTTACTAACGCAGAAACTGGCTAAACACAGCAGTCACTTTCTCAGAGAAATGTCTTCCAGAACATTGAGTGAGGACCCAGTGTCTCCAAGAGAGAGCAGTGGAAATTCTTGGCACTTATTTAGCATAAATATTAGCCACGGGCTGATCAGTATGTATAAAAACACCCCGGGAAGTGGTACGCCTAAGATGTGCTAGCTTACTTCGTTTGCTTAGAGCGAGTACGCATGTACCTTCTGTTCTCAAGAGTGCACCTACAGCCTTGCTTTGGAAGGATTCATCAGCCCTTTATAAAAAGCAAAGGAGAACAAGCGATCTAGAAAGGCAAGGTCTGTTTATTTTGCATCTTACAAATTAAGAAATGCACTGTGGTGCTCCATTGCTGCTTTTTCTGACCCAAAGTACTCAACAAGACCATGTTATCCGGTCACGTGCCTCTCAAAAGGTACACAGTTTTGCCGGCAGGAGAGGCTATGTTCAGCATAGTCTATATGATGGTATTGTTGTTTGTAATGGATTTTATTTGGTATCTTCTTTATGTTACCCTCAAATAGTCCCTTGATACTTTAAAGCAATCCTCACATGTTAAGCAGTCATGTTAATTGTGCTTTTCAGAGACTCTAAGACTAAATATTTTCTCTTTCTCTACTTGCTTTAGGGAATTCTTGTCCTATTCCAGATGAAATCCTGTTTTTAGACAGTCCCTCTGTGTAGCTTTGTGTCTTAGATGTACGTAGTACTGTTTACTCGCTGTTCGTTATTCAGTATGCAATCTGCCAGTGTACTTTCACTCCACAAAGGAGTAATAGCCTATGATTAAAGGAAATTCTTAGGATTTGAGAGATCTGGATCATCTTTCTTTTTCAAGTTCCATAAAATTTTTATTTGTTTGAATTTAGGATAAGTATCTCTGCTGTCTAACACAGCTTTTGCAAGTGGCTGCAGATTTTATGTCCCCAGCCTGTGTTAAACTCTGAAATCCAACACTGACGTTCGTTGGCAGAACAGTAGCTATTCCCAGCAGCGGAAGACAGAACGTGTAATAGCTCAGAATAGGAACCACGGCTCTTTTCTTTTTAAGTTCCAGTTCACCTTCATAAAGCAGGAGAGCGGTATTTATCTTCTGTATGTGGGCACTGCAAAAAAGTCAGTCAGAGCTGTACTAAGATTTGGTTTTAAATAGCGACTGAGGAAAACACGCAAGCCAAGATAATAAACTTACGGTTGCATTTAGGTTAATGTACATTGCTTGTATTTCATTATGATCTCTTCATGGGAATGTCCACGGTAGGACACAAGGTACTAATTTATAACTTGTTAACTGTAGGTAGCAGCCCTTAGCTGACCCACTGTGCAGAGTGGCATGAGGTAGCTGGCTGAGTTGAATGGTGGAACGTGTTCCTGAACAGGTGTTTGTGAGCAATTGTTTGGAAAGTGTCCAGTTTACTCTAGTCAGGATAAACATTGAGGATGTATATCTCGGGTATACGGGAAGGAAATTTGTAACAACTCATGTCACGTTTCTCCACATCAATGGGTGTTTGGCAGGGGTTTAGCTCGGTCATAAACTGAACCAAGTGCCCAAAAGCAGGGAAGGAAGTCAAGATGAGTCCCTTAACATTAATGAAAACCTGAATTTTTAATTTTTTTAAAATTAAAAATAGTTGCTTCAGTCTTTTTGAGGAAAAAATGCAAGCAAAGGCAACATAGCAGGGTGCTTGGCAGCAATTGAGACAAAAGGAAAGCGCAAGAGCTAAAGGACGGAGAACTTACATGCAGGCACCAGCACTCCAAGAGCACGACCCATGGTGGGAGTCAGCAGTGTGGGTCCCTACCAGTCTCTCCACAAACCCCGCCAAGCACCGTCTCCCTCCGTAGACACGGGTGCTATCACCAGAAGCAAGCAGCATGATGCTCTTTCTCAGCCTACCTGCACAAACACTCTACTTGGTGACATCTACCTGCTGGCACAGGGAGCACGTGAAGGAGAAAGTCACAAATTCTGATTACAGTCCTATAGAGCTTGCTGCTACTAGCAGGGGTGTCATTAGAGCAACTCAAAAGCTCGCCTTTACATTAGTAGCTTAACTCTCCAGGCGTGGGGCTAAGCGCTTCTTGAGAGTCAAATTTTGCCAGAATCTCTCTTGCTAATAAATATCCATCTCTATGGATAATCAATATTATCTTCAGTCCATTCCGTCATTTGCATTTGTTATTATGGTGACAGAAAGTGGTAAAAAATGCTGATTCTTTTTGCATAGCATAAAATTTTCCAAGCTTTTTGTGATGCCAGTATCAGATGTTGTACCTCTCAAAAATCTTCCATTTACCTCACTAATGTATTCTGTTTTTCTCAAAGGAGCCTTTGAAATGGCTCCAGTGAGTTTGAACACCACAATTTTAATAGATAATATGATAGCTAACTGAACAAAAACATTAGTCAAGTTCTATTAAATATGGTATCTGCAGAACTGAATTCCAATAAAAAACATAGCTGTAAAAACTTCAGTAAATGCAAAACCACATTAGACGAAATGTTCTTGACAGTGTATTATCAGGTATATTGATTTTTCAAAAAATATATCATATTAAACACAAAATACCCTTAAAAGAGCTAGTTTACCAGACACCCTAAAATATAGAGAATATGCTTGTTATCAAAACACAGATGATCCATTATTTTAATAGGTTATAACTGAAAAGGAATTGCAGAGAGGTGGGTTTTTTGCAGTTCAGACATAACAACATATTAGTGATATTTATTTGCAGGTTTATACTAAAGTAATGATGGTTTGACTTGTTTCTATAAGAATGGCAGAATTCAATTAAAGTTTATGTGTATTTTAGGTCTCAGCTGAGCTGTAAGCACTTTTAGTATTTGGTTTGTTTTCAGAAGAACTTGTGGAGAATTGTGCTTTTTAATCAGATGCTAGAATCGAATCCCTGAAGTATATTTGAGTTTAGGAGGATGGAATTACAATGCGTTAGTAAACTGTATATTCCGTGTAATATGTGCACTGAATGATATTGCATAGTGAGAAACTACAGCAAAACAAACAAATTCCCTTTTCCAGTTTGAAGTTTAAATATGCATTTTCAGCATGTCACAGCTTGAAAACAGTATCCCTAAATGAAATTATTTTCTATACCCTTATGCAGTTTCTCTTAAACTAGACCTTGCATCTAGACCTAGACCAAATGTTAAAGCTTTTTCATTTTAACCACGCTAACAACAAAAATAATGAACATATTCTTTGTTGTTTGTCTCCATGCCTGGTATTTTCCTGCTAAAGACATGCAGCAATCAATTATCTTTGTTCAGTCATCATGGGCAACACATGTAAAACTATCGCTTTCTGTCCAGACCTGAGGTCACTGAGAGCAGCTCTGCACTGGGCTGGCACGCAGCTCCTCAGGGCAACCTTCCACATTCGTCGCAGAAGGCAACCTAAGGCCAGTGACAAGATCCCCAAGCATACAAGTGAATATTCAACGGGGACCTCCTGAGAGTAGAAAATTCTTTAGAACCACATCTGAGGTGAAAACAAAATTAATTTAGTGGCTACAAAGAGGAAAAAAAAACCCAACAAACCAGGACAGCTAAGACTTACCTTAAAATACCCTGAGCTGTCTGTCTATGACGTCCAAAGTTTTTTTCCCCACCAGGATCTTAGGTTTCAATCTTTTGTCTGTATGTACACATTTAAAAGGAAGATATCTTTTCAGAAATTGTATCAGAAAGAACAAAGACTGGCTTTTTTTCCTCGTATGATTAAGCTGCCCTATTAATGTCAATTTTCAATTTTATCCTTTGGATTTCTCATTAGCTTTACAACATGTCTAGATTATTTAATTATTATATTTCAGCTTGTAGATGACATAAGACTTAAGAGCTTTTCCTGGGCTCTCGCAACTTGTCGCTACATTTTGCCTGAAGCTGCTTTTGTATAAAATAATCTTCCCATAGTTAGCATTCAGGACACTCGGCAGAGCATCTTAAGAAGACTTAAATGCTAAATAACTGTCACATAGCAAGTCTTAGTATTATTGCACTAAATTACATTGCAAGCAGTGTGATAAACAACATCATAATGCTTTGACACATTCGTCATTAATTATAACTGAAATCTAATCTCAACTGTATTTTTTTCAGTAATTATATCCAGTAAAGCAAACATTAACATACATGGGCAAGGGAGGGTGGAGGAAAAGAAGTCTTCCAAAAGCATAGCTGATATATCAAAATGCTGAATGGCCTGACAAGTCTTATTAGGTTTTATATGGGGTCTTCTACATATTTTAAGAGGTTAAAATATCTGAAATATACTTGGAATTCATTATGTGAATAATTGTTTTGAATGCATAACTTTGCAGTGACCTACTGGTTGTGTCACTGTAAGGTGGCATGTGAGACTGCTGTATGAAATCCCAGATTTCTCCTCTCTGACATGAAAGACTACTGTTGAACTAAATTTAAAATCATGGATTCCTCTGACCATCAAAATACTGGATGGGTGGTATTTCAGGCTTCGTACTGCTATGCTTCCTGTATTTCCCTAAAAAGTATATATGGTATTTATGAATGGCAACTCCATGTACTTTTTCCCTCTAACTACATATTTGTTTTCCACTGGGGAACTTTGTGCTGTTGGGGAGCCCCCAGTCTGTTAATGCAAACTATTTTCCTTTGTACTGGGAAATTTGAGAATCTGGCAGCCAAGCTGTGGGCAGCAATGCTGTGTGCTGCTTACCATCATGCTGTCATGCAACAACACAGCGCCCTTTTGGCTGCGTCAGAGCCTGTGTCAACTCAATCAATGTGAATTTTCTTTTCACTTTGTTTACTATCTTCCTAAGACTCTGCTTTTTACAAAGTACTTCATTACTTAATAGTACTAAACATACTTTCAAGAGCAGTTACGCTTCCCTCTGTATATTATTAGGAATTCCCTGCATGTAGAGCTACCTGCTTTCTGCCATATTTAGTTCTCTCGAGTGGTTGGCAAGTCTAAAGAGACCACATTATATTTGGAGCAACCTCAGCTCATTCTTTTATTGGATATTTCTACTCTTACCAGACATCTTCACTGCCTATTATTTTACAAACCTCAGTTGCCTGGTCTGCATGTCCCTGAAATATCTATATACTGCACCTGAAACATCAAAGTAGTAGAAAAATAGTTTCGTTTCAGCCCTAGTTACTCTTCAGTTGGTAAATGATGGGAACTCTACTCTGGTGGGCTTTTTATGGACAACACCTATTTTTCTGTGGTGGAGGATGCAATTCTGTGAAATTTGCATGCAGCCATTTTGTCTTACGCTTACTGTTACGGTCTCTGTAGCATGTATGAAAACTCAATATATTATTTCCAACCAGGAAGATTATACACTCATTGAGAGCTGAATTTGGAAACTACTTTTACTGATAAGAGAGAATAGATGACTTACTGCACTGGTGTATATTGAGTTTTTCAAATGAGTATTTTGTATTACTATGATACTGTACAATTTTCCTTTCTTGACAATTGGTATGATTGAGGCAGAGAGAATTTCTGTACTTTCCCAAGAAAAAAAACATTCATGGAGGTGGGTATTTTCATTTTTACTATGTCAACATCATTTTATAATCATACAGCTGTCGAGATCACCTTTTAGTTCCATGACAATTAATCTAAATCGAATTATCTTTTTGTTCCTCACTATCATCACCATAGACCTTCCTTACTGGAAGCATATGGAACTAGTCAATATGCCATGCTATCAGCCTGGTAGAACATGTATGCAAGTTTATAAGGAAAAAGTTGCTAGTAAGTGCATTTCTTTTGCTCTTGTCTTGGTAGTCTCTTTGTACAACCAATGTTGCGCAAGACAGCGCCACCTTAATTTGGTGTGAAATGGAACAGACTTGGTCAGAGGAAAATCAGGAGGAATGACTCCAGGGTTTTCGGAGGTTCCCCAAGTTTCAAACTTCTCTATTTATGTAATTTTTATATGCAATTTCATAAAGTGAGAGGAGTTGCTATTTTGGCATTTCTGTTTTATTAGATTCTTAGGAGGGGCAAAAGCCTTCTGGTTCACGTAGTCAACCTATTTGCTGTCAGACACCCACACTGTATTATCCCCTCTTTATATTGAGCCTGTGTGCAGAATGAGGGGGACGCCTTTCGCACGGGAAGGGAGGGCATGTTGGTTTTGATTTGTTCCTGCTACTCCTTTTAGAAAATTGTTCTATAATCTGGTATCTTGCATAGACACAAGACTGCTAATTTTCAGCAGTATTATCTTGTGGTCAGTTTGGTCATTTATCTGCATTTTGTTCTGTTGCTTAAACAGCTCTTTTTCCTCCGTGATTATTACCCACCTCTTCCATCTCTAGAACTACCAAGAACAATGCTACTTAGCTTTGAATTTCCATACTAAGTGAACTGAACAATTTTATGACAGGCTTTCCTTTTCTCTGATGATCATACACAGTATGCCACAGTAAATCTTGTCAGACTTTTATTAATGGTTTTAATATTATTCTATCTCTAAGTCCTAGCATGTTTGCTTATCTGTCGTACTGATGGCTGATAACGGATCTGACCAACTAATAAATCTGATGTTTCAGATGACACTCCTTCAGTTCATGGCAGAAGCTAATGTCAGTAATCCCTAACTGCGTAATAGGGTTTATGCATGATGATGTACTTATACGTTATAGCATATTATACATTTCATCTTGTTTCTGTTGTCAGGGTTTTCAACATTATCTCCTTCTTACTTATACAATATTACAGCCCCATCTTCTGCATTGAAAATCTCCAAATTTCACTTCAGCAACCTGTTTTGTGTTCACATTCCTGCCTTTCATGCCTGGATCATTACTGAGACTACTAAAAGAGATACTTGTCCCAAAACCAGTGCTTGAGGAACCAAACACGTAACCTTCTCCTAGCTTAATAGTTCCCCTTTCAGCACAATTTCTTAGCCTACTGTAGTACTCTTCTAATAATCCTTATTCTTATATGGTAATAGAAGTAATGTTTTACTGAAATCCAGATAAATTAGTTCTGCTTTTCCTTTGCCCAGAAGAATAGTGAGTTCTTAAAATGGCAGCGTTTCTGGGCTTGATTTTCCATTGGCACAATCCATGGTGCTTTTGAACGTGCTTTTATTTGCTCATTTAATTGTCCTTTCATTCAGAACTTGTTTTCAGGACATACATAACACAGAGGTCAAGCTAACAGATGTGTTGTTGCTTGGATCACTCTGTTTCCCTTTCTTCAGTAGAAATACTGTGTTTTCTGTTTTCCATTCCTGATTTGACAAATTTGTTTACTGTTCAGTGTTATTGGACTTGGGAGTTTTTCATGCTAATTTCTTACTATTTTGGGACATGGCTTGTCTGTCTGCCTGTGTTCAAGCACATTAAAACCTCTGAGAAGAGTTTCCACACCAGTTGCAATAACTTCAATTTTCACACTTTCCACACACTTTCAGCCATGAGTCACCCTGTCCTGACCTGTGCTTTTCATCAGAGTCCTTGTTAAAATCTGAAGCCAAGTACTCATTTAGTTTTCAGGCCCTTTTTCCTCTTCCACCTCTTTGCTTATTGAATAACAATCATTGTGCTTTTATTTTTATTTATATTTCTTATGTCCTTATATATTGTGTCTGTTATTATATATTATTTGTATTGTCCTTTGATTTTATATGAAGAATAGTTTGCTGTTCAGTTTAATTTGCTTTGTCAGGGTTTAGCTCTTGGGTATTCTCACTTTATCCCTCTGCTTTCTGTCTTTGCAACAGTAACTTCCTTTACTGAGCAGCACTTTTTCTGATTTCATGTCAGCTTTTATAAGCGTTGCTAAAATCTCTCTCTCAGGGTCTATTTTTTTTTAGTGCAGGTTATTTCTGGAGGCTTTCTCTAACAGTTTATTTTCTCTCTATTTTCATTCTTTTGGGTTGCAAATTCCATGCATTTTTGAACCTCAAGTAATTTTAGGTCTCGTCTATATCCAAGTATCTGATGACTTTCATTCAGTTTTCCTAACCAAGTAGTTTATTAATACCCCATTTTGCCCCAGTCACACTGAAAATCTCATTTGAGGTTGTTTATCTCTCTGTGCCATGTAAACTTGTAATTCCTATGACCAGGGTTTTTGTCAGTCAAAGTCTTCCATCACGTGTTGTATAACTGTTCGTAAAAGATATTTGTAGTAGGCTTTTTCTTTTTGGTTTTTGGCTCTGATGTTAAGGAATAACTGAAGTGAAACATTTCTGTTATCTTGTGTTTGCTTGTAGGAAATTTAAGGTAGTATTTATTTCTGCGAGAGTGATAGAAAAGTATCTGTTGTTACCCAAAACCTTTTTTTTTTCCTGCATATCTACATAGGCTACAGCAGAACCTCAGCAACTAGTCCTGCTTGTTTTGAACATCTCATCAAAGAGATTTCAATTCAAAACAGTTTCTGTTTTCTTCACCACCATCTCTCTTGTATTTTTGTTTTCTTTAGCACGTGTTTTCTATTTGTGATTATTTTTCTACCACATACTAATGTCGTGTCTTACAAAGCCTCTAATCCCTCCATTTTATAACCCACATACAATGTCTTAGCTTATAAACATCTCTGCTTGTTTCAACCACTCATTATCCTGTTTTCTATTTGGATGGTAGCTGGAATGATATTACTTACATAACAAATGCTTCTATGAATATTAAACTTTTTATTTCTCTCTTGATGTATATACTTCTAACCCTCTGCTGTTTCTTTATCTTGCTGTCTCCTCATCTACCTGACTCATGCTTTTTTCTGGCAAAGCAAGGGATCGAAGTCTTCTCTCTGTGCTCCCTACTTCAAGCATCAGCAATGCCAGGTAACATGCCAGAATTTTCCTGAGTCTTTGAAGGAATCATTAGTTGAGGTGATCCTTTCTTCTGGACTAGGATGGTTGGAAGACCTCCAGAACTTCCTTTGGTTACTGACCTTATCAGTGCAGGTCCAGGACACCTGTGAAAACTGAAGCAGCTACCTTTGTTTCTAACAGGAGCACATGATATTCCTGGGGTCTCCATCACTGCCCTCCTGTCAAAAAGGAGAGGCAATCTCATGGAAAGGGTTCTTGACTTCCTGCAGTATAGACTGCAGACTATTTAAAACAGTGAGAAATTAGGAGTACTTGCTAATTCAGTGTCACTGCTGTGAGTTCAGTTTTCTGGAAATTTGGTAACTCCCAATGCCCGGACCAAGCTTGGCAAATCAATCAGAGTAGGTCCTTTGGAAAAAAGTCACTTCTTCAACTTCCTTGTCCTCATCTTATGAGCAAAATGCTATCAGTTGACCTCACAAGGTAGTGTGAAGCCTCATAACTATGCTGAAAAATGAAAAAAACATTGGAAGAATCTGCATGTTATAGTAGATCTGAGATCCCAAAGTGGAAAGGTATCTTGGTTGGTTTTGCAGTAAAACAGCTGATTGCCAGGATGCACTGATTTGGTGTAGCATATCTTACTATGTAGCTTTTAATCCAAGCATGAGTGGGGCAGAAAGAATATGGGTTTTTTTGTTGTGAAAGTCTCAGTTGGCTGCACTCCCTACACCGAAAAAGGTTACATTCATACCTTGGAATGGCTTATTAGCTGAAGTCTTCCTTGTGTTTGTCTCTTCTCATTCTGCTTTGATGATTTTACTGTTATCACAAAGGTCTCAACATGCAAACTATCTAATCAGACCTTATTCTGAACCTAAGTTGGTTTATAGCAGTAATTTAATAATGCCAGTCCTATCAAGCTGCCAGCCTTGCTGGATACACAGGGTGTTGTTGCTGCATATATCATACATTAAACTGAATTTAGCTGTTTAGTACTTACTTGTTACTGCTTGTAGCTGACATACGCTACCAACTATGGGCAGTTTCACATACGTGCACGTTCCCGTCAGAAGTAATAGACAACAAACACTGATAACATTATACTCTTACTGGCAGTTATTAAATATTCAGCACATGCATGAAGGCTTCTGACATCCACTTAATACTCATTCCACTTCATAAAAAAGAAAATGATTTCTTGGTTGTACTTCATCTGAGTCAGTGATGAGTGGAAAGATGCTAAGAAGTGCAGTTTCTCATGAAGACAGCTGGCCTGTGATACCTTCAACACTTCCCTGTTGCCAGTGGCAGAAGATCTGGACCTGAAGATTCACTGCAGTTTAGCAAGACCTGGCATCTGGGAAGATTCTGCATAGTGCCGAGCCACATTGAAGGCAAAATTTGCAAGAAGCACTTCTGTCCCTATGAATTTTGGCTTAGATTGCTTTGTAGCTGGATCAGAAAAGTATAGATGGGAACTTTCTCAGTATTTCATTTTAGTTAGAAAAATAGGCAGTGCTAGAGGAAGATGAAAAGTCTCTATTTTTTTTTTTTTAACTTCCTGACTTCCAGTGGACATACTCATTTCTGTTGAGAACTCTTAGTCCACCACCTCCTTTTCCTTTTTTGTGGTATCACTATCATGAGCAAATTTTGAGCCTCTGTCTTACTGACAGTGCCAACGTTTGAAATTCTTTTAGTTTTCAGGTTGGCATGAAGGAAGAGCAAATCTGTCCCAAATGGTGGCTTAACGCAGAGTGGTTTAACATGACGGGCTTAATAGTGAAGAACCTGTTTTCATTCACAGCTCCCAGGGCATTCTGCTAATCTTGGGTTGCAAGATTGCCTCTGAAACATAACATTGCTTCTGAAAATTAGGTACGGAAAGAATTTTTATTGCTAGAGAAAGCAACTTTCTGAATGGGATGAGAGAATTCTTTTCACACACGCCCCTCCAACTGAGGGAATGAAGTGCTCAGAAGCGTTGTTGGTTTCACTTTTATCTGCAGTGGAAATAAGGCTTGTGCATTCAGTAACCCCTGCTTTGAGGCCCAGACCTTTCTGTAGAATGGAGCCCACCCATTGGAAAGCAATCTTAGGGAATTTTCTCTATTATCTGAGGGTACGTTACTGTTAACATTATCCAAGGTCATTGTTCTGGGTCTGCCTGACTTGCACACATGATTAGACAGCAGTATTTTTACGTGTGGATTTTTAAGAATAAATTCATGTTCAAGGGGAGCCTTTTTTATCTGCCAAATTTTAAATTGATTTGTCTTTAGCAGTAAGTTATTCTTTATCCCCAAATGCACCTGTTTAAGGATGAAAGATTACATCTCAATCTTCAGGAGGAAATAAACAAATCTGTTTATACTGAACATGGACAAATGATTACAACTGGTCAGATTATTGCCTATGAAAAATTTATCTCCAGAATGTCTTTCATCCTTTCTTTCCTCCTAAGGAGAAAATGAAAGAAAGGGCTTTGAATTTTTATTAATGATTCATTACTCATAACTGATCAGTGAACAGTTTATGCAAATACACCTTGCAAATTGCTCACTTTAACTATTACTTGGGGTTATATCTAGATATTTCCTTCCCATGGGAAGCAGAGGTGTGAACATTTGGATTATTGATATTTAATCATGGGAGAATAATGCATATCAAATGTTGAATACTCAGATACAGAAATCATTTGCAATACACTTGCTCACACTGAATTGCGTCTTAATGGAGTTCTTGTTGACATTAATAAGTTACAAGTTAAGATGAATGAGTATAAATTGCAAGCTAACTAGCTGATAGTTGAACATATTATTCTTTGAGGCCAGTTAACCAGCAGGCCTCATGTTCCTGAAGGCTTGAATTTAATATACCTCAAGGAAATATCCCTTTGCGTGATGGAATTTTAAAGAGAAAGATTATTTTGTTTCTCCCCCACCACCCCGTCAATGAAAAGAAACCACAGTGGCTTATTTTGTGAATTTGGAAGGGATCATTTTGCCAGTGGCAAATGTGGCACAGGTTTTTGTTGTGACCAATGTCTCTTCTAGTGGGAGGAAAAAAAAGTAGTTTTATTATTCTTTGACTTTGGAGAGTCCATGTAGGGGTTGGTGGGGAGAATATATTATTCCTGAGATATAACTTACTAACTGTAGTGTGATTTAAATGTTTATGGGTAAAGCTCTTGTATAAATATTTTTTAAAAAATATATTGTAACCTATTACTTGTAAAAATGGTATTAGTAGGAGAAACCTAATTTTCTTTCAAAAATGCATACAGTTGAAAGTAATTGTGATACATAGTTGTCAGAAGTATGATTTTTACTGAAAGGCAGAGCCCTCAGGAGCTGATAGTCTGCAAAATCAGGAATGTGTCATTCAGTCAGATTTGAGTTAACAGACTCAAGGATTACTAATCTTTCGGTGCAAAAGGGGAAGATTTTTCTAGATATAGGTAGTGAACAAAGTTACCAATTAGAAGTTCAACAAATTGCACGTAAGGGAGAGATGCACAGGGACATTTGAGAAATAAAAATGGATTGATTTATTAACTCAGTTTTCTCCTCCACAAGTGGCAGTTGTGTTCAAGCACTGGATAAGCATTCTCCTTTCATTGTGTGAGAAACAATCATCACTCATGGACGTGTAATGTGCCACTAACACAGTTAAAAAGGAGTTGCTGATGTGGTGAAAGTAGGTGTCTTATTCAGAAGTCTGTAATTTATTACTGCCCTCCTAGCATTTAAATTGTTGGCTTGCTGTAGCATGCTCCTGTGTAGGCAGTTATGCAAAAGTTGGATTATTACAAAAGCGTAGTTTAATGATAGCATGCGTGCCCGTTAGAACAGGCTATCTCCTAATTTTGTTTACTTGCTTCAGTGGCATGCACTGTGTGAGACAGTTATTTAGTCCAAAGGGAGTGCATAGCTGAGGTTAGTGGTCTGTTCCAGAGGTTTTATTGGTAGAAGATCAAAAAGCCCACAGATAAATGCTTGCTCTTGCATGATGCTGCCTTAAAATTCAGTTGTTGGTGTTAATGTGACCATGGTTTCACCCAGTTAAGAAAGTGACTAATATGGGCAACTGGCAAATTGCTAAAAAAGAAGAGTATCCTCTGTGGGAGACAAAGCCAGACCAAGGGGAATGTGTCCTCTGGAGAGACACAAACACCCTGGAAAGGTGCCTGAGAACTTTGTCTCAGGAGGAGCTGATAGATGTGCTAAAGAGCAGAAGAGAGCCCTAAAGGTTTCAGAGACCGGTAATGATGTATTTTAAGTGAAAGAAAAGCAAAACAAATAAAGCTCCTTTTGCAAATGTTGGGTTTTGATGTCGGAAAGCAGTGAGACCAATTAAGATCCATTCCCCTGCTAATATCAGAGATGGTAATTACTAACCTAAGAACACGGATGTGACTGAAAACAGTCTGTTCCTACAGTCATAAGCTTGGCACTGTGTACCCTTGGTGATACTGTAATTCCAGCAAATGTCAATATAGAATAAACAGGTAAATGTATAAAATGTAAAAATTAAATTTGCCAAGACAGTTTTTTTCATGTGGAGGTGATATGGAGTATCTCTAAGAGGTGAAAAATAGGATCTGGATGAACTACTTTTAAATGCATATCAAGAACCTCTCTGCATTGTTTTACTTTTTAATTAGATGAAAATAAATGAATTGAAAAGATGAAAGGAACTCATGTAACGTCTCACTTCAAAGGGCAGCTCCACTCTTGAGGAGTGTTATAAAGAAAAAAAAAGAAAAGAAAAGAAAAGCAGCTTATTCAAGAAATATGCCTTCTCTGTGGATTTGGTTTCACTTTTAGCTGCTTTAGAAACTCAGGAATGACTTCTGCTCATTTGACCTAAATGGAGTCATTACTCAGGTGTAAAGGAGGAGAGCAGAAGCTGGCTGACAGAGATGTTCCCCCCTGTGCTCCTTCATTGCACTTTTCACTGATTCAGCAATGCTCTCAACTGAGCGGGATTATTTTTTACCTTGTGATGGGATTTTTATCAAAGATTCAAAGCTCTGGGCTGTGTTCCGGACAGAAATTGCACATGTGCAGTGGCTTTGTGTCTGGATTTGCATTGTTTGGCCAAATGAATTGAAAAAAACCAGCTGAATCATTCATCTGACTCTCGGAAGCAAGTCAGCCTTCCGAGAACCCAGAGGCAGGTTCCCCCACCCAAAATACCTAAAAGGAATGCCTTGTATACTTTCCATATACAGAATAGCTTACATTATACAAGATTTTATTTCCAATCTCATCTGTCCAGGCCATCACTCTTGTCATGATATTTCCATGTAAAGGTGACCTGGGTAAGGACAGGGTGAATTCAACTGCCCAAGTTGTCAGTTTTCTTCCTTGTTTCAGTTGCCCTGAGGCATGGGATAGTGGCTTTGGAAAATAACATTTGTACACAGAAGCCTAACAGAGAAGTGTCACAATAACCAATTGAACAAGGATTCAAAGAAAGACGAGCCTATCTCCATCTTAGGAAGATCCTAAAGGTGGGACCTCTCTCTGTAAGCAATAGTTACCTCCTGTGACTCAAAGGAAAAATTGCTGCTTCTAGAAACAGAGGTCTTATGACTTGGAAAAAAAGAGCAGCACATCAGCATCATAACTCCTTGATAGATTTAGGCAGGCTGCTTTGTTTTTCGTTATGCCATGAGCTATTTAATGAGTTTGCCAAGTGGCAGGTTGATGTGAAATGCTAGCAGCTTTTCACAAACATGATCAGCTAAGCAAATGAGCTCATCCCAGACGTGATTAAGTGGGATCAATTATAATAAGAACTAGATAAGAGAGATAAGCTTGTTGTTTCTTGGGTTGGTATTCTGCAGTATTAGGCTTTGTAAGTATCCTTTATACATCATCAGCTGCAAAACCTTTGTTACTTCAGGAAATGGCTTCTAGACCAGCATTCAAATGAACTTCATCCTAAACTGCTTAACACTGGAACTGCCATCGAGTGGGGAAACAATACATTTGAAGTATCAATTGCATCAAACGGAAAAGGAGCCATTGAAGTCAATGTTTTGCAATGCCAGGAGCATGTTTGCTCGCAATCCTAAGTGCAGTTAAATATTCTGGGAGAGAGATCTCTGTGTCCCAAGAGGGGAATAGCTACCCTTCATAGCATCATGGTTTGCTGTGGCACTAAGTGAAATTATTACAGCACTTAAGGCTTGATTTTCTAAATATCAGAATTTATAGATTTACTAAATATCAGCATTTTAGATGATTGCTGTAAATTGGGGGGGGGGGGGGGGGGGGGGGGGGTTAAACCAAAATTCAAAAGCTGAAAAATTGAATATACTGCCNAATCTCATTTTAATTACAATAATATTTTGAAGCACCACCTGAAATCAAGCCCTGGATGCTAAGTATTCTGCAGGAAGAGGCTCTCTCTCAAATGGTGCACAAGTTACAGTAGAAAAGACAGAAGGTAAAACGGGGGGGGGGGGGGGGGGGGAGGGGGCGGGGAGCTAAACCAAAATTCAATAGCTGGAAATATGAATATACTGCCACAATGATCGTGCTGTTCTGGAGCATAAGGTTTGATCAAAACCCCACAATTGTATTTGCTTTCTTTTTTTTTTTTTTCTGAGTGGAAAGAGATTCCTAGGATCTGGACTATTTCCTTGGAAATCCTTAAGATCTTAGAAAAGTAACATGTTTCATAGCATCTCTTCTACTGCTTAGCAATAGATGTACTGCAGTTGTCTGCTTTGTTAATAATCACATCTAATGAACAGAAATCCAATTTTCACTTCCCCTTTTACCATAGGTGAGATTTGGAGGTCTTTGAAGATACAGGCTGGCACCTTTGTTGCCCTTTCAAGTGCTTTTCTATTCTGATGATGATAAGGTTGTTGAGGGTTGTGCAGTCTTCTTGATGGGCTCAGTGCCAGTGTCTCTGCTCTGGTCTCTAGTTCCCAGTGTTTTATTTGCTTTGCTAGCCATTGCCAGTAACTGAGCAGGGCAGGTCAATTCGCCCTCACGGATCCTTTCTGTAATCTCTCCTTGGCAGCTGTTTGGGACCACTGTGACATTTCCTGCAGCCAGTGCAAATTTTTAATGTTTTTCTGCATTTAATTCCAAAACCACTGTTAGCCTCTGTTAGCCTCTGCCTTATCTCTTCTTCATCCTCCTCCCCCAATTTTTCTGGCTTTTTGGATAGAGTATTACTTCGCTCAGATACTGGTCCACATGTCTCTCTTAAAATATTCCTGGTGTTAGGTCTCTTTCAAATCACAAGCAGCCATTTTAAATTTCATCACTGAAAACCAGCAAGGCTTCTTCCCTGAAGTTCAGGAGCAAAAGACTTTGCTATTAATTATTACTAGGCAAGATTCAGAAATTCCTAAGAAGGATTCTTTGGCCTAGGTTTTGTTGAAATACGTGAGCATGAGAGGTCTTTTTTAGGCCATTCATACTGTAGCGGTCCACCACTTCTACCACTTGGTTTAATAATTTTTTCCTGCTTCTATCTGTCTTCTTTCATCCCAGCTGAACGTATTACCACATATACACAATACTCTTGCATTATTCTTTTGCGTGGAACTTTACCAAATATTTTTGGAAGCTTTATATGTCCTTCACCTGACAGTGTCACTTGCAACGTTTAAGTTATTTGATTACTATAGAAAAATGAAATGGAAGATAAGTAAGAAAAATCACTGTAGAAGTGAAAGCTATTATGCTATTCTATTGATGTTTATTTTGGTATAGAAAAAGTATCTGAAGTCTGACATTTTTAACCTTTGAGCCTTTTCACAGAACAGATTTAACTGTGGCGCCAAAAGCGTTTTACATGCATTATGAAAAACGGTACATCCAAACAAACAAAAAAGTAATTCCCTATTTTCTTGTATGTTATGTTATTTTCATGTCTATTATGTGTGCATGTAAAGTATTTTTGCCCAAAGTGCCTCTGTTGTGCTCCATGTTATCCACTCATTTTTCAATGTAGATATTATCAGCCCTTTCTGAGTAAGATTCAAGGAACACCAGGTCCCTGTGAAGCTCTCATCTTCATGGTCAGAGCTTAATTTTAAACTTGAACCATGAGATTTGGGACTGTTGTTGGGTTCATTTTCAGCATTGACTGAAAATTTTGGAGATAGCTCCCTCCTTCTTAGAGACTTGCTGTGACCCCAGGTTCAGCATTACATGGTAGCGAGTTCTGTACAGTTTTGACTTCATCGGTTGTCAGCATTATTCTGCATTCCCCTTTGTGGTGAAGCAAGCTGAATGATCACTCCTTAAAACTCCTTCTGGACTGTGATGCACACAAAACCTAAATAAAACATATTTTGATGCCTGATATGGTGTCCCTTCTGCCCCCTTGAAATTCTCGCAGGAACCACCTCCTGAATACATCCCCACCTTAGAGCTGTACCTTCTTTTGAACTGTGGGAATGGCTGCAGTAGTTCATCAAATCCAGCATTTTTGTTTCCATTTGGTGTTTTCTCAAAAAGATGTTGGTAGGGAATTGATGTTTTCCCACATGCTTGTATAGAACTCATTATAGGAACACATGGAGGGAGGTTTGTTGGTGATCCTCCTCTTTGCTCCAGGTAAGGAAGATTTCTTCTTGGCTTCTAACTCAACTGTATTACTTATAATCACTTCAGAGTGGGGCAAACACAAGGTCTCCTCAGCTGTTCCCAACATCTTCTGACACTGTCAGAAGATAACTTAGGACCTTTTGACAAATGGTCATAAGACGTAACTGTTACCCTTTAATCTAGAAATCCAAACCCCACGAGTAGCCCACGCATGGGAAAATTCACTTTCTCTGTGCAAGTAACTATATATGAACCTCTAGCTTTGAAGAGTATAATTTTGCTTTGCAGGACGCAAGACTGGAAGATGAATCCCTAAGGGAAGAGTTCCCCCTCTGCGAGTTAGATTCACTGAATATAAAATAATAGCTCTCAAAATAGATTTAAAGGCTGTACCGTAGCTGCATGATTTGTTTACTGTGCTCATTTGTTCATTCTTTAGGTTTGAAGATGGCACAGTCTCTTTTCTTGATATCATTGCTCTGAAACATGGATTTGATGTTCTGGAAAAACTCACAGGTCAGTTAACATAACTCTAGTACTGAAGAGCGAAGTTCCAGATTTATAGTTGGGGCACAAATCTGATTGTATTTCCTATGGCTGTAGCTTAATTTTCCTTTCCAGGTCTACTATCCATGCTCATCAGTGTGAAAGATCAGACTTCAGTGTAACTGGTGTACTCAGGTCTTGAGTATGGAATTATTTCAGCCTGCTTTGGAAAAAACAAAATATGCAGACTGTTCTTCAAAATACACACGCAAGGCTTGAGTACATTTAATACATATAGTCTGCCTCATACTCACAAAAATGCAGCAGGAAAATAATAGTATAAAGTAGCTGAGCTACATCCTATTGCGACTCAATGCAGTGAGAGTTCCTGCTGAGTGTGAGGACCAGGGAAGTTGAGCTGGTGCAGAAAAGCCATTTGGTAATACAGATTCAGAGAGGAACTAAAAAAGAGTTTAGAGTACACCCCAAAGCTTTTTCTTAAATAGGAAATACAGTCCCACTGTGCAGGTAGCTGTATTCAAACAGCGAACTTGCCAGACTATGACTTTTCACAGTAGTTTAATTATGTCTGTACTTTGACACACTTCAGTGGAAAGCAACATTTTGTTGTTGGGTTTTTGTTTTTTTTTCTCATTTTGACCTATTTGATATAACATAGCACTGTAAGTCTTATGGAAATTCCTAGAAAAGCATATGGTTGTGAAATTGTAGTGCAGTTCGTGCCTCTTGAGGTGCAAAGTGAAAGGAGAAGAGACAACAGTCACAGGCTGCAGCAAGAGAAATAAAGAAAAAATTTTCAGGATAAGGGTAGTCAAACACTGAAGCAAGTGCCCAGAGAGACCATCAAATCTCCATCCTTGAAGGTGTTCAGCATTTGACTGGACTTGTCCCTGAACAATCTGATCTAGCTTACAAGGTACCCTGCTTTGAGCTGGAAGTTGAACTGAATGACCTCAGGAGGTCAAAGCAAAATTAGTCTATGATACTCTAACTACCGAAGGCTAATGCCTCCCTCCAGGCAGAGGATAACATAATGCACGCTGCAGCATATTGAGCTATGAAGAGTGGAAGGCAGACCTTTCCACTTACTGCTTACGGCATATTTGCGCAGTAGACTGAGTCTGTGGCTACGTGCAGAGCTAACTACAATTGAGATTTATACACAAGCTCACAGCCTGCCATCTTGATCTTGCCTGTGGCTTATGGAATCGAAATTCTCCAGCCACACTAACTTTGGAAGCTAGGGCAAACCTGGCAAAAGGTCTCTTTGCAGTGGACTTCCCTGGGAAGATAATTTTCATGGTACAATTACTACCATGACTTGATCTCCCCAAGCAAAGGACAGGTATCCTGGGATAAGAGGCCAGTGCAGGCTTTCTAGCTTGCCAGGGAGTCTCATGACTTTGAAGTTCTTTTCAGCGGCTCCCACAGTTTGAGTATCTTTGAAGCCCTTAACATGGAGCTAACACTAAAGTCCAAAATAAAACTTTGAGCTCATCTTCAAGCTGGAAGCTTGAGAAGAAGGGTAGCACTCATGTGCCCTGTTGACTTCAGGGTAGCCTGCTGATTGTCTGCCTCAGCACCCCGAATGCACAGCCTCTCTGTGATTGTTGCTGTGGGTCAGTGATTCTCCAGAAAGGTGCTAGAGATGACACCTGGCCAGGGAAGCTTGCATCACTGGCTGTGCAGGAGGCTTGCACCATGGCATCCATCCACATGTGGAGTGTTCCAGGTTAACAAAAAACGTTCCTGAAATATGTGTTTCATACCCAGGTATGTGCACAGATAATGTGTAATGTTTGAACCTCCTTTCTCCAGTGCACTCTTCAATTTCCTATATAAAGGCATAAAGTGCATCATGATGCTAAAGGGACCCGAGTCCAGAGAGACACTGACCGTATTTTTCAGGCTGGTATAATTTCTGCTAGTGTCTGTGGAGGTTTATTGTCAGGATTTATTTGAAGGTTTCTAGATTGTTCCTCACAGAGCAAGACTTCTGTGATGAGTATTCTGTTAGATGCTTGAGGTCTTGCTCATGTGGGAATCAATAGCAGAGTTTTCATCCACTTCAACAGGAATCTGATTGAGCCCCAACAAGTAAAGATGTTTTGCTTTATGATGCTCCATGTGGAGACTATGGATCAGAAAGCAGTAAGTAGATCAGAAAGCATTTCTGCTATAAAATGCTTCCAAAGGATCTGCAATCTTAAACAAACAAATGCCCTTGTAAAGAGGGCTAACTGCTTTGGTTTGATGTGTAGGTCCATTGCCTGCCATAATGGGAGAGTTGATGATAATATCTCCTCCATTGCATTTCTTGGCTGTCTAAACCTATTGGTGCCTATTTCAGCTAAACAACTGAAAAATCTCTTGATACTAGACCAAGGGGAATAGTTAGCCCTGAACCTGAATAAAGTGGATAGCAGTGGACGAAAGAGTAGAATAGAGACATGGATAAATAGTATGTCAAGACCTTGCAGTCTTTATTATTGCTTTTAATTAGCCTTCTTGACCTATATAGCAGTGATGAAAATCTAAGGCAGCTGAAGTGGCTTGGAGTCAAAGGGATTCTCCACAAAACTGTTATGAGGGTAGGTGAGTTGGCCTTAATTCTCGGCTTAATTAATTTATTGTTTATGGGGTGCTGTTTGTTTGAAAATGTTTTAAAGTCTGGCTTGAAGTAATAACTTTTTATTTCCAGTATGTCATGAAATTTTTTCTTTAACACTCATCAAGCCTAACTGGTTCAAATAGCAAAGCAGATGTATTTATATGACTTTGAAGGGAATATGGTGAATTGTTGTATTTGCTCATTGATAAACAATGCATTTGGCCATACCAACACCATACCTTTTATCAGTATGCTTGAATAAAATCATTAAAAGGCTTTTTATCACACTGAGAAGAGCTATGGACTCTTGTATTCTGGATGCTAGAACACTTCTGTAGATGTAGTGGGAAGTGGACAGCCTTGACTGGTGGGCCAAGGCCAATGGTATCAGATTCAACAAGGCCAAGTGCCAGGTCCTGCACTTGGGTCACAACAACCCCAGGCAGCGCTACAGGCTTAGGGAAGAGTGGCTGGAAAGCTGCCTGGCAGAAAAGGACCCGGAGGTGTTGGTTGACAGCTGTCTGAGTATGAGCCACCAGTGGCCAAGAAGGCCAATGGCATCCTGGCTTGTATCAGGAATAGTGTGGCTAGCAGGATTAGGGCAATGATTGTCCTCCATGCTTGGCACTGGTGAGGCCCCACTTTGAATACTGTGTTCGGTTTTGGGCCCCTCACTACAAGAAAGTCATTGAAGTGCTGGATCGTGTCCAGAGAAGAGCAACGAAGCTGATGAAGGGTCTAGAGAACAAGTCTTACGAGGAGTGGCTGAGAGAACTGAAAGGAGGTTGTAGCGAGGTGAATGTTGGTCTCTTTTCCCAAGTAACAAGTGATAGGACAACAGGAAATAGCCTCTAGTTGCTCCAGGGGAGATTTAGATTGGATATTAGGGAAAATTTCTTCACTGAAAGGGTTATCAGTCTGCCCAGAGGGTTAACAGGCTGCCCAAGGTGGTTGAGTCACCATCCCTGGAGGTATTTAAGAGACGTGAAGATATGGCGCTTAGGGCCATGGTTTAGTGGTGGATTTGGCAGTGTTAGGTTAACGGTTGGACTCACTGATCTTAAAGGCCTTTTCCAACCCAAATGATTCTGTGATTCTAAGCTTAATAAATTTGCGAAAGCAATAATGTCTGTTGTCTGATGTATAACATCTCTATTGATTTAGCTTCACAGAGATATTTTTAGTAATTTTTTGCACAGTATTTTCATTAATGTATTTTAACTGCTATAGTAACCTTTTTTTTCTGATGTCCCTTATTGCACAGCTTGGATTTCACTAGACAGCAAGCCTTTATGAAGGTGAAAATTACTATGTAAAAAATGTGTATGTGGCTTCAAATTTTCAGATTTATAATCCTTTCATAAAAAATGAAAAATAAAAATTTAGGAATATTTCTATTTTCAATTTTAAAATGTGCTAAAATATAGATAGGTAAAGAGAGATGAGAAAAAAACATATGCTGCAAAAGTAAATGGGAAGAAACCTATACTGAGGAGAAATCTGAAAAAGAAATAAAAAATTGTTTTGACAAATATTTGAATTTTAAAAATTCTGCACTCCTGGTGTAGCCTAGGTGCTTTGGTCTATAGTCAAATTCTGCAGTGACACACTGAAAAGCAGAAGTGCCAGCACTGCCTCTTTACATCTACAAGAGACCAAAGTAACTTATATGAATCCATAGTAGAAGAAGAAGTTGAATTCTGTAAAGGATTTTAATCACCACATGCTCCATGAATTTTCCACAAAGTCAGGCTAGTCCTATGCCATTATCTGTGGCCCCAGATGAATTAAGCTTGTGTTCCAGTTAAGTAGAAAATTTCAACGTCTGCCTTCATGGTAGAACTTACGTGATTATGCTTACGTGTATGTTCATGTAAGTATTAAAATTTCTACGTGGCATATTTTTTAATTAGAATTTAATCATACAGAAGAGAAATCAAACAAGCACAATGCGGAGGTGATAATAGAATGTGGGACGGCTGTGGTCACGTTTGAGTTTTTCCATCATAAAATGCGTTTTGTGCGCCAACTTATCAAAGCTACCGTGAAGTGTGACCGCAATGCTCCAGCTTCCTCAGCCCCATCAACAATTCTGGTGGCCCTTCTGCGTTGGCTGTGAGTGCAAGGCTGCCTGGGGGCTTGCGGTATAGCACCACAGCCTGGAAAGTGGTACATGCTGTCCAGACCAGTATCATTACCTTTCCAAATGTTTAGCGCTTCAATTTCTACAGGCATTGCATATATCTGTCCCTGGCATGACCAATGCAACAGAAGATTCAGTAATTTGCAGTTGCCATTTTCTCCTCACCATCCTTTTTTTCCCCTGCACATCACTGAGAATATTGCAGTTTTTCAGGTTATTTAATTTCTGTCAAAGGTCCACTGTTCCTTTTGAACAGAGACTATTGGTATTTGTGTGTATACAACAAAGCCGTCACATGCTGTGAAAACACTTCGTAATCCAGAAGGACTTCATATTTGTTTTAATCCACTTTATGCATCTTTGTTCTACTTCAACTGTCAGAGCTTTGGTGGCAAAATGCACTGTTAAATGCAAACCACTTCTGAATCTCACTTTGCTGTAGCTTCTGGAGTACTTGCTTTGCACACCCCAACACAAATGATGATTCTCAATCTGGTTTGGAAATAGCCTGGAGTAGAAACAAGCAGAATAAACAAAGTATTGTTATTAATTGTGTCCTTATGTGTAATAAAAGCACTGCTGAAGTTCTTTTGGGATGTAGTGTAGCTGGATTGCACCAGTGTAATTACTGAAGATGTGGAGGGAGATCGCTAACAGAAGGTAAATCAGAATTCCAGCGTTAGGCAGTGTTGTGAAAAATAGAGAACTGTTTGTGTCTGGTATCATCTGACTAAATTATTGACCTATCTCAACTTCCATATAACAACAAGGCATATTTCATGCCAGATTTACATCATGATATGTGTATGTTTGTAACACATTTTCAGAGGTCTTCTGTCTTGATGATTTTTAAACTTAACCTTTAGCTGGTATGTATTTTTGCTAGTAAATTTTTATCAGTTTTACAAATGATACTAACGTACATAATTTGAAATTATGTTAGAAGGAGTACTTTAATTATAATGTCTGTTCAGGAAACATTAATTCTCTTCACAAGAAAATATAATATATATTGGAAGAAATTTTAAGATGCAGACTAGATCTCCTGAGGATGATGAATTGAAAGTTCTTTTTAAATTCACTGGATGCTTGATTGGTTGTTGGAGAGTAAAGGTTGCGTTGTCTTTCATAAAAGCAATTATTCCACACAACAGCCACAGCGAAATACAGTGCAGGCTTCTAAATGGTGAGGGTAACTTTGATTTTTAACTTGTTCTTTGAGACTTCTGGGTTGTGTTATCATCCTCTGGTGTATCAAGGACTGGTTGCAGCCAGGGATGGGATGTTGGGCAGCCTGCATTTCGTGGTGCTGCACCGGTTCTCGTGTGTGTTGTGTTTAGACACTTAGGGTTAGGCAAATTATGCAGTTCAGGCCCAGAAAAGAATTTTGCCCTCAGTCAGATTGACAGGGACTACTGGGATTTCTTCTCCTGTGTGGCGTTTGTGACTGCATCCTGCTGTTGTCTGAGCATGTCACCTAAACTTGGACTGTGGGTGTGATGCTAGTGAGTTTTACTGCACTCAGCCTTGGTGTTGCTTTCATTCATAATTTTAACGTATTTGGGTTTTTTCTTTTGAAATCGTAATTTTAAAGATGGCATTAATACATGTGTTCTGGCTTGTGATATATAGATGTGTTGGAAGTGGATGCTTCATTTTAGCTAACACTTATCAAATTCTTTATACTGGGGGGAAATTCTTCCTTTCCTTTAAGAAGAAAGCATGAATCGTTGATGGCGTTTTTACTTTCTGTATGCCAACCGTTTGCCAGGATGAACTGGTTGGATGAACTAAGTATGAACTTTAATGTGAAAGAAACCTGGACAATTTGTACTAATCTCCTCACCTCACTGCTCATAACTAACATCTCTAACTGTGCTTGAGAGAGAGTTATGCATTGTTTGGGGGGGGTTATGAGTAAAATCTTTGACAAGTTTACAGTAGGGAGAAGATGCTCCATCCACACTCTAAATATGAAAATATTGATACACTGAAGAGAGGGCATTTGAAATTCTGGCATCAGAGAGAAATGTTTGACTTCTAAGTGTGAAGGGAGTACATAAGAGTTTAAAATCCAAAGGTATTCTGGTTCCCAGATAATGACACTACTGGTATGTCAAAAGACAAAAATCTCTACTCTCCTTTCATGGATAGTGATGTGACTGTTTCTGTTTTGTATTTCTATCTCAAGATAAGCTTGGTTTAGAGAACAAACTAGAAAGTAATTTATTTATTTACTGCTAACAGTTTTTGCTAGTTTTCTTAGCTTTCTTTTATGACTTGACAAATGCAAACTAGACATCGTTGAAAGCAGAGCAGAACAGCTAGAGCATGATTTGAGAAGCTTTGAAAAAGTGAGTTGCCAAAAGAAATCCTGCCAGGGCTGCCTTTGCAGACTTTAATCTGTATATAAGGTTTCTTTCTGGAAACAAAAACTGCTTTTATGTTTTGGGGTTTTTTAATATGCATTGGCTAATATTGATGTGAATTGCATTCACAAACTTCCTAATCTGAGAAGAGGCCCAGAAAAGGACCAAAATTGTCAATCATTCCTCAGACCTTTAGAGATAACACAAGAAGAGGTAGTACAGCACATAAGTATCTTGGGTGTTTTTGCATAACACAGTTAGAGAGAAAAATATGCTTCTTAGGAACTAAAAGAAGGGGAAAATGTCTTTATTATAAGCTGAGCTGATGAAGAAGTGGAGCACAGCTGACAGAAAATACACTCTTGCCAAGAGATAATTCTTCTGTGTTCAGACAAAAGAGTTAGCAAGACTTCTGTGGTGAAGGCATTTGATGGCATCCAGTGTTACTACAGGGGAGAGATTTGCAGCAGTCTTTTCATGCTTGGGAGACTTCTGGGAAGAGGAAGATGGGGCAGCTAATAACTGTGGGATCACCACAGGTGCTTTTGCATTGGCCATGGCCTCCTAAGGCAAGAAATGGCAGGGAGCATTAATGTCTGACACTGAGGGCTTCTTACTCACCCAGTGATAACTGAGCTCTTCAGGTTTGCAGTTACTGAGAACTTCTCCTTTGGCAGGGCTGCCTACAGTGCAGGTCTCAAATATTAAAGACTCCAAGGAGAAACTTGAGGCAATTTTGTCTTGGGGGGCTTTATATTTTTCCACATGAAAGGATGCTGATCTTGTTTTTCTCACTAAGGAAGCCTTAATTGCACCCTGTTGGGAGCAGTCTCTTGTATGCCAGTTAGTGTGGCCTGTGCCTGCCTTTCCTCTTCCATCCTTCTTTATGTGTCTAGTTTAGTCCCTAGATGAAGAAGAGTTTAGTCACAAGTATTGGGTGTCCTACTAGTTACATTTCCATGTTGTAGATCAGAATTTTCCTCTGAAGTTATTGGAAACTGCAATAATTAAGATCACAGTGTGTGCTTTGGGTTTTGGTATGATTTACACATCTTCATCCAACTGTTGGTTAAATCATTATTAAAAAACAAACAACAACAACAAAAACCCAAAACCAACCCCACCAAACACGGGGAAGAGATAGGAAGAATAGGAAGAACATCATGACCACGGGGAATATGAGAGCTGCTGAGCATGTTAGTATCCTCAGTTGTCTTTTGTTGTGGGTCACAGTGTTAAATTTACTAAAGCCAGCAGAAATGCCAAAGAGCCAATGAATTTAAAGAACTATTGTTCTTGATCCTGAGGCATGGCTAAGTACACTCCTACCTGGTCTTTCCCAAATACAGGCTTTAAGGCAGGAGTGTGGTTGCACATTCTTCTGTTTTCTGTCTCTGCTAATCCTCTTTCCAACCCTGATCGGTAATATAAGAATGTGGACGTCCCCATTGAGCTGGGCTAGCTATAAATCAGAGTTGTTAATGAGCTGATAAGAGTAGAGTTTGTGCATGTGTTAATTGTTCAGTTTCTCTGAGATAGTGGGTAGTGATCTAACAAGAATAATAAAATCCTGAGCCTGCTCTCTCCCTATCACTGAAATCAGGAGAGGTCTACAGTAGTATACAACCAGGAAAACAAGATGGGAGAACATTTAATAAACTGCAGCGATTAGTCTATTTCTATATCTACTCTATTTATTTAGTTCATAATAAACCATTGTGTTTCTAAACAAAGAGTTTGACTTTTTAGAGTAGTACGTCAAATGACAATCAGTATTTTTTTTATTATTACGTTGTATGTGAATCCTGTTTATCCCTGATTCAAACTGTCAAGCCTCCTTCCTATTCAGGTCATCCACTGAACAAGGTTTTACTAGTGTGAACACCAACTGTATGGTCTAATTTTCTTGAAATTCTGTGTACCTTACTGCACAGGGGATAATGCAATAAAGGTGGGTAAAGGTGGGTTTTCTGCCTTACATCAGATGGTTGCTGTGAAACTAAGCCCTGACCTACTGATGAATCAGAACCTCTGCAGACTAAATACCTGCACTTGTTCACTTCCAGGTTTGCAACAGGAGGTTGGATTTTACTGTGAGGACCTCATCTGTGTGGACATTCCTGTGAATGCTTCCATTGAAGTCAATGGGGCCATGAAAAGAAGGCTAATGTAATGGCTAGAGAACTAGATGAGGACTTGGGAGACTTGAGTTCCTTTCCTTGGCCATGAAATTTACTTGACTTTTATTAAATTATGTAGATACTATTCTTCATGGGAGCAGGGAGTTAGGTAGCTTAATGTGTCTCCAGATCTGCATTTAATCTCTGGTAGGATTTATCTTATGTTGCTGCCAGCACCTACATCTATCTGAGGTGAACATTTAGATTCCCATTTCCATCAGTGAAACAGACAGTACTTCACCAGCTTGATCCCTCTGACCTCTTTTTGAAATTTAGGATGAGAGGAGTTACAGCCAGCAATACCACTTCTCATTGTCTGTTAAAGGAGCTTAGATGTTAGTTTACTGTGGTATAGGACGTTAGTTTTACAGAACTTTCCTTCTACTAATCCCTTTGGGACTAGAAATCTGAACTGTCAGATGAGCTGAGGCGAATTAATGTTGTGGGTTTTTTACCTTCCCTTAGATCTGCAGCTTGTGTTGGGCAGGGCAGGTTCTACATTTCTTGTGTTTGAAATAAACCAGCAAAGCAAAACAGGGAATGTGCTGGAAGAACCCCGAGGAGCATGAAGGCTCAGCGTGAGGCTTTCTGTTTGGGAAACCTTCATCTGTCTATTGCTCTATGAGTGATTTCTCATTTGCAACATATAATTGATGCTTCAAATCCAAGCTAATTCAGGTAGATGTTGCTTTCTCTGAGAGGGGAAGGCTCACAGTCTGGCAGCAGACAAACTATTTTGCAAAGGCAAAAAAAATTCTGTCTCCAGGGTGAGAAAGTCCAAGTCAAAAAGATGTCTTATGTAAAGAGTGTGTATGTACAGCTGACTTCAGAAGTCTGTGATCATTTTCATTTTCTAATGACTGGTTAAAGCAGATTAGCAGGACAGAAAGCTCAGTTGGTTCTTTTGCGTCAAAAGAAGCCATTGTTGGGACTGTGGTTAATTTATTAGGAAAGACATGCTCAACTGAGCACATGTTTGCTAATGGCTGTAGATGGAATTAAAACAATTAAAGAATCAGTATTACAGAATGACCAAGTAGATGAAATACTCTTGTGCAACTGTCTGAAAGTACAGCCAAGCACATACGATGCATTGGAAGGCAAGGTTGAATTAATGGACAGGGCCTAACATTTTTTTGCTGTAGGTGCAAATCTGCTCCCATTTTTGCCTGAGGTAGCGTTGTGAAATCTGTCACTTTCAACAAATAAAGTGGGAGAAATTGTGGTAGCCTGCATCAAGAGAGAATGGGTGTAAGACCCAACTCTTTGGTAAAGTCTATAGGAATATTAACAGCAGGCAAGAGTAATGAAGCTCTCATCCTCTGGTTCCTAGGCCAATCCAGCATCACTTACACATGGCTAAAGGATATCTTGGAGAAGTGCTTTCTGTCTCTAATACCTTTCTGCCTAGAGCATTTTCTGTGTCAGTTATAGGATCTGAAAGAATTGTCATTTTCACTAAAAAGTTGTTGTAATTGCTAAGAGATAGAGAACCTATAAAGTCCCATGGGACCATAGATTTCAAAGGAGAATAGAAGTGAGGGCTTTTAGACTTGGGTGCAGACCTTCCAAAGATTTTTTGCTATCTAAATTGATTGATTAAGTTAGGGTTCTTGTTATCCTTGGAATACTCTTTTAAAATGGGGGAAAAATAAAAATATTGTGCAGTGTGTTCTTAAAACCTGCATAAGGAATACTCAAGAATTATCTCTGTATAGTTCCAGCTAAAAACCAGCATTGAAAGAGAAATGGAAATAAAATTACACATAAATTAATTAAATTTCATTTTAAACAATGTAATATATTGCTAAGGATTTTTTGCCACATCTTGATGTACTAACAAGGAAATAAAATGTTACCTTGTGAATACTAATGTCCTTGACTGATACATGAACAGTTTTCTTACTGTTGTGCACCTGGAAAATGTGCAATAAATTCAGTTATATGAAAAACTAGAGCACACCATGATTAGAGAAGGGATCAGCATTTTGGCATTTGCGGAAGGTCTGTCTAGTGTTAGGGGTGTGCACGTCAGCCATCCCACAGCAGATCTCAGGGTCCCGTTCTAGTGCGCAATGGCTACCGTGGCAAGGATTACCTTATTTCATTAATTACATTTTTAATTTTGTAGCTAACTGGATCCAGCTGTTTCAGACCTTCATGCAACACAGAGATTTTACGCTAAATCCGAAGGGTCTAAATTAAAGCGAACAGAAATTTGCATATTGTGTAAAACTCTACTTGTTCAGCATATCCAGATTATATGGTGCTAATCACAAACACTAGACAGAGTAAATCCTCTTGAAGTCACCCTGGGGTTAAGTCAAATGCTTTACACTCTTTGACACATACCCATGAAATATGTAATCAAGTCTGTTTGACGTCCTCTCCTAATTACGTGTGTGTATTTTAAGCAGATGCTTTTCCAGCTGATCTGTGCCTTTTGAAATCTTTTCTTCATTATTAATCAGAAAATCACTCTGTATGTTAACGGCAAGTGCCAATTATGAGAAACTAATATTAGTTTCTTTGCTTAGAAGCTGTGCTTTTGCAAATAAGACCATTGCCAAATAACATATAGATGTAAAGAAAATGTAAGAACCTCTGAATGTTATCCATCAGGGGCATAATTATTTTAACATGTACTGTGCTATTTCAGACTAAAACTAAAAGTTATTCTTCCACATACAGATTTTTTAGTTTGAGGAGAAATATTAAGTAAAGAAAGTTCTCTGTTGGAAGTGGGAATGGACTGCTTGTTTTCACAAAAACTGGAATTTAAATGATTACAATATTTTTTCCCCCAAGAGTCTACATTAGTAACTTCTGCCAAGAGCATTAACACATAAGCTTAGCCTTTCATGAATTCTTCTTACTCCATGAGATACTATCAGGAGACAAAATTAATATTTAACTAACTGAGTTTTAGGTAAATCCCATTTTTATTGTGACTATGAAGAACAGTCTTCAGAAATTGCTAGTGACCTTGTGGGTTTTACCCCTGCTCTTCAGCTGAAGGATGCAAACTGCCACTTGCATTTTGCTGGTTTCCAACTTACTACCTTCGGTGTGTTTAGCAGGGACATCTACTGGCAAAATGTTAACTAGCATTCTCTTCCTCAGGTCCTGCAATGCTATTCCTTACACTTCTGAAGTGAGACATCCTAATACAAAAATGAGTACTTTGAAGCTTTTACATGTACTGGAGCATTAAATCTATCATTTAGGAAGAAGCATTAAGTAGTATATCAACAGACACAAAATTAATACAGGCAAAATACAATTGTCCTATTGTCTCACTAAGGTTACTTCCTGTTGAACTACTAGGCTACTTGTAGCGGAGATGTGTATATCAGAGAAGAAGAGAATAAAGGAGTTTATGATCCATTGCAGATGAACAGGACTAATTGGCAATCATGTAATAATCGTAGTTATTCTCCACTGATTTTGATTCAGTCAATGTAGAATGGAAAGAAAGAAATTACAGCATTTAATCAGAAGAGCTATTCCGCCTACAGTGACTGGTTTCATGTCTAATGCTTGCTCCACGCTCACAGTTGATTTTTTCAATAAACATCTGCCTCAGCTGTCAACCTTGCTGAGTTCTTAATGGCTCTCAACAGAGCCGGTCTAGATATGGTTTCAATGCTGGTGCGCTAGCTGCTGTCGTTGCGGTTTAAACACTTAGAGGCGGTCAGTGGTGGAATGAGCAAATACCTGGCACTCGCATATGTGGAGATACCAGGAAGTCCTCTTTGGGCTCAGGCCCTGGAGGAGCCCCCAGGAGTCCACCCAGCAGCCCTGCCTCTTCTTCTCCAGTCCAGCCTCAACGCCCTCCCTGGAGACATCCACCTACCTTGGAGTGGGCGTAGCCTTGTGGAGGTAGAAAAGCAGAACTGACAGATGTTTACATCCCCCCAGCAAAATGCCAATAAATATTTAAAAATCAGTTTTTGCATTTTCAGGTAATCTATGGATTCAAGACACTAAGAAGTGTCTCATCCACTTAGTTGGAGTGGGCAGATTTTCTCACAATTGCTATTCGTAAAACAGTGAAACACTTGTCTTCTGATGTTTGTTTTTCAGGGGACAGTTGAATCATTTTAAAAGAGGCAAGTCCCTCTTACAAGAGGCCTGCTATAGCAGTGAAATTTTTCAGATTGGCTTTCTTCAAGTAAAGTGTCACTATTCTCTGAAGTAAATATTCACTGAACCTATTTTGATCAGTTTGGTGCTACATGTGCAAAAGTATTAATTTTGTTTTAGTCTAGGTTTATATGCATTTGTAATGGCCGTTTCAGGTCTGTTATGCTTTCAGCTCTATGCGTGCACCTCAGCCAAACTCCGGATTTAAGATCCACACATCTGCTCATCCATATCACATCCCCTGTTCCCCTATTTTCATCCACATACCAATTTCCATGAAAGAAGACTCCACTGGGCAAAGGATCTCCACTTGTGAGCTATTTTAATTGCAAATGTTGCAGCTCTATGACAGCTGGAAAAATGTTTTTGTAAATTTTTCCTCTGCTCTTCCTTTCTCCTCCCCCCTCTTCTCCTTTCTTTTTTCATCTTTTTATTTTAAAGAGCTTACAGATATTTTGTTAATACATCTTACAAATTGTTCTCTACTGTGCTGAATTTAATATCAATATTTGAAATTGGTTGGTTTAACTTGGTTGTTGCTTATGGTCTTTAGCATGAGTGTGTTGTCTCAAGTTAATGCTAAAATTTCCATTTTATTACTGTTTTGACCAAGAATTGCTACTTTTGGTATTTTATTCACATTATTAATTGAAACCCCAGGACACTTAAATTTCCTCCTAGTTTCTCCTTTAAAGTAAGAACTTCCAAATCAGCCTGAACTTTGGCTACCTTCCTACTGAATGCTTCACAGGATTTTAAGACAGCCATAAAAATCCATTTATTTTGTAAGTATTAGACTAATGGCAATTATACTCTCACAAGTATCAACAAAAAATGGTGCTGAGCGGGAAAAAATTCTGCCATAGGATAGTATTTGAATAAAAGATATATTTAGCTTTATAGATTAAGGGTACAGAGATGTAATAAAAACCTCTTTGGTTATCCAGTCCATGAAAAAAATCTTATACTCTCTTAAAAATAAGGACTGAATAAGCAGATTTTTAATTTCAATGAATTTTATTATTAATAGTACCAATCACAGGGATTCAGGGAGATAAGATCACTGACAAATTTTCTCAGCTTAACTACATCAGTCAGAGGACTTTCATTTTTTACAGTGGAGCGATGCTGGGAGAAGGTCTGCTCAGTTATATGTAGTTATTTCTCTAAGCAAACTTGGTTGAGCTATCGTCACAAGAACTGGTGTAAACCCTCTTTATGTTAGACAGATTTTGATACCATAACCACAGCGGCTAAACCCTTTAAGGAATAAAAAGCTATTAGCTCCTGAGTTTCTAGCAGCACAATTCTATATTTCAGGTGTGATGTTCCAAGTCAGCGTAAAATAAGGTGAAAACACCACACTGCTGACATAGCAACATGCTACACCTCTTTTCAAATGATCTAAATAATTACAGCACTGAGCAAGGCAAGCAATGTTCATGATCCCATGGGGAGTCCTCACCTGATATAAACTGTCGTATTTTACTGATGTTAGTGGAGGTATGATCGTTGACACCACCTGCCCCTAAATCTGTAGCCAAGATCACAGAGACGCTGTCTGAAAAGCTGCCATTTGGGGTTTGAGAAATATCTTCAGAGTACTGACCCCTAACAATTGAGCTAGTTTTGCTTCTTGGACACGGCTAAGAGTTCACACCATGAAAGAACTTCATCCCAGAAATTAAAGGGCAAGTTTGGGGATCAGAATTATTGAGCTGTTTTTATTTATATAAATAAATTTTCATAAATTTTGGCAACACTCTAGACCAGTATGATTTTCTTTCTGTAGTCTATAAAGAAATATTGGAGCAAATTGATTCTAGATGAGTGAGCAGATGACGGGGTACGTTGGATGCTTACAGTTATGTTGTGTTTGAGCCTGTTTTGGGACAGAGGACGATGTCTGTTTTGAAAGGTGTTTTTTTCAGTATAGATCCCACAATCACAACAATAGTTTATTTTCCTTCTTGTGACTATATGTTATGTAGTGAAACCCAGCTTCTAACTAGTACAGAGCCTGGGCCCAAGTGTGAGCAAGTTGTTTTCTTAAAGTATAGCAAAAATTATATTATACGGGTAACTGAAAGCAACAGGTAGCGCCTTTTCAGAGTACTTCCAGGCACGTATTTTTAATGTCTTACATTTATTTTCCCTTTTTCCTCTTCACATTAGTGGCAGGTTTTTTGTTGTTGTTTTTTGGAAACTAGGATCGTCTCTGTTCATGGAAGTGTTTTCAACTGTTTTTTCAACCTGATTTCATTTAGAACAAGTATCATTAGATTTTTTGTTGTAATTTCTTTCTTCTCCACTGTCTTCATTGATTCAGTATGAGAATGTACTTTTTATTTTTATTTTGCAATAAATAAGATGGTCTTCTAGAGGGACATGAAACTCAGTGAGATTTCACTTAGGCTCTGGTTCACAAAATCTACTAATTCACCATCATCACTGCTGATTAAGTGGTTAAGAGATTTCTGTTTCCGTACATCCACCCCAAATCGTGGCTAGAGTTGTTGCCTAGAGGCTGAGTAGTTGGTGTACCTACTTCTGAGCTCTGGAAGTTGGCAGCCCAACCTATTAACCGAAGTTACATCTTCCTCTGCCTCCATACATGAAAATCATGAAATGCTGTGGCTGAATGATTGGACTCACAGTCCTTGTTAGGGCTATGAGAGGCACTTACAGTTTGCCAGTTCTGGCTTATAGCCTCTTCTGTAGCCAGTGTGTTGAGTAGTCTGACAGAAGCTTCTAAGCAGAGGCTTGAATTTCATATCAATGTAGTCTAAAAAACATTAGTCAGGTCCAAAGGTATTTTGAGACATAAAATTTTCCATAATTTTTTATTAAGACAATATGGGTGGAGAACAGAAGCTGTATGGACTATCCTGGAGAATAATGTGGAAAATACTCAAGTGCCACCCTATAAATCATTTGTTTCTTATAATCCAAACTGTGTAATGCAGTCCTCATTACCTCAGCACACAAGTATGTCCATGGAATTGGAGGGTGCTCAGCGATAAGCAGCACCACATAAGAGTGCTCATGTGAACAGAGACCAAAATAATCTATGGCATTCTTTACGCATGTCTCTGCTTATCAAAAAAAAAAATGGATGCTTATGTGGATTTAAAACCCTGCTTAGCAGAACACAAAATATGTGTTTTCCCACATGTGTGTGGTTTTGCAGTGTTTGCCATGTTTAAAACATTCCCATGGTGCCTCCTGTTCCTGCTGTTCCACAGGGGCATTGCTATTCTTAGAAGCAAGTCACCAGGGGAATTAAACCAGTGTTCAAGAAAAGGGGGGAAAAACCAGAAAAGAAACTGTGATGACAATCCAATTGTTCCTCTGCCACTTGATTCAATAAAAACAAAAATACTAAAAGGATTTGGGGGCTGCAAGCTGCTGTCGTACTGACTAATTTAACATGTGTGCAAAAGATGAATGAGGGGTCCTTGGGCTAGCCAACATGTGCTGTTGATCTGGGCAATCGAACTGATGGGTACATCCACTTATTAAGCAAAACAATTAAGTTCAGACTTCAGAATCTCTTTTTCTTGATGTGTGTAATTCATCTGGATGTTTGGATTGTGCTAGTTAAATTGTGAGAAATGTAATGCAAAGATAATAATTATCCAGTTAAATGGGTTGACATATTTCTATTAATCACTCTCATTAAATTATTAAGCAACGTATCTATCTTTAGCACTAATACACACTGCATGACTAGTGGACAATACACTGATAACAAATCTAGAAGGAATTTTTACCCTTTCCAAGAAGTGTCAGCTACACAAACTAGATAGCTCTGCGCATCCATCACACACTGATAATGCAAAAGGCTGAACCGGCCTTGCTGTTACTTGAGCAACTATTTTCATAAGGTGTGCAGGATTTGACCCAACTTCATGAGTTTTCTAGAACAAACCGTAATTTTTCCATTATGCTCTGAGATTTAATAACATTTATATATAGGTATTACGTGCGGTTTGCAACTATGCTTTATCTTTTACTCTGCAACAAGCTAAAATATAACAGATGATTTTAAAGCCCTGGTTTTGACAGGCCTTCAAATTATTTCACTCTCCACGGTGAAAGATCTCTGGTCATGCTGTAGGCATATGTATAGCATAAAACATTGTGAGAAGGGCGTGTGGCTGGCTTCCTGAGTTGTGGTTGGAGAGAGCTTGGGAGCAGCATCTCTTGCCAGCTAATCAGAAGATGAAAGGGTCAGGCCAATGGCTGTATCCAGCACAGAAAGTTATAGAATGGGAAAAAGGAAGGTGATATGCTAAAACACTTACAATGCAAGCCCAGTTGCAGGGCACCGTTATGTGGGAGTTATCTGTGTAGATCTCATGATGAGATTTAGAGACGTCTGTTTTGAGCTCATGGAAAAAATGATGATTTGCATTATGCTTCTCCCCAACTAATTTATTTTTATGTATATAAAAAAAAAGAAAATCAAATCATCCCACTTAATTCTGTCCCAGTATCATAGAATCATAGAATAGTTTGGGTTGGAAGGGACATTTGAAGGTCAAGTAGTCCAACTTCCCCTGTTCCCAATGAGCCGGGACACCTTCAACTAGATCAGGTTTCTCAGAGCACTGTCCAACCTGACAGACTTCCAGGGATGGGACATCTACCACCTCTCTGGGCAACCTGTTCCAGTGTTTCACCACCTTCACTGTAAAAAATTTCTTCCTATTAGAGGGGAGTCTAAATCTCCCCTCTTTTAGTTTAAAGCCATTACGCCTTGTCCTATATGCACCAGGCTCTGCTAAAAAGTTTGTCCCCATCTTTCCTGTAGGCCCCCTTGAAGTACTGAAAGGCTGCAGTATGCTTTCCCTGGAGCCTTCTCTTCTCCAGGCTGAACAACCCCAACTCCCTCAGCCTGTCCTCATAGGAGAGGTGTTCTGATCATTTTTGTGGCCCTGGTATGTGAGACACTACTGGGAGGTGATGTCTTGAGGGGGGCCTATGTCTGCCACATGCTGTCCTGTGACGGGGCTGAGCCTGAGGTATTGGGTCGCATCTGGGAAAGGTGCCCATGGTGGTGTGCGGTTCAACAGCCTCCTCTATACATTCTGCACGCAGGCACAACTGGTTCAGCAGAGTGGCTGCGCTTGGGGTGCAAGGCTGTGTATTATCCTTGGTTTGCATTTCCACCATGACTTTGTGTTCGTAGTTTTTCCCAGTACAGAAAATGAGGGTTTCCTGCTGGTTAGTTGGTGGAAACATGATCAGTGGGACTTTTGGGACAGTATAACAAAGCGAAGGAGATTCTCAAGTGCTGCCAAATGGTCAGGGGGCAGGAAATACATCAGATGTTCAGACTAGAAAACTGATGTTAAAAAGGGTAAGAGTAGAAGAAGCATTTTTTGTTTAGTTGTAGTTTTTGCTGGTTTTTTTCAGCAAATTCTAGAGAAAAAACTTGCTGTGATTTGATGCTCATAAAAACTAAAAGCAGTGAGGGACACAATTAACAGATTGCTGCGATTTGTGAGGTGAAACAAGAGATGAATTTGACTCATGGGTTTTAGTAGCCCAAAGATATTTTTATGCCATCCTTTCTTGAGCTTGCGATGTTTGATAATAGCTATACAAAATGAGATAAAGTGTGGTAAATTTTCTGTCAGTACGGGAACTGCTAGAGAAAGTCTCTGGGAGAGAAGAGTATAACAGCACAGAAATAAAGGGCAAACAATGCCAAGGGCAAATAACTCCAGTAGACAACTCAGACATGTGGTGTTTAGTATAATGCATTGTAGGTAGAGCAGCTGCTGGATAGCATGAGGAATGTCAAGATGGATCTGAATAAAACCCAGAAATGAAATCTGTTACTATTTCTTTGTGATCTTATTTACAACATAAAGTCAGATGACTTATGTACATTGTACATTGACTGATGTAAAGTGGTTTATGGCCTAACAGTATTAATGCAATTAGGATGGCTGAACACCATTAGGAATCTGTCCACTAAATCTACACCCATCCCGTAAAAACAAGACTGAATTCCCATTGTTGCATTAAGCTTGCCTAAGCACCATGCATCATCCAAGTGGTGAGCAGTGACTAAGCAATGTCGTGTTTTATGAATATTCAAACGTAGATACATCATTTTATTTCTGTTGGCTTTTTAATTTTCTAATGCTTTTTCAAGGTCTGTGCTTTTGGGAGGGGGAGGGAGACATTTCCTCTTAGAGGGAAAAAAGGCACATTGCCATTGCATTTCTTAGTAGAGGTTTGTAATGCGATTACCAAAATGTGAATAACAATCAAATAATGTAGAGGTTTATTCCCTATGGATAGCAAAAATAAATTTCAGTCAAATGTTTCCGGCAGAAATCTCAAATTTGTCATGCAAAGTACTTCTCTGCATTCAAACATAATGTATTTATGTGAGTCAGAAACATCAAACATGAGGATAAATAGCCAGATTATAAGTACAGTCTGCTTATGAAATGATTGGAATAGAAGCGCAATTAATGAAACTGGCAGAATGGCTATGAAGCAGTGTTAATTCCTTGAGATGTAAAGAGAGCATCCATATCTGCTTTAAAACATAGGGTGAAGGAAACACTTAGAGACTGCTTCCCATTCTCCCCTGTTAACAATCTTTGACTACCTTTTTGTTATTTTTTACTTATATTTGTGTGAGAAGGGAATTGGGAGCAATTTTTACAAACTTCTCCTGGACTCACATTTAAAAGGGAAGTGAGGCCTAGGAGGCCAAAGGGAAGAAAAGGAAAAGATGGGCTACATCATCAGTACTTTCATTCTACCTCAGAGGCAGTGTAACACTACATACTTCTACAAAAACAAACAAACAAACAAACAAACAAACAAACAAACAAACCATGAAAAAAACCAGGAGTGGGGAAGGATAGTATGTGTCTGCATCGACAAAAGTGCTGCTATGAACTCCTGATCCCAACTTTCCCAGCTCTACTGAGCAGTCAGAAGTGTTGTTGTCTGAGTTGCTGCAGGCCTTACTTGCCCCCAGAGGAGCTGGTTGAGCAGTGGTAGCTTCTGTTTCCTCTTCTCACTTGCTTTCTCTGCATCCTTAAATGGGAATGGATCTTATCTGAGATACCTGGGTGGGAACTATGGATGCTTGTGAGAGGTTAGATAGGAGTGGTATAAAGCATATGAACTGGCAGATTTTAATAACTGTGTGAGTCCTGTGTTTTTCTGGGATTGAAGGACGCATGTTTGGGAAAAAGGAGTAAGCATCGACGGTGAGGTATATGAGCCCTATGTATTGGTTTGTGTGCATGTGGTTCTTTACGGTGAAGATTTTGTGGAGATCTACATTAGCAGTCTGTCATCAGTGGATTGTTCAGTGGATTTTGTCAGTTTTCTGTGTCCATCAGCTAGTGGTGATGGAATAAAACATTTAAATTTTGTAAGGACCTTGGAGGGCATTCCCAAGCAGAGGCTGCTGAGTGCGATGCCAGGCTGAGTTAGCATTGTCTGATGACAGTGGCTGACATTGCTTTGAAGCAGTGAGAATTCAGCTCCCCCTTGGCAAGACCCCAGAGGCTACTTTTATGGAGAATTTTTTGTGGGTGTACGTACAGCTGCTTTTTTTTTTTTGCAGTCATTGTAATTTTTAGTAACTCAGTGTGTCTTGACTAGCAGTGGCAGAAATCTTTGGATTTACCATACTGTACTATTATATTGCAGGTAAATTATAACACCCTGCTCCAAATAAATGTGGCAATTTAGTCTGGTATTCACATCTTAATTGAGCCTGCTCAATGCCAAGGTTATTACCTATTTCAGTAAGTGAATATAGAAATAACGAACCTCAGGTTGGTTTTGGTGACCTGGTGCAGGTGAAACCCACGTGTGGATGACCTGTGCTTAGTACAGAGCCTAGGGCACATGAACATAAAAGAAGAAAGGTAAAAATGGTATTAGGACATTTGTTTGATAATTTTGAAGCTGTACAGGATTTATTACAACTTATGTAGCCTTGGAGCTATAGGTTATGTCCATTTATCCATGGCATACAGATCTTTATGAAAAGGGTTTTACTAAGAAATAGATATGTTAGTCTGTCCACCATAGGGAAGGATGCCTCTACAGAGGAAGAAACCTTATTAGTCTAAGATTTAACTGTGTGCTAGCAATTAGTAGAGAGTTATGAGCTGGATATAGAACCCCATATGAAAGCAAGAGAAGGCCTCAACCTCGAAAAAGGAAAAAATCTCTGTTAAACTATCTGGACTTTCACAGTAATTGCTAGGCAGCCCAATGGATTTGATTTTACTGGGCTTTTCTATAGAAGTCTCTTACAAGAATATAGCTATTAATGACATTTAATAAATTATTTTCAGAATTGAGGTCTTAATGAAGTTTTTACTTTCAAGCAATTTAAGGGAGTGGTGTTGATGCAGTAATTTTGTAAGCAGAATATCTTCATTTTAGATCACATTTGTTAAACCTTTTTCTGGAAAATACGCCTGTTTATACAACAAACCAAAAAAATTGTTATGTACATCATAATAAAGCAGGGGAAGGAGCAGTCTGTGGATAGTAAGCTTTGCTCAGAATAAGTAAAACTCATATATATGACAAAATGGACATAATTGCAAAGTGTGAAGGTATCTACATAAATATCCACACGCCCCCTTTACAGGTTCTTTTTTAAAAAGTGTCTTGCTAAAAGCAGCCCAACATATCTTCACAAAACAACTGTTTTCATCTTTGTTATTGTTTTTAATGTTTTCCTCAGCAAACAATACTTACAGAGATATGGTTTGTGTATTGATCCTTACCAGAAGGAGAGTTTTAAATCAATGCTAATTTTGAATTGTCAAGCTATTGAAAAGAAGTGTAACTATAAGATTTTAGTAGTTCATGGATTTTGTGTGTTCTGCTAACATCATGGAGCGGGCTTTTCTTTTATGGGATTTTTGATGGAACAGCAGCAGACAAGCAACCTCAGCAGTGCATACGTTGTTCTCTCTATGTATAATGTGTGGCATTCCAAGTGTATTTATCAATTTGACATATTCAGTGAGCTACAGATTACCTAAAAGAGCATTCAGTAATTTTTAAAAAAGTATTAAATCATACATTTCTTGAATTTTCAAGTAGTAAAATCTACATATTTTCAAATTAACTAGTGAAGGCACTAGTTAGAAAACTATAAGAAGTTTTTCATGAAGGGATAAAGTCCTTTGACAGTAGGGAATGTTATAAATGTTACTGAAAATCTGGGCAAAACATTTCCCAGGCTTTGCAGCTTGTGAAACACTTGTTTTCTTCTCCTGTTTTTGAACATACTAATTGATATGTGTTTTGACCGATTGGGTTAAAATGATAGTCAATGTAATGTCATGAGTCTTTTAACCAGCATTCTTTTTCATCTCCAAAATGTTCATGTTTTAAAGTTATTTAAAGTTTTTGGCTGAAAACTCAATTACTTAGTTTCATATTAATAAATGCAGTTGTTCATTTAAATAGTGTCAAGTTTCAGCAGTTTGAGTTGCAACTACATATTTCAAAGAGGAATAATAAAGAAAATGGGGGGGAAAAAATGTTTTCAACATTTGCAGAGCAGCAGGAATTTCCTGTGAGGCTCTACAGCCATCCTGTAGCTTGTGTAGTTCTGCCTCACAGTTACAGCAGAAGCTGAGTTAATTGAGTCATTAAGTCACATCCTAAAGACGGGATGAACATCATCGAAGAGGGAGCCCTCTTTGGGGGCTACAACGGCATGGAGAAGGCAGCCCTTCAGCCATCTCACATGTGGGAGGGGGCGAGGTACTTTCCTTCAGACATCCCCAGCACATGGCTCGGCGTTCATGTTGTGCTTTGGAAGGGAGGATTTAAGCCTAATTAAACAGTAGTCGTTGACTTGCATGTTCTGTAATAGGCATGACACCATTTGGTACTTAGTTGTGGTCTAGCATCAATCAGCTCCCTTCAGCGGAAGATCTGAGGCATGGCTCAAAGAATAATCACACTCGCCTGCGACAAGCCAAGGACCGGCTGACAGAACGAGTAGCGTTAGCGAGGGTGGAGCCCACCAGCATCTTCTGCCTGTGATGGGCTGCCAGCTTGGAAGTGCTGAACAATTGAGCGACCTTGGGCAAACCCTTCCCAATAATGATACAGCATTTGTTTTAATATGGAAGTGACAGGAAAGAAAAGATAGATCACAGTGTATCTTTCTTTCATGCAGTCCCTCATCTCCAAAATGGATGCATCTCATGCGAGTTTAGTCTTTCGTTTCATATGCAAAGCCTCTTTCACTGGTATTAAGAACATCTTCATTTCAAAGCTTAGAAAAGTTAAAGAAGACTGAAACCCAGAGAGGAGGAAGGAAGGATAGTTCTTATACCTGGCAGTATCTGTCACCTGCTTAGAGATAAGAAAAATATCCTCTCACATTTAAAACTGTACTTTATCTCAGTTTAGGTACCTGCGAACTTTTTTTATTTGAATACATTTTTTGTATTGGGACCTCTCAGCTAATCTGGCTAAACTGTCTGTTTTATTAAAGGAAAAAAAATTTAAATATTGGCAAAACATTTGTGGTAAAAATATGAACTAGAGCTAATCTTTTTTGCACCATTTTGGGAAGTTTCTTTTAAGTGTGGACCATCTGCAGCAGTGTTTGAATAAAACCTTTCTAAGCAGAGGAACAAAGTCCAGGATTGACAAAACTGTCAGAAGAAAGTTAGCTGCAAAATACAAGCTACCCCACAAATTGGGGTGGGGGACCTATATAACGAGCCACTCAAAGCCCTTAAGCTTTCATTCTCAGGATTCCTTCAAAACTCTGAAAAATGGCACAGCTTTGGTATAATTTTTTAAAGTTCATTCATCTTTTCCTCTTAAATGTTTAATTTTTCTTTTCAGTATTGCTTCTCTGTTTGCTAGTCAACACAAGAAAACCATTGCTTGAGATACAGTCTGTGGGACACTGGGTACATCTTCAGCCCTTCTCTCTCTTTTAATAACATTATTTGATTTGAACACCTTTTTTTTTTTTAACTAGAAAAAAATGGTAGTTTCCAGCCCACAACCCAGTGAGAGCACCGAAGTTCAGTATTTGTCACTGTCACAGTGTGAGAGATAATGCCATCTTGAATAAGAAATCATGCTACCAACTACTTTTAGAATTACCAAGTATCACATCACCTGATACAGATCAAGTGGCTTTCAAAAAGAGCTGACCCCTTTTTCTGGTCATCAACACATTCTTCTGGTGAGATGTTTCTGGTGACTGAAGCTGAGCAAGATGAACTTTTGTAGGGGAGTACAGTAGCCATGCGACTTGGCTGCAGAGAAACTCAACTACTGCTAACTTATTTTATGAAGGACTTCTACCGCCTTTATTTTGAGCACCTTATAAAAAGGGGGTTTTCTTGTAGTAAAAACCTGCATTCTTATATTTATTCATGGTGATGAATGTTAGTTTTAGGCATTGAATGCAGGAACAGTTTAACAGATGTGTAGCCACACAAACAAGTAGACAAGAAACGGGAAGCTACAGAGCTCGCACTCTTTGAAGAAGCGTTGGGAAGCTGATTTACCCACGAGTCATGGAAATTACCACCCATATAAAAGAAGCCTTGCTCTCTTTGAGATTTTCATGCTTGTCCAAGATACACAATGCAGCTCTGGTCATAGTCAAGCTGAAGAAGCTGACTGTAGCCTGTCTCTGAGCATATCCAATTCCTATGGCATTCAGTGGGAACTATGTGCCTGGGTAGGAAGACATAAAGTTTCACTGTCATTTGATTCACTGCAGTTGTTTTAGTGAGGTTCAGAGGAATTTCAGCTCAGATATTCTCAACTGTATTGTTTGGACGTGGAAATTGGAAAATGTCTTTTAAAGTATACTGCTTTATATGTTAAGAGAAATATGCCTTTTTATTATTTCAGTGGCGTGGTTTAAAAATTTTGTTGGTGTTATGTATTGTTTAATATTCTTGGAAGAATTTACAGAGGTTTAATACATTTATTTGGGCATTTGCTCATTGTCACACATCTACCCTCTTACTTTAAAACAGAAGAGAGCTCAAAATCTCCTTCTTCCTTCCAGTCCTGTTTTTGTGTTTATATTGGAAACTCCTTACAGCATCTAATTATTCTGCTTTGAGAGACTGTACGCTGTTATGTAGGGACCAAAATAAAGTTGTGACCTTCAACTTGTGAACTGTCTTGGCAGGGGCAGAAAGAATAAAGCAAGGGCAACACAAGCACCGGGTCAGATTGGTGGCTTTGCTAGAAGCCTCCTTGCAGACAAGTGGGATTGATGGTGCCAGGGTAGCTGGGTGAGATGTGCCGGGTTGGAGCTGCTGACCCATCCCATCCCAGGAGGCCACACATGGCTCTCACTGGCATTTGAGTCTTCATGTGTATGAAGAGCTTCTAGCCAGTGAGGGCATGGCCAGTGAACTGTTGCAGGCTGCAAGCCACTGTGTGCATGTGTGTGGTTTGTTCTTGGGTTAGGTTTTTTCACAGAAGCACAGAATCACAGAATGGTAGGGGTTGGAAGGGACAGCTAGAGATTACCTAGTCCCCCCTGCCAAAACAGGTTCACCTAGAGCAGGTTGGACAGGAAGGCATCCAGATGAGTTTTGAATATCTCCAGAGTCAAAGACTCCAGAGCCTCTCTGGGCAGCCTGTTACTCTTAAAGAAGTTTTTCCTCATGTTGAGATGGAATTTCCTGTGTTCCAGCTTGTGCCTGTTGCCCCTTGTCCTGTCGCTGGGCACCACTGAAGAGAGTCTGGCCCCATTGTCTTGACACCCACCCTTTAGATATTTATAAGCACTGATGAGATCTCCTCTCAGTCTTCCCTTCTCCAGGCTAAACAGACCCAGGTCTCTCAACCTTTCCTCTTAAGAGAGGTGCTCCATTCCCTTGATCATCTTTGTAGCCTTCTGCTGGACTCTATCCATCAGTTCCCTGTCCTTCTTTAATTGGGGGGCCCAGAACGGGACACAGTACTCAAGTTGTGGCCTCACCAGGACAGAGTAGAGGGGGAGGGTAACATCCCTCAACCTGCTGGCCACACTGTTTTTAATGCACCCCAGGAGACCACTGGCCTTCTTGACCACAAGGGCACATTGCTGACTTGTGGTCATCTTGTTGTACACCAGGACTCCCACATCCCTCTCTGCAGAGCTGCTTTCCAGCAGGTCAGCCCCCAACCTGTACTTGTGTATGGGGTTATTCCTTCCCAGGTGCAGGACCCTACACTTGCCTTTGTTGAATTTCATATGGTTTCTCTCGCCCCAGCTCTCCAGCCTGTCCAGATCGTGCTGAATGGCCACGCAGCCTTCTGGTGTGTCAGCCACCCCTCCCAGTTTCGTGTCACCAGCAAACTTGCTGAGGGTACACTCTGCCCCCTCATCCAGGTGGTTGATGAATATATTGAACAAAACTGGACACAAGTACTGACCCCTGGGGAACACTGCTAGTTAGAGGCCTCCAACTAAACACTGCACCGCTGATCACAACCCTATTTTTTTGTTGGTTTTTTTTTTTAATATTACAGAATAGTCATAAATATACAGATGCACAGGGTGTCTGAATGGTGAGTGTTTGTGGGCAGTGCCTGCTTCACATCTTGTGGGGCTGTCCCTTTACTCTTTCATGTCTCAAAGTTTTGATATCTTGAGTCCCAAGTGTTTGACAAGGCACATTTGAATCATCAGCCAGTGCAAAAGAGGGTGTTTTAGAACACTGTGTTTGTATGTTTATTGGGAGTATTTTTGTATTGCTCTCTTTCAGCTTGGTTTATGGGATTGATAGAGCATAAGATAGAAAATTATAATGGATGTATTTATACATTTGAGTTAATATACCTACAGTTTAAGAATGCTTTTAAAATGAATGCAGGTTCAATGATCTTAGCAGTTCTGATTTTCTTCAGAAGTCTGAGATAATTAACATTTTCCTTAAAGCTTCATTTCATAGTTGTGTGATTAAGACCATCCTTTTTTTTTAAAAAAAAAAAAAAAAAAAAGAAAAAAAAAGTTTAGTTTTCTAGCTCATTGTTTTGGAGAAAAGCTTGAAAACATAATCTATCGATATTCACAAAGCAGAAGGCAAGAAGTAACAGCAAGCCCCGAGGACTAAAATTTATGAGTTCTGCAATGCATTGGTATTTATTTCATCTTTCACACAACTACAATGGAACTTACATTTTCTGGTAACACTCTTTTTTTTTTTTTTTAAGGAATTGTTCTATGTTATTTTCCATCCACTCCTAGCAGCATTGTGATCACATATTGGTAAACAAAAAGATCAATTGGAAGATTCTGAAATTATTCCACATTTGGAATATTGTTTCTCATTCCTGTTTATTCCTCCCCACGATAAAAAAAAGTAACATTCCAAGTAATCTGTGTATCTTGCCATGTGAAAGTTTAAGGTAAATAATACTACATGGTCCATCCTTCAAGCAAGTTTTTGAACATTTAACAGGGGAAAAAAGTGAATATACATACATTTTGCTGACACACTTATGTTTCAGCTGTTGACCAAGGCACTTGGGAGGGACCTCTTCAGATTTTCAGGCCCCACTACGAGAAGAAGTATATTAGAAGTTAGATGAGTGGATTTGAACTTGATTTGTAAGATCTCCTACTCTGATTTTGATTGTATTTGTGCAAAAAATGTCTGCTTGTGAAGTTCAGAGAAAAGGTGATTCTGTGGATATTGTTCATATAGTGTGAGTTAGAAACAGAAGCAAGTAGCCTCGCCACTGCTGGTACATGAAAGGTCTGGAGAAGAACATCAGCAATAGCACAGAACAAATAGAGAAAATCATGAAAAAACTTCAGAGGGAGGCAGGGAGGCCTTGTAGAAGGAGAAACTCAACACAAAAAGTTATACTGCTGAAAAGCTTAAGGATAAAATATAAAACATCTCCAGACTGTGGTAGCTCCTCTCTTAATCTACAAACCAGAAAGTGATTTATAAATGAATCTTTCTTCACTAAAGCCCACTAAGAAAACTTTTTTCCATTTTTTACTCACTAGGCTTTCTTTAGGAGTTACATTACATGTTTTTTACAGGTGGTATTTTATTGATCAAGATTAATGTGTTTCTGCATGGGAGCGCATGTATATGGACCAGCCATCAGATTAATTTTGTCTCCAGTTTTCTTTTGTGGTTGCTACTCTTTTTTTCCAAGATTTGGTTGAATTTGTCTTAGACATAATGACAAGAAAAAAATATAAAAACATTTCTGGAAAATAAGTAATTTTATATGACCTGGACATCTCCTTGAAATAGAAAATTAAACAAAAAGGGTGGAAATGCTATTGAAGATGTATAAGGATTAATTGAGTCTCATATTGTAATCTTCTTTTTCCTAAAAGTAATGGTTTCTAAATATAAAATAATATTCAAAATAATATAAAATAATATTTACAATAATAATAAATCAACTTTCCCCCCTTTGATTTGCTCAGTCTTTTGAATAAGCAAATGGACTACGAGGGAGGAAGAGACTAGAAGTGGTTTTAATTTTCTCTGGAGAGTTGTCTGAAGTGAATCTGTCTCATTGAAATCTGTTTATTTTGATATAACGTTTTACAGGAAAAAGCTTAAAATTATTCTATCAGGCCATCTAGATATAGTACTTAGTATTTATTTCATTGTATTTTAAGTGTATTACTTAATACATCCTACATTTCAGTATTCACAAAAGGTTTGGCTGCGTGGACATTAAATATTTGAATGTCTTTGAAACAAACATTTCTTTGAGGTTTTATTAGCTGGGAGACCTGAATACTTCGGCTTTCTTCCTGATATGATATTTAGAAAATATCATTATCAAAGTTTCTTCATAAGCAGAATGTCATTTTCCAGCTACCATTAACTAAAAGTGAGAATTCTGTATAGCAGTAATGAGTAAAATTCTGTCTGAAACTAATTAATAACATATATTACAGCTTTAGCATATTTATTTCCTTGTTTTTACAAAAATGAACATGGCCTTAGATTGCTTCAAGTTCTGAATAGCTGAAACTCAACTCTAAGGGGAAAAATGAATACATTATTTAAAGTAAAGTTCAGTGTAACTGCCGGAGATCATTCCTGATTTTCTTTATTAATCTATAAAAGTTGGAGGTTAATAAAAGGGGGGGCATGAGAACAAGAAGGGGATAAACTAAAGGTATTAAAAAGAGGCTGAAAGTTTTATAAGTTGGAATTTATAAATTGAGAGTGGCAATACTAATCCATTAATTGAATAACATCATAGGTGTTTAAAAGCAATAGATTTTTATGGCTGTGTTAACAGGTTTTAAAGATATATTTTGCTGTCTGTTTCATAAATTAGTCTTGAAAATGTCTTCCTGTTCATGAAAGCAGAAATTCTCAAAATCTGTCTCTGGGCATTGTGCCATTTTGTGGTACTAACAGATCATTCTGTTCTGACAGGAAGAGTTTTAAATAAATGTCCGCCCAACAAGCAGCTGTGCGAAACAGGCTGATCGAGTCCCTGTCTTTGGGTCAAATAATCACTGTCTGCTGTGAAACAAAATCCAAAAAAAAAAAAAAAAAGAACTAAAACCCAACGGGGCTCATTCAGTTAGCGTGGCAGAATTTCAGAACATCTTGAAAAGGAAGGTCCACGTCTCAGCAGCACGGAGGGTATGGAAAGATGTTCTTGCCCATTGCTGCCAGAGAGATTTACAACTGTGGAGGATCCTGTCGGCTTTCATAGGCTCTGAGTACGTTACTGACTAACCTGGCTTATAGGCAACTAACATGAAACTGCCTGATGCCCCTGACACACACCTTCATCTCTTCCCTGCAGATAGCTCAAGGGACAAAATCTGTAGAGGAAACTAATACCAGCATAGTCAAAAAGCAAAAATAGCAGAGCAGTGTAGCGATGTGTTGAACTTTTGTCTTACAGAATACCTTCAGGTAAAATTATAAACACATCCCATATAGCCAAGTTTAGTGAATGTGATCCAAAAAGAGTTGCAGGAATGACAGAAGAGAAAGAGCCGGGTAAGATGAGGGAAACAAATTAATCCTTCATGACAGAGCTCATCATATGTTACAAGAAAGTGTGGTATGAGTTGAGTCAAAGTTTGGTAGGTTGCAGCAGAAAAGGAAGGCTGCGGTTGCTGTCTCTGGCTGTTGAACAAAGTGAGCCTTCAAGGTTTAAGTTTTAGTCAGAAATAATAAACAAGCTGTCTTCTTACCAACACATCTTGTTATCAGCTCTGATAGAGAGGCATCTAGGCTTTTATAGTAGATCACGTACTGAACTTGACAGCATCATTTCAATAAAGAAAGAAAAAAGGGAAGAACTGTAATGAGTATAGGTGGCAAGACTTGCATCGTCAAGACCTCAAAAAGAAAATTTGTATTTTTTTGGTCAATTGACTGGTTTGACCTTATGGGTGAGCCAAGACTGGGCAAGACCATAAAATTAGAATGTTTCTGACCCTTCAATTTGCAATACCTTCTTTTTTCCTTTACTATTCTGTGTTCAAGACAGATAAAGTGTTCCAACTTTGCCACTTATAATGATCATAGAAAAATCGTGTGATTCATCATAACTTGAGAATATTAATCAATTTATTTCTTGAATATTCAGAGACATCAAAGAAGTGTTTGAGCCAACGTTTATTTACTTATTTATTTATCGATTTGTTCTCCAGCTTTACAAGGGGTGTCTTATTCCTGTGAAACATCCATCTCAAGTTGGTATGTGAGAGAGTAGAACTTTCTGGGACACTAGAATGTCTCTCTTGAGAGCAAAATATAGGTTTTTTATCACTTCTCACCCTACGTGGAGGTTGTGATATTAGAATAGCTGGGAAGTGTTAAAAAAAGATAGAACGTGATACTCTTAGAAAGAATGAAGAACAAGAGGTATGTCACATGGTAAGCCTCCTCATACTCTGGAGAGCATGGTCTTTAGGTAAGAAGACAAGAAAAAGCAAAATTGCCAACCACCGTAAAAAAACTCCCAGACCAGTTCCAGACCACTGAAGTTTCAGCAGCTTGCTGAAAAAGGACTTGCAATGTAGCTGTCAGTAGTGCTCTGTCGCTCCTGGGGAGTTCAAGCTGACTGCCCATCATGGCCATAAAATATCAGCTTATACTGCATCTTCCTGATCTCTCTTCATAGTTGTATTGATGCCTTCTTATTTGAGAAAGCTCTTTGGTCAGTCACAATGGGAATTATAATGAAAGGGAAAAGGGTAGAAATGCTATGTCACCATCTAGGCTAGCTTGATCTTATAATTGCTCCGCCTGATCACTTTTCACACCCTAAAACTGAATGATACACCAAGGTTAATGGGCTAGCAGTTGACTTTTTGGTCTCACTGATTTAGTAAAATTTCCCTGTTGAAAACTGCTCAGTAAGTTCAAACTGTTAAAATAAACATTGAAGATATTCTTGAACTCTTAAAAATTATTGAGGGGGTCCTTGGAAAAATGCCACAGGGTACCAGTAAAAGATGTTGTGGGTGGGAACTCACAACATCTTGTGGTACTGTTATTGTTCTCATAAAATGAAACAGGATTGATCTTTTGCATATTGCTTTCCCCCATATCCTGCCATATGCAAAAAGGCAGAAGAGCTTCAGGGAGGCAAATGAATATACTAGTTCTGCATGAAATGCACCAACATGAATGTTTGATACATGCAGCCTTTAAATGCATTGTCATGCATTTAAATTTGCACTTAATTATCAGAGTTTTCCTCTTGGGTTTGCAGCCAAATGTTTGAACAGTTTGATTAATCACTGCAGTCCTAATTGGTCTGAAGCTAGCTGCTGTTTTGAATTAGGTGTCTTGTATCTCTCATGAAGTACCATAGTAGAGTGATGTAGTTCCTGTAGGAGCATCTCCTAGAGATGTAAGGCCACCAGAGGCCTGGTCAGCCCAGAAGGGTTGATTCTAGAAGTGTTAGAAGCTTGGACAGACTGAAATAGCTGTTCTGGTTACATCAGTTCAGAAGAGGATACATAAAGTCACCTAATAAACAAAATAGATTAAATAATAATCTGTAAAAAGATTGCGTCATTTCAACTGCAAAACAGAGCTCCCAACTGCTTGGCTAGAGAGATTAGGCTGAGGCAAGGTTATCTAAGAAGGGGTCTTGTGTTTGATAGAAGCCATTCAAATTGTCTTATATCTTGAGTTAAGCATCTTTCAAGGTGGAAAAAAAGAAAGAGTGTTAGATGAACATATTTCAACAACAAGGTTTTGTAATTCAAGGCTAAGGTAGTCAAACAGATTCTTTGCTTCATATTATGGAACTTGCATATCTCATGTTGCGCAGCATCTCTGTGTAGCCAAAGGTCATGCAGTAAGCTTGTCTCAGCTTTCTTTGCCAACAGTAATAACATTCAGTGTCTTTTAGGCATAGTAGCTGTATATACTGTGGTTCATTTCTAAAGATTTTAATTTCATGGTGCTTTAAATATGAAGCTCTTTTCACAGTCATACTTTTCATTTATAGTAGCAAGACCACACATTTCATTGAGGGGGGCAAGAATGAAAAAGAAAGTAACAAGGATTCTCTGTTTATGTATTTCCTTAAATTTCTTTGTTCCTTGGTAAAACCCCCAATATATTCTGAATATTTTAAGTTTTCAAATAATAAAAATGGCCTGCTTCTGCATTCTAGATGTCTTTGGCAAATATGGTGCATCAAAGAAAGAAAGAGGTCTATGGCAGATAATACTAAATAACTGGAAAATGTGAAAAAAGCTGTATTTCTGATTTTTCCCTTCATTAGCCCTGATAGTGTTCTTTAAAATCTTAAAATATGGATTTTATAGAACAGTCTGAATAGCAGTAGCCAATATTACTACTTTAGTAATATTGTGTCAGCAGGTAAGAAAAAGCATTCCAAAAATTGAGAGCTCTAAAGAAACTGGAGAAGTAAAATGTATTGGTTTATTGTTATGTCCAGTAACAAACTAGAGTCCCAAAGACCCTCAAGGGAAGAGAAAATAGAATCTGGACTCCCACACCTCTCGTGAGTGTTGTGGCTTCATTCCTACTCAGTGGGAAGGGAACCTCTGCCATCTTGCCTTCTCTTCCTCACCTGAAAAGGCAAGTTTCTGAACGGTGCCTTAAACTGGACCTTCCCTTCTGTAAAGCCTTGCTATTGTCAAAAATATTTGAAATGGAAATGATGGGGAAAATGCGGGGATTTTAAGCCATTTTTAATCTTTGTGTTTACACCTTACCTGCAAAGTCCCTCACTGGACACAACAGCAGAAGCCCTGACTCTTTTTCCCTCACTTCTGCGGAACTCAGATGTAACGGGTTGCCATGGGAAAAGGCCAGGGCTTCTTAAGTGCATGCTGCCTCGCTTCTCTTCCTGACAGTGGCTCCCTCTGAGTTGGTAGCATTTGTCCTTCAGTGATGCTTTGCTTGGATCAGTGTTTTCTTTTAACCTTGTCTAAGTCTGTGTTCAGAGGCAGTTCTTTAGTTTACCATAGGTCTTGATTTACAGCATGAGACAGCAAGTTGTACACATAAGAATTGCTCATGTCTTGAAATACTTCAGCTTTTCTGAACTGAGTCTGAAGCACAGATTCTGACTGATTTATGCTGTTACAGCTTATTGAAGCTGATGTAATACCAAGACTGGTTAATTCTTTCTGAAGCACACTACCTACAGTCTTTAGAAGGAAGTAAAAACTAGAATAAATTACTTTATAATATTCATATTTTCTACCCTATGTTTCTCTTCCAGTCTTCTTTTTAGTAGATCTGCAAACTAAACTTGGCATTGATTAAAATACCTATCCTGTACTTACAAAATTACAGATGTTCGGTCTTTATCCACCATACAATCTTATTACTCATCACCCCCATGACTTGGAGAGCACACAATATTTTAGGTGCAGTGGATTTCAGAAACTCATAGGAATGAGCAATATAATGACAACCTGCCAAAAGTTAATTTATGCCAGCCAACACTGCATGACGTTTTGCTTGTAAAAACACTGGTACTGTCTTAGAGAGGTTATTGCTGGGTGTGCCACAGCAATGGCTGTGCTTTAAAAAGTACTGGCATCTCACTTTTATTGGAGGAGCTCTGGAGAAGTGAGACTGGGACTGTAACATCATCGTTTAAACCTGTGTGTTGAGAGTGTGCGGCATTGTGACAAAATAGCCATTTTTTGCTCTCAGGTTTTCCTTTGACTATCTGTGAAATGTTTTGTGTGCTCACAGATCTCACTACCCCACAAACCTCACAAATGAACTGAAGAAATCTGAGCCTGCCACATCCAGGCAGGAAAAATGGCCACATGAAGGAAAGTGTGTCAGCGGGTTACCCTTTGGTCCTCACAAGAACAGTGACTGATGTAAAGCAGAGTTAATGCTGTGACCTTGGGGGAGGGTCAATAAAAATGGCAGTAAAAAATTAAAGAATTCAGGGCTTCTCAAAATGTTAAGCTAAAGGTCTCTCTTGTGGTGTTAATGTAGATATTTATTAAAACAACATTTGCCTGTTTACAAAGCTTGGGACAAGTCCTGCTATAATTTAGTTTAGGATGAGGTCCAAGAATCCTGAGCGCTTTTCAAAGCGGTTTTTAGAATTCATTGTAGCTGCTTTATTACCTCTATTTCATGAATGACACTGTTTGTTCCCTCCATGGCAGCTATTATTATAGTAACATTACTCAACAGAGACCTAGTCTGAGAATGCAAAACAAATAGCAAGGCATCCTTTCAGGATAACGGAAAATTATGAGTATCAGTAAATCCAAAATTTCACTAAGGAAAATATTGTTCTGTTAATGACTAGAGCTTATTTTACCAACTTTCAATATTCCTGAATGTTACAGTTACAGAATGTTCCATCACTACTCAATGTCATGCCTTAGAATTTGTTGTCTGGAAACTTTTCTTTTTCTGTATTGTATTTCTTGGTTTAATTAAAGGAACTTGTGGTACTTCCTGTATTGCTGTGACGGGCAATTTCTGTGAAGCTGTAGAAAGAGTGGGATACAAAGGCTGCCCAAGAGCAGACGTAGAGCATCCCCACTACCTCATACAATGGCAGGTACAGCCCTGGTTCAGAGATTGTCAGAGAAAAAGAGGGAAGGTGTCCAACCAATATTATCAGGCAGGGAAAACCTGGAATGCACATCGATACGCTGCCTTGGGCACTAAAGTGTTTCAGCGACAGAGATTCCAGATGTTATGTTAAAAGGATTGCTGATGTAAAAGCTGTAAGAAGGTAGAGTCAAACCAGTGGGTACTGAAGTGTGAAGTTTGAGAACGTGATTACCTGTTCTTCACCTAATACAGGCATGGTGAGGTTTGAAACAGAACTGATTTATATCCTAGCAAGGCTTTAGATTGGGATCTGTCATCTTAGGGAGAAAAAGAAGCTGGCTGTGTTTTCAGAATATTTTAAGGGGTTCTCTTGATGCCAAGGGAGAGATTTCCTCCTAAGAAAAACACATTTGGATTTATCTTTATATTCAGCTTATTTTTGGTGCAGGTTGTTTGTCTTCATTGGTCTGCAGCTCCCCTCAGGGGAAAACAAAAACAAACAACGCACAAAACTGCAGAGCCATTGCAAAGCCATGAGATCGTCAAGTAGTACTGGTGACTTGGTCTCATATAAAAGTTATTTGGGGGAAGAATTGTACTTAACTGCAGACCTGATGATAGTATCATAGTATCTGGCTGAGCAGAAGATGAGAAAGGTTCCTCTCCTACTATGGTAAAGTGATTAGAAAGTTGTTGCTGACTCAAATAAGGGAGTAAATAAATAAAGAAGTGTTCATGCAAAATAGGTGCTAAATTAGTCTTACTGACTTGAAAAGATAAGACTTACTGCCCCATCTTACGTTTTCTAAATCCCTACAACTGTATCTTTGAGGCAAAGAAAAAGCTTTATGCTCTGCCTCACATTAACAGTTGAGAGTTGAAATTAGCAGGAAACAAGGAGTAGTAAAGCTTTCATATGCTGACTTCAAGGAACTGTGCATAGCAGGCTCCATTAAACAAAGGACAGAGCCACTTTTATAGTAAAGCAGAAAACAGGCCTCTATGTTACAGTCAGGTTTCTAACAGCTACCAGGAGAATTCATGTGCTTTTATAGAACAAGCTTCTCTTGCATTTAGTCCTTAAGATGACAGAACCATAAGCAGAAGTTGTTCTGCAGGAATGAGGAAAAACCTTGGGAGGTAAAGCCTTTAGAGGGGAAGTGCGAGTATCTCATAAATACAAAGATTCTGTTGTTCTCGCAGAAACCTCTGTGGGCTCATGTCATCCAGCACGCTAGAGATGCAGTTTGAATGCTGCTTCCATGAGGTGTGCAAAACACCCTGCCTTTTTAAGAAAGCCTCCCCATTTATCTTTTATGCTGCAGGGTTTATGGCTTGAAAAGTCATCCTGAAATTATTTCCTCTCCTGAGTATGGCTTGGGCTCATGGAAGGAAAAAAAGGATGGACAGACATACACACACTCTCCCCCCACTCAAAAAAAAGAAATCTCATATCAATAGCAAACAACAAACAATAGCAAACAGCAAACAATAAGCCCCAGCAAACTGGGGTTTATTTGAATTATTAGATAGCTTTCAGTCTAACAAGCAGTTAACCAAAACTGAATTGTACCTGTAATTAAAATAGTTATACTAAAAGTGAGCCAGCTAGCTGGCATGTACAACTTCCCCTCTTATACTACTCCAAAGAAATTTTAAAAAAGGCAAAGTATTCCTCGTTATGATAGATAATTAGGATCTACTTCTTTCTGAATGTGCTGCTTGTTTTATTCAGAACAAAGACTTCCAAGTTCCCTCACTGTGTGAAAAAAGAGCTTGAATTAGCTGCCTTAAAGACGTGGGAGATGGGGCATCAAAGAGCCTTCTGTTCATTAAGATAAACACCAAATATGTGTTTCATGTTTAGTTTTGGTATAACATTCTGTATAGAGGATTAAGCAGTTGCTTTCCACAGTTTTAAACTATTGAGATGGTGTGGGAGAAGGAGGAAAATAAAGGGATTTAAGCTATTATGCAAAGAATTAGTGTTGAGAGAGTAAAAGGTCCCCTTATTACCCATTGAATTCTACATGGATTTAGTACTGTTGAGAGAGTAACGTGGCTCTCCGTTGTAGACCCGGAGAAAGTACATAGTTAAGTTGCAAGAGTCCATCTAAATCTTCACCCTGTACACTGAGCCTGTGAGATGGACTGTTGCAACTTAATTATGTGCTTCAAACAAAACTATGTACTTTTCAACAACAACAAAAAAATTACATAATTTCATAACTGAAAATTCCTTTTTATGTAATTCTTTTTGTCATATCTTAACTTCACAAAGAAGCCTGCTCTAATCTGTGCATGGCGAGGTATTATTTTTTTGGAAGTACAAGTGACACATGGGGACAAAGATTTTTCCCTTCTTGCTCACAAATGCAGTCACCTCAGTTGCAGAAAGGGTCATGGTCCACCACACCATGCTCCCCAAATCAATTTTTATTACATGTGTTTTATAGATCAAGTTGATTGGGCTGTTCATGTGAGTCAGTGTGAATACGGGGTTTGTAGTCTGTCCATGCTTTATGCATTGTCTGGGAGTGTGGATGATGGATGGTTTTATGAATGTGCTGATAAGCTAGTTGCAGTGTTTTGTGTTGAGTTTTAATGAACCTTACTTTCTAACGGTTATGACCAATATTGGAATGGTATTACATTAGAAGAGCTCCTTCCTGTTGACTCCAAGTAAGTGTTAATGTAGTCATTTTAATGCTTAAGTTCTGTGAGGGGCTTTTATACCCTTAGTTCTGTTTCTAAAAGTAATGTTTAGTCACTGTTAGCCAACCTGTAAGCTCATTTTCAAGTATTTTTTATTTATATTCTGTTTATTTAATCTTTAAACTATCAATTGTAGCTGCTTAGAAGTTATATAATGTTTTTCACATATTTTTGCCTCTAGGCATCTGCTTCTCCTCACTCTGGGAGACAGGCAGTAGCTAGATTTGGTCTGACTTAGGACAGCTGTTCTCATAATTTAGGGGAAAAAAAACCCACCAGGAACACGTATGTTTAATATTTTTATTGATAAATGTAGGAGCCCTTCCAGAGGATAAGTGATCAAGGTTTCTTATTAAGTTGATTATGTTTTCTTCTCATAGTTTACTCTTCTAGTATTGTATTCATAGCATTTCAGGGTTGCACTTTGGGGGCAAGGGGTTGGATCATCATATGAATATGTCATTTTGGTGTTTGCCGTGTTTTGTTTGAAGCAGGATTGCTTAAAAACAGCAGTGGTTGGAATACATTGTGTAATGTTGTTTTAAGCCAAAGCACTCAAATTTGCAGAGATATACGAAGCCACCAAGTTCATCCTCAAGAGATGTTCTTTGGGAGAATAACGCTGAGTAGGTGACAGACTTCAGTCAGAGACATTCAGTTCTATGCATAAAACAACACCAAAAAAAGCTCAGAAATGAATTTTAATGTAGTCTTCTTGGAGGAAGTGAAGGAAGGACTCCAAATGTTTGACAGGATTTACAGGTTCCGTGGCTTCATTAGCACATTGACTCAGAGGTCCCACATGGTGATCTGTCTTGTTTGGGATTTATTAGAAGGTGGCTACATCTTGGTTTCACTCCCTGCTGATTGGTTTGCTGAGATTTCAGCGCATCACTTCTCTGCCTCGTTGCTACCTGTTAAATAATGCTGAAGAATAATGAATCACATTGATCTTTTTCGTATCCAAATATATATGTTGGTTTGGATTTACTAGGGTAACAGAGAATTTGTTAATGTAACCCTCAATTTCAGTGTTTTTTTCATAGCAAGTTAGAAAAATAACTGTATGTTTGATTTATGGCTCTGTTCTTCCTTATCTCCAGTATTTAATTTCTCATATTAAGAGAGATAAGAAATGTATTTGAATGCAGATCACAGAGGTTTCTGAGTACAGCCTGAAAACCTTAAGCACCAGAGATTTCATTCTAGAGGCTCAATTTCAGTCTCTGCTTTATATTAATCTCTTTATTCAAAATCTTTTATAGATGTTGACATATGCCTATCTATCTACAGTTCTTTCAGGAAGACCTAACATTTGAACATTTGAGCTACTGAAATCCTGGTTGTTTCAGAGAGGAGATTGTATGCCATTACATGTTTGCCATTTACGTAATGCAAAGCCAGGTCTGTACTGGCTCAAAAGCATTCTATACTGAATACTTATTGGACATCTGTGCATCTCATATTTGTCTGATTAGATCAAATTCCACTGGGGGGAAAAAAATCCTACTGTATTTTGCATAATAACAAACAGATAATAATACAGACGTCATGCAAATACAAGAATTTATCACCAGGCAAACCAGGCAGTGGATCCACAGTACTGTAGTGACAACTGTGCATAGTGCCAATGCACATAGTTTGAACCCTCTTGTAAATATGAGGTACCTTACCCTCCTCTTCCAGATAACTGAACTGTCCCACAGAGTCCCTGTAGATAGGCACATGCGCACATGCAATTCCTGTGGAAGAGCTGACATTGTAAATTTATCCGTGGGTTATTCAGTGCACTGGCACTCTGAATTTTCCATACTGGGACAGTATCAGTTTCTGTAGGAGTACCCAACTGGAAGCATAAGATGGGATGGTAGGTCTGAGATCATGCTAATCTGTCAGGATGTCAAGTGTACAAACATACATCAGCAATATGAGGTTTAACAACATCTCCACAGGTTTACTAGAGTACTTTGCCAAGGAGGTTTGTACACAAAAGTACAAGCTTTCTTTGTCAATCTCTTCTGCTCAATAACTTTGCCACTGCAAAAATATATGGTAATCATTGTGGCAACAAATAGTGTGAAAAATGAAGTGCTATTGGGAAGAAGAATTAATTATATTATTGTGTCTGGTTCAATGTAAAGTCAACACACACACGTGGGGACAAAGCAATAAGGGGCTTATCCACAGAAAAGGAGGAGTTTCCCTTTTGACAAGGGAAGTCCTTACAGTTCTGCCACAGGAAGAAGTCATTAATGAGAGCATCCTTTGTGCTGAAAGTGTTCCTACACACAGAAGTACAATGAATAAGATAGACTGCAACTGGTGTAGTTTAGACTACATCAGATTAATTCTGATCTAAATTACAGAGCACAAAATTGTTGTTCATTTTAAAATAATATTTAAGAGTAACTAGAAACAATGCAGTGATAAGAAATAAAATCTATAAATTGAGAGGGAGTCAGGGCACTTGAGTCCTTCCCAGCACCTTCTCAAGATGAAGTACTGATGATTTTTCCAAACTGTAAGTCTTCCAAAAGGCTCAAGGTGTGCTGATACTTTTATGCCTGAACAGGCAGCTAGGGAAGAGTCACGCAAGTATTCAGAGTGAAGGAACTGGGCATAAAACAGGAGTGTATAGAGAGAAGATAAAATGCAGGAGTGCAATAAGGTAATAAATACCAATTCAAACGTAATATAGAAAATTACCTTCTCCTTTACCTGAGACAGGCTCAGTCAAGCAATGAGTTTTGTTTTTGTCACCCCAAATATGAGACTAGGTGCAATAATGCAAGTCCTTAGATCATGTTAGAGACCAAAGATTTGTTCTGGGTTTTGTTTTCTCCTCCTCACATTCTTTTCCTTAGCAGGGAGAGGGAGATGAGGTAAGCACTGGATTTATGCAGGATATAGTACAGATCATTTTGTTTAGCAAAATAAAAATAAATCACAACTATTTTCTGAATATACCCGCTTTTCTGTCAGAACAAATTTCAGATTGCCAGCATTTGTTTCACAGGGTTTTCTGTGACATCAGGCCTAATCACAACCTATTCTGCTACTTAAAAATACAGGACCCTGGCAACACGGCTTCCTCTCTCCAATCATGGGGCAGCAAAGCAACTGCAGGCTATAGCATTTGGATTTGTCAGAATAAATAATTAAGAGGCTCATCAGCTTCTCACTAATGAACAAGGAAATGTGATTAAGCAACTTTAAAAGAGAATGGCTGAAGACAATATAGAAATGATAGCAGGATGATTGCTGTGAATGAGAGACTGAAATTTCTGAATAAGAGATTTCTTCAACAAGACACAAGGGCAGTAGTTTAATCTTCCATTAAAAGATTCCTGCCAATTTGGAAAAGCTCTGAATCAGGGGATTACAGACATCTCAGAAGCTGACAAGGCAGTCACTTCTCTTAAGACAGCTACTTTCTGTCAAATGCTGAGAAATAACTTTTTTTTTGCTTTTTTTTCTCCTTTTTTTCTCCTGTTTCAAGGCTCTTAAGTTCTACCAAACAATGACTAGAACATCTCTAACTAGGCGATCTTTTATTCTCAAAGACTCTGAAAATGCAAATCATCTTTCAGACCAAAATGTTCTAGAGATGCTTGCCAAGTTTTTTGTGACTAACATCTAGAAATTTTACTGATTAGCTTCTGGCAACATTCCTTGAAAGTGCTTTGTGTGCCAGTATCTCATTAAATATCTTATTCCTCTTTATTATTCTTTAGCACCAAAGAATATACTTCCACCTTATATCTAATCTGTTTCTATGCTTTTACTGTCTGCTCTGCTAGCTTATCTAAAGGAGATAGCACAAAATACAGAAACTTGAAGAAAAGTGAAAAAACAGAAGTTGCTGTAATTCTTCGGTGTCAGGATAAATATATCTTTTTTTTTTTTTTTCCTTTATATACAGTCATAACTGACACCATCTTTGTACAAGTAAAAGCATAAAAGTCAACAAGCAGATTACAAGATTTCTGTCCAGGGGTGGTTATATCAGACTGTAGAAGTTTCCAGATACTTGGATATAAAAATAGTATATGCAGAAACATGAGATTTGTAGTTACGCAGTTTAAAAAAAGAAAGCAAAAGAAAATGTCAGAGATCTTTTTAATTACAGAAATGCTCGTGTACCTCAGATAAGATACTCGACATTACAGAAAATACTCTGGTCTGAAACCCAGGCAGAAAAATACTGTTCTACTTCAAGAGGCTTTTGAGGAAATTATTCTTTCCTTTTTTTCCCACATGATGTAGGCCCACCATAGTGCAATGCATAGTATGCATAATAGAAACCACTATAGATTTTCAGACAAAAATTCCAGCTGTCCCCAGTGGAGATTTGACTGGATTTAAACATGTTGTTAGCCTTCAGGTGTCTTCCTGTGTTTCTTAGAGTACTTTGAGATCATATTGTTATCTTCTAATTGTCTTCCTTAAAGATGCAAATTCATAGTTTTTCAGTGACTGTGGCACCATCATCCTATGGCATATCCTCTGAGCACAAGAATGAGAAGCTGTTTCAATAGGGACATCTAGCAGAGACACAACCTCCTCTCAGAAAGCAGAAATGTAGAAGAGTTCTCCATCTGTCAGGAAATCTCTGCAGTCCCCTTTTCCAAACTCCTCAGTGTAGCAACAACAACAAAAAAAAAACCAAACGAAAAAAAACCCCAAACAAAAAAAGGCAAGGAAAGACAACATATTTCCTCTTTATGCTTTTTTTCAGGCCAAGTTCTGTGAAAGCTTCTCTGGAGCAAATAGATTGCATGGGTGTAGTCAATGAGGCGTTCACAACATCCTCTTTCTTTTTGTTCTGCAAAAAGCAGAGCAGGCTTGGAAGAATAATTCTTCAGTATTCAAGTTCAATCTCTTGTAGAGTAACACTTGTATTTTGTAATTTCATATAGAATTTTATTATTTCTATTTTATCTTAGACATAGCAATTTGCTTTCTGTGCTGCACTAGAACTGATGCCTCATTCCCATATCTCCAGAGCCAAATCTGGAGCAAAACTTGCTTTGCAAATTAATTGTGCTAGAACATCTTAGTGATACGTGTAGGCTGGAACTATCAATGTTGTAAGGAATGTGAATCCATTTCAGTGTAACTTCAGATTTCTACAGTAGATTAATTGCAGATAAATGCTTGGTGCAACAGTACTTCTGAACCTTTTGTACAGGGAAAGAAACTTTTGCAAATTGTATACTCAATTAAAGGAACCCCAAACTACCAATTTTGTGCTAATAACCTCCCAGCTACACCGTTCTGAAAACTCATCCTTTTTTTACATTTCCAAAAAAATAAGGCATCTGACATGTACATGCACTTTTCTTTTGCAGGTGGTATGGAGAAAATAAAACAGCATACCTTTGCATTAGCTCACTACACCTATACTGTGCTGTCTACCTTAAAATATGCCAATGGGGCTCCTGTGGTACGTATTTACAGTGATACAGATTTCAGCAATCCTGATGTCCAGGGTCCAATCATTAATTTTAACGTGCTCGATGAAAATGGAGAGGTTATCGGCTTTTCACAGGTATGTTTTTCTCTTGCCTTAACTGAGTGTTATGTTTATATTTCAAGTATATTCACAATGAATTCTTTATCCTAAAGGAAATATTTTGTCCAAAGTGGTCCCTTCTGAGGTTTTGGTTTTGTTTCTTTGAAGCTCTGCACAATATAAACACACCGTTTTTGAAGTGGTAGAAAGACAATCCAATAAATAGCGCTAGCACAATGCAAAGTACCCAATAGCCAAACACAGTATCTTACAGATTTAATACTGTACATGTAGGAAGTTTGAAAGTGGGCTGTTTTAACAGGATGCATTGACGAGGCAGTTTGGTTTCTTGTTGACTTCCTTCTCTAGAGTACTCAAAACTGTGAATTGAAGAACAAGTCTATAAAAGCTGATGTAAGGGACTGCCTTGAAGCTTTGACCTAAAAGTGAAATCAGATCTCAAAATATTGCAGTCACCCATGAAAGAGGAGTTCTCTTTTCCCTCAGTTCTAATAATTACATTCTTGCAATATTCCTGAGGAAGCATTGGTCAAAGTTGAATGATCAGTGTAAGAAGTGAGATTCAAGCTCAAAAGAATCCTTAAATGCCATCTTTCTCAACGGCTTTCACTAGCCTTTATCCATCAAGTATACCGAGTATCCATAAGATGGAACTGTTAAACTTTTCTGCCTTCAGTAGAGAGCTGATGTTGTATGACCGTAATCGCGTATGACTGTGCACCGTGTACGCAGTGGGTAACGTAGGGTAATGTAGCTCACTTGCTCGTCAGCAGAAGGCAGAAAAAACACAATGCTCTAGTTTTTGCTTAATTCTTCTGTTTTTCATTGGCTGATGATTGAATAAGCCCACAAGACAAGTTCAAGTGTATGACCCTGATTTTTTAAAAGCTGTCAATAGCTGGCGCCATCTGTCTCAGTGACTACCTCCCTCTGTCAGCAGTAGTGGCAGAGGTGCGTTGCTCTTGGAAGCTGATAATTCTGGACCATTAGGGATAGAGTGGGAGTGCTGCGAAAGGTGTTCCTCAACACTCTGCCAGAAGGGAGGAGGACCAGATAAGGAGAGGAATGCAGAGACAAGTCTACTAGAATACAAGAGGAGATCCATAAATACACAAGGGAGAACAGAAGTGAAGCAGTTACTTTGTAGCCTGTCGATATGGAGTTTTACAATTTTTTCTAAGCCGCTTACCACACTGATGAACATGGGATGGGCAAATGTATAGTACTGGAGAAGCTCTTTTCCCCATACGTCTTTTTTGGACCATGCTACCAAATAGTCTCAAATATTCACCACATTTCTTTTCAAAAAAACCCACATTTTAGGAGTGAATTAGCCATTTATACAGTCTTGAATATGTGTGGCAATGTTCAGAAAAGACTGGAGATATTAACACAATTGGGTTGGTAAAACACTCCACAAACACTCTGATGTTGCTTCTGTCCTTTGGTTATAACCAAAACCTTTATTTGGTCTTTCGATTTTCCCAATTTCTTAGTAAAAATGGCTCCTGCCTGTTTCACCTCACTTAAACTCAACTGTAGCCTCAAAGAAAAAAATATTTTTAGTCTTATGCCTTCATTGTGCCTGTTTGCTGCAGTGGCTGCTCATAAAAAGCTTTATTGATCTTTATCATCTGGATTGTGCTGTTCACCAGATTCTCATAATTTCTGGCATGAGTATGTAGAGTGAAGAACTATAAAGTTTTCGAATGCATACTAGTCACATCTGCCGTGCCTGTTACTTTATTTAATTAAAATAATGTGCAGTTTAATGACTTTTAGAAATTAACAAGCAACAGCACTATTCTTTCCAAAGCTATAATACATGTGATATATATATATAATTGGCTTCTTTATGGAATGAAATTCTTTCATAGACATCTTATAGCAGTTATGGGGGAGAAAAATGTTTGCTTCTTCTTTATGATGAGAAAGCAAATACATAAAGCAGAGAGAAGCTTCATCAAACTGACGTTATCATCTCATCTTCGTACCTGCATGCATGTCTAAAGTTAGATAGGTTTATTCAAATCAAAGTTAAATCCAGTGCTTCCATTAATGGTTTAGAAATGAAATACTGTCCTCTAGTTTGGTCATGTCTGTGATCTGCACATTCATGTGGATTCACTGATGAATCTTCACATACAATCTAGTGGAGTTAGGAGAACACAATTTCAGCAGGCTCCCAGAAAACATTTTGGAGAATTTTTAATGAAGGGAAAATCGGATGACATTTCTATCTGACATACCTGCTAGTAGTGGACACCAGTTAATGACTCAGGTTGTATTTCAGCTGGTATATTAAAAAAGAAATGACAGAATGTATTATTCCTTTATGGATGATAGTCTATCTATAATTAATTACTTATAACCAGGCATCCAACCAGTTCTATTTGTCTTTCTGACAGGTAATTGTTAGGTGCCCATTGCCTATTAGAGGGCACAGTGTGGCTGGACGTTAGCATGTGGTAGTCTCAAAAGGACAATCTGACTAACTGGTTGCAGAGAAAATATTATGACGAGGCTTGGAGCAGTTTATTCAGAACATTTGAGATTGGCAAGAAAGACTTCATAAGTAGACAGTGCCTTCAGAGGATACCAAGCTTATATTTAAGCCTCAAGATTTACATAATTTACACGATATTCAAAAGTCTGAACTAAGTCCGAGATATTTAGGATGTGAAAGGCATGTAGCGAAATACATGACATTTAACACTGCCACTGAAAAAATGAAAGCAGGGAAAAAACTGTGTCTTTCATCTGCCTTGCATTTGGGAGGAAAGCTGTTCTGACCTCTTCTATTATTGAAATCCATTTCTTGCTGTTATCAGAGTTTAGTTACCAGAGCTAACAAGATTGTGCCACTAACCACAAACATGCTTGAATTGCATACATGGGGTCAATTGCACCAACAGGAAATAGGCACAGTCTCAGGTTCATCCTCGAGTAAAACCTTCATTGCAGCACTTAAGATCAAATGAAGGCATTTCATTAAAGCAAGACACACAAATGAAACCATACCATGATTGCACTCGCAGGATGGCAGTGTTTTCGACAGCCTCCTGTCCCAGTACATATGGTATAGAAGACTCAGATGTTAAGAAGGGATAGGGCGGGAGTGAAATAATTATGGAAGCTGAATCGCTATCGCTTTTAAATTTAAATGTTTCTTTCTGATTGTTGAAGGGTATCACTGCTCTAGAGTATTATATTTGGGATAAACTTGCTTTGTATACTATATGTATCATTGGTTTAATTGACAGTTTAATTACTGGTTTAGTTATTTAGCTCTAAATGGTAGTTAAAACAGTTAAAGAAGAGGGACTTAAGGGCTCCAAACACCAATACTCACTCAAAAGCTTTGGGTTTTCTTCAGATTTTTCATGAAACATTTCTTTATCTAGGGATAAAACTACTACAGTTTTGAAATCTCCACAAACATCTTGTCTTTGGGCATTAAAACTACATGAAAATTCCTCCTTTGAGCTGCACCAAATACTTCCCATGAAAATTATTTCCTTCAGTGCAGCTGTCTTGTAGACTAGTATTGGTAGTAATTTGTTCTTGAAATTACTTGGGTGGATAGCTGTATTCTTTTCACGCAAGCTGCCTGTCCTCTGCAGTAGCACATCTCTCATTTTATGTTACGTGTTTATTTGCACTCCAGCACCAAAAAGTCCTGGTTATGAACAGGGGTTAAACTATGATGAGTATTTGACAGGTCGAGGACATAAAGATGGCCTTTATGCCGAACAGCCTCTTCATACATACTTGTCTAGTTAGAATGGGTAATTCTCCACCATTATAGCTCTTGTGATTAATGAAGTGTGGACAGATGACAAGCTGGTGATTTTGAAAGGTGAGAAAGTGCAGGGGTAGAGACGAAGGACCACTAAGTCAGTGGTACCGGATGGAAGCAGCAGAGTTGACGTTAATGCAACAAGCTGTCAATCTTCTACTTCCTCGTGAAGCTACCAGGAAAAGGAGCAATTAGCCCTTGATATTAAAGGGGGTTTGTGATGTCACAAAAGTGGGGTTACATCTATGCTCAATGCTGAGCTAATACTGCAGCCTCTTCACACGGGAGAGTCACCATTGGCTCATTTATTAATAGTGAATATCTGTAGTCTTCAGCATGTATGAATGTCAGGTGTTTATACATCCCCAAATCATTCCGTTCTCTGAAACAGTGTTCGACTGCAATGACTCAGCTTCAGTTTACATCCTTGCCATCTTTTTTATCAAAAGCTTGCCTATGACTATGAGGTTCCAGGCTGTTTTAAATGCCAAAGAGGAGATGGAGCAGCTGTAAGGGAACAAGCTCGATTTGAAACAACAATCATCCACACATAAAGGTGGATTTCTTACAAGTCAGGTCAAAGTGCAAAGTTGTATGTTCCCTTGCACTTGCAAATTTGAAAAAAATCACCATGTTTGCTATGAGGGACCTTTTGTGCTAATACTATTTTAAGTTTTCCTCTTAGCTCTGATAGGGAGAAGAGGCCTGTGAAATGTTCTTTGTACATTCAGTAGATAATTGCAGAGTAATTTTATAATTCTTTCACAGTTCATTCTTTAAAGTCAGGTTGGGAGCTGGAAGATGGTAAAGGGGTAAGAGGCAGAGATGGGCAGAAGGACTTTCATCTGAAAGATTTCTTGAATTATATGCCCTGGAGAGCTCTTTCCCACTGACACCTTCCTGTTCAGTGTTTTCTGCCCCTAGTGAAAAATAGCGCTTCCCTTATCAAAATTTTTCCTTTTTTACTCTGGTCTTCTGAGACAGTATTTTTTTTATCCTGTGTGTCATAGGCATAAAAAAGTGAGCAAACCATCATAGCTATCTTTTGAGAAATGGCCATAATTTCAGCTGTGTATTACCAGCTCTCTTTCCCACTCCGCTTTTTCACACTCCTCTTTTGCCTGAAGCCTGAAGCTAAACAAAGTAGCTTGCTGTGATTGTCTCACCTGCAAAAGCTCCCTTGGTATCCATATATGCTTGCCGTGCCTCCTAAAAATCCTGTCAGGAAGGGAACAAGCATCACTCCATTAGCAGTCAGCCTTCTTGCCTGCCACTTCACACTTGAGTGTGATAGACAAACTTCTATAACAGGAATCAGCTGCCAAAGACAGAGAATGTAAACATTTTGGTTTGCCTGAGGAAGGCTTTTCTATAGTGTTGCATATGGATAAGTTTTGCCTCTCAAGACTGAGAACCCTGCTCAGGTAGATTACGATCAGTTTTGTCTAGGAGCCTACATTAGCATGTCCTGGCTCACTCTCATCAACCCAGATAGACTGAAGGGAAGTCTAGACTTTGAACTTATCTTTCTTCATCCGTTTCTCAATAAAAAAAAATTATCAACACTTCTCACCAGATAACTTCCAGTGTGTGTCCCTTCAGCACAAATCTATAATGCAATTTGATGACTGCTCTTCTTATGGCATCTGCCCACTGTCTCACCCACCTTCCTTCTATCTTAACTTCCCATGAGTTAATGTAAGGATAGACTCAAGGACCTGCTGCTGGTGTTCTCCCTTTCTGCCCTTATTTTCTATCATTCTGAAGTGAAGACCGGTGTCTTAAATTGGAATGTGTGGTCCCAAATCACTTAGATGGAAGAACAGCTACACAGGATCTCACTATGGCACCTTCTCTACTGTAGTAGCCTCTTTCTGCCAGTGTTCCCATGCTAGCAGTATAAGAAGGGGACAAAACCAGAATGAGACTCCCCCAAGAAAAGCAAAATAAATTTTATTTTCTTTTTAACCCCATTTATCCTTCTGCATCCAAGGCATTCTATGGCAGTGAATTGTCTTGTAAGGAACTTAGCAGCCAGGCCAAATTCATCCCTATGGTTTGATAAGATACCGAGGTGGAGAAATAGATCTTAGGAGTGCAGGGACTATGAGAGGCTACCCATCATCATTGTGTGCCAAGATAGGATCATCTTTACCTGAACCTTTCCATAGCCACTGCAGGCAGTTCATTCTGGCACTTAGCTGTTTTCACTGTTGCAAAGTATTTCTAATGATTAAGCTAAATTTCCCACAATGTAGCCAAACTCCATTATTACATAGATGGGGCAAAGAAAGAGACACCAGTTTGGGCAGGAAAGAAGAGAAAAAGGAGATTCCAGCCATGAGGGGCAGAGGAGAGTTAGACAAGCAGTCTGAAAGTGTGTTGCATGGGAGTGCTGTGACCAGGGAAGAGACAGAGCAATATAAGCAGGTAGAAGTTATTCTGTCTGTCTGCACTCGGACAGGTCTGCCAACAGAAGTGACACAGGACAGTGATGGGAAGCAGGATGGAAAATGCACATAGAAGTAGTTGCTCAAGGTAAATAAAATGGTGATAGCCAGTTCTGGAAGCACCTTCATATTTCGAGTACACTTTCTTTGCTTTAGTTTCACAATGTTCTCTCTTAAGAGTTTACTTTTCCTTCAGTAATGTTTTAATAAATTACTTAGCTGGACCTAGATCAGTAGCCAGGACCTGGCAATGGCCAGGTGAAATCCCCTACTTCTGCTGCAGTCTTTCAGTGTCACCTTGAAGGATTCAACGTTTGTCTTCCCCACGTATTCTAACCTCACAGAAGTGGAGAGGAAATATGTTAAATACTGGCAAATCTTCAGATATCAAGTGGCGGATACATTTGGATATACACACAGCTGATTGAATACATATTCATATCACTACTTATCATTACATGATAAAAGGGACCATGCAATACCTGTAGTAGGTAGATTTCTTGAAATAATTGCTGTTTGTGTCTTAGACAGTACCCGCAGTTTCACTGGTAGATTAGCTCCACTGCACTGGTACAGAATTAGAGCAATGACAACATGTGAATTAGAAGAGTGGGAAAAAAAGAAGCTACAGCATTTCACATGCACGGGAAGTTGTTACCAGGTCAATTTGATCAGACTACTGATCGGAGCCTAGTAGTAGCTATCAGTAGTTGTCTGGAAATTTATACCATGTCCGTACAGTAGAAAGCAAGTTGCTGTTACAGAACAATGAGAGATAATTTCTACTATATTTAATCTATATGAAATAAATCTTCATATAAATTTATTAAGCGGGAGATCTTTGTTGTTTTTCAAACTGTAATCCTTTTATGGTTTTTCCATCAGCTACTTTTCACCTTTGTGTAAAACAATCATTCAGTTTTGCAGGTGAAGAAGTGCAGCATTTTTTCATCTCGCCAGAGAAAACGGAAACCCAGCATTTGCTAATTCCCGTTAAGAACGTCTGTGCAGAGATGGCCAAACAGCTTTGAGTTAGTTACGCTAATGCTTTTAGAAGTGTATCCACTCATTATATTAATTTTGATGAGTCAGGGAAAGAAAAGTGTTCTTAACATGCCTAATGGGATTTTTGGCCATCTTCCCAATAGTTACCTAAAAATTGCTAAGGTTATTGCTCAGTATTGATTTTAGCTATAGATTTAGACATTGATTTCAGGAAGCCAGGGATAGCAGATGGACCAGCACAATAGAATGCAAACAGTATTACAAGGAGAAGAAGATTGTTGTGAAGATTCCTGTTAACTTCCACTGATTTCCTTGGTTCCAATTAGTTTCCAGTTGCACTGTGGATGTCTGGTAAGCAGGGAGATAGCAGCAATGCAGCAAACCACATTGGGCTTGCCAATAAATTGCACCTTGTTGCTTCAAACTGGCAAGAAATGCTGTTACAAAGTGGATCTTTGCTTACATTTGGTTACGTGGCACTGGGCACTCAAAGACAGCCCTTATAGCAAGGAACCCTCTAGGTAGGGGATTGCTGACGGAGCGTAAGGAGATGCTGTACTTGAGAGACTCAGTGTGATACTACAAACCTAGTTAGTAGGAAATGAAGCTCTCTTCTTGCTGAGGAATTAGTGGCAGAGTACAGTCTGAGTTGCTTTCTGTAATAGCTCATTGAGGGAGGGGACACACAAAATGCATGTGAGATAGTATGCTTGAAATTGCCTACTATTAAACTTCTCTTCAGAGCTGGGCAAGGTTAGAAAGCTTCATGAAAGCCTAGGCTGAAGGTGTTGCCTGACACTGCTTCTCTGGAGTGTCTTTGCATGTTGCTAAGGAAACAGGAAAAGAAATAAAAGAAAGATGCTCGTAGTTGTTCAGATAAAAGAATCTCAGATGAATGAAGGAGGCTAAATATTTTCTGTTTAGTAACAGGGCCAAACCGTGGCTCTAGCCTACAGACCTTGTTACACGGGGGAGAAACATGAAAAGAAACCACATGGTAGCAGCAAAAGGACTGCGCTTTTGACAGCCTCTGCTGGATTCTTTTTTTCTCAGTCTTGGTAAAAGCAGATCGGATGCCTTCGAATGCATGTAGTGTCCAGTTTGAGTTCACCATCTGAATCCTCCAAAGACAGAGAGAGCCTGGTTCCACCTTCTCTGTTACCTTGCTTGCATCTTCCTGCCACATACACAAATCCTGCCTAGGACCCTGTAAGGCTGTATTTAAAGTAATATTTCAACAAAGCCCATCATGAGATTTTTTACCATACAACCTCCCTGTGATCTATTATCCCCATTTTCAGGGGATAAATACAGACAAAGGAGGGTTTAAGTGACTTAAGAGAATGATGAAAAGGTGGAGTGGGTTTTGACTGGGACATGAATTAAAACTGCGTTCCTAGACTTTCAGTATCATGAACTGCACTTTTTTATTCCTAATCATTGTTTCCACTTGTACTAGTGTGCTACAGTTCCCTTTATCCCTTCTTGATAAAACTTATAGCTTGGTCCTCTGTGTTGTTTGCCTCTGGCTTCCACTTCTCTAGTAGCAGTCGGACCCAAAGTGAGAATTCCTGCAGAAAGGAAACCCACATATTCTGAATTATGCTGATGTTTCCAACCTGCTTCTGTCCCATCCAATCCTACCTGATATTTGACTGTCTTTGAAACCAGCAGAGAAAATTATTACATTGAGTGCAAAGATCCTGACAAGCTAGCATTTCACTATCAGGACACTGGATTTGGCAATTTCAGTAAATTTTGGTATCTCTAATACTTCACTGCCTTATACCAAAGGGGGTTTGGTCAGAGTGAGTGATGTATAGGTGTAGAATGAAGACAGATTTACATCCCTTCTCCAATTAGTTTAAACCATTGTCAACAACTAGAGACGCAATAAGGAGGAGAGGATCAGATTCATCAGTACTGTGGGAATCTGCTCACATAGAAATTCTTTCCCTGGGATGGGAAAAAGTGCCTCTTTAGCAAGAAACCATGCAGCTGAACCAGTTTAAGTATACTGTAACTCAGCTAAAATGCTTTTTTCCCCCTACTAAATGAATTGGAAACAAGTGCTGATTTTTTTTTTTTTCTTCTGACCTACTTCTTATTAAGTTGTATTAAACAAGATTAAGTACGCATTTGCATCAGCAGCAACATTTCACAGTCAAATGCTGGATGACAGAAAGAGCTAGCTTACTTTCTGTCCAATTCCATGCCGTGAATCAGTGCATTAATTTACCAGTGGATGTGGAGAATGGTGTCATGAAGCTGGTTTTATAACCAGCCATCAGTGGTGTGCATTGAAATTCGTGTAATGAGCAAATCCGTCAGACAGACAAACTGCTCTGAAGTTTGTGCGTTGCAGAAAGTATGCTGAGAAGTCCCAATCCCAATTCCCGAAGGACAGTGCCTGCCAGTATTGACTTATATGATTTGGGGTTTTTTCATGACACTTCATGATCTATTATAAAAATTTCCTTTATTCATATGAATAATTCTTGTGATACTCAGTAAAATAACTTACACAAATAAGAAGTACTTGCTTGAATAAGAGCTACAGAATTGGATCCTCTGAGAATGACTTCAGCAGGGCCTCCTAAAGAATCCATCATTCTTAGTGAAAATCTTAGACTTAGCTGATTAGAAATAACACAAAATTACACGCTATTTGTAAATCTTTGCTAGCACTTACTATGTATCTGCCTACAGTAAGCATCGTTCTCAGACTTCTTTCAGTGGAGCCTGAAGCCAGAGAAAAGCTGACACCTTTCAGCTGATCACCAGAGGCCCTGAAGTGAATGGACACCAGATGTCAGTCATTCAGCACAGGCAGAGAAGTCAAAGAGAAATGTGAAAGAGAATGGGAAATCAGAACATGCCAGAATCTCACTTCTTTTTGGAGCTGTCCAGCTGCCAAGTGTCAACTAAAATACCAGATATCCAAGAGGGGACTATTCTAGGGTAATTCAGTAAAAGCAAGGAAAAAAACCCTCTCCAACTCAGTATTTTTGTATATTTAAAAAAAAATAAATTTATTTATCAGATAGAGCACTATGAAAAAAAAACCCTAAACATGAGCATTTGGCCAACCGGTAAACACTAAAGGCAGGAGGAAGGCAGCTGTGCTTAAAACAGCTATTATCGCTGGGAGAGGCAAAAAAAAAAAAAAAAAAAAAAAAACACCGAACTATTTAAAAAATTGATTTAGATGAACTTCATTCATGTGTGTTTATTAAACTTGAAGACCACATCCTGGAAGTGTGGAAAGCACCTTTTGCTTGTCAAAAGTCACGACAATTTTACATCAGAACTGTTGGAGTGTGAAGCAACCTACAAGGCTTGGCCCATAGTAAAGAACTTCAGAAAAAGTAATGAATGTCAAGGGGCTTTGAGGGACAGAAGGGACTCCAAGATGTCATGATGGCTTAATTACCACGTCCTCACTTACTGAGTAAAAATACTGCAAGATTTCTGCATGTGTTTTGCAGTTAATTGTACTCTTTAAGCTGTGAAAGACCAAGGCACAATAGTTCCAAATATGAGATCCAGCGAGTCACCAAAACCAACAATCTGAGTACATTAAGCTGTGTACTTACCATTAGTACCATTCATGCTTCTGTGCCTTCATTGATGAACATATTCCTGGCTCCCAAAAGTCAGCTGCTGCTGTTACAGACAGAGCTGCAAGCGGCATTCTGTATTTCATAACCCTGAGCTCAATACCCATTATTGCTCCTCATGGCAATCTTAAAGATGTGCTTTATTTAAATAAGCTTTTCTTCATCGGAATAACTGTAACAGATGTTTTATGTTCTATTTGTTTTGCTATGTGGTAACACTGCAGAGAGTGATTAAATCAACTCCCCAAGTAGCACATTTCTAGGGTGAAACTAAACAAGAAGAAATCAAAGCATATGTCCAAGGGAAAGTCAAGCATGTATTCAAAGGACAGATAGATTGGCAGTGCTACTTTTGCTGATTCTTTACATGGTGTCGTTGTTTGCAATGAAAACAGCGCATCGCATTCCCAGGATCTGCGGGGCACCCATCTGTGTTACCACATTGGTGATAATGGAGTCCGATTAATACTAAAGCTATGGTTAACTTATCTTCATTCCCCTGAACCACAATTCCCTATATTCCTCTACTGCTCATACAGTTTTATCTATCAATACTCTTTTTTTTTCTACTCTACAGATTAATATATATCACTATTAAAAGTGTTATTGGAGAAGAGTATTGGGTCACAAGGCTAGAATAAAATTACTGTTCATTAAAGAACAGTACTTAAATTACTTGACAAAATGACAGAGATTTATAAAAAATTCTTGTTAGGGTCATGGAAACTTCATTATACGCTGTACACTTTGAGAAGCAAGGCTGCCCCAGCAATGTTCCTTCAAAACATAATAATAATGAAAATATTATATATTTTAAAGCTTTTTGTGTACTGAGCAAATAAGCCCAAACACTGTACGAATTCAGTAGTGAAGTATCTGTCATGATTTTTGCCTTGCTTGTCATCATTAACAGAACGATAGATCCACCCACGAGTCACTAGCACCATGACAAACTGTGTTATGCCAGGATGACAACTTTTCTCATCTAAATGAAAAAAGAAGTCAAGAAAATGTCACTGTTCCCAGATTTAAATCTTCTGACAAAACAAAGCTAATGACACCACAACAGTCTTTCTCAACAGATGCCTTTTACTGTAACTTTGATTTGAGAAACATGCTTTGAACACAGGATATTCTCCAAGGCATTAATCGTGAATAGGGATCTCGGAACTGATTCTGTTCTCTGCTTTCCGAGTCTGGATATATGAAGTTGCTTTGATTGTATCTCCATTTGAGAACTGAACCATTTTGAACTGTACTGGTGGGGCAGAACATATTTAAGCGTGAACTTGAGAACTTGTGCCCTGTAATGATAAAGGATTTCTTCTGTCTATACAGCACATTTTTGTGCGGAGTACCTTGTGCCCCACACATGAAGAAAAATTAAAAAAAAAGAAAGAATGCTGTTTGAGCTACTTTTAGCAGAGCTAAACACTCCTTAGGTTGAATTATTTCAGCCTGGATTAAGTTCTGACAGAGGGCATGGTTTTTCAAGCTGTTGAGATAGTAAAGTTAAAGGTGCTTGATATCTCACACAGTTAAACTCAGAGATGTCAGGAGACAGGCTGACATCAGAAGATTGATGATGTCAGAAGACAGGAGACAGAAGATAGGCTGAATTATACCAGACAGTATTTGCTACATATATTGGGCTATGATCCCATACAAAGAGAATTTATATTGAAAAAGAATAAAAACCGGCAAAGATTAAGCCAGCTAGAAAAGTTAAGTTGAATGTTTACACTGATACCTCAGGCAGATAAAGCATGAGCTGATGGTTAGGAAAGTGGTTAGTTTGAGATGGTCAACACTTCCATTCCTGCACCTTTAGGCTGAGCTGTCGCTCTGCACGTGGCTGAGACTGAGCTCCCTGCGAGGCGGATTGTGTCACTGGCATGGCGAGGTCCTTCTCAGAGCTCTCGGCTCTCTGTTTCACAGAAAAGGAGCAAAAGCACAGAGAGATTAGCGCAGCTTGTAAGAGGTTGCTCTGGAAGTCTGTGGCAGACGTAGGATGTGCCAGGTTTCATGCTACCATTCTGACCATCTGACCATCCTTTCTCACAGTCCTGACCGGGAATGCTCATCATTTATTGTCAAAGACATAACTGGTGGTAGCTATACCTGCTCTGCTAACCTTACCAGCTGCTGTTGTTGCTTTTTGAAATCAACATAAAGTGTTTTCAGATCCCTGCAGTGTGCTTCCATGGTTTCTTAGCTGTACTAAGAGGATCCCCATGGTGTGCTTCCGTTGTTTCTTAGCTGTGCTATGAAACCCTGACAATCCATATCTCTTCTCTGCAGTGCCGTCTTGCCAGTGCCATCCTCCCAGTGCAGGCATATATATGTCTCCTTCCAAGGCACATATAGACACGTGCTTCTGTTCTCTTTGCATATCTTTTTCATTCCTTCACATAATTTAATCATGCCAGTTTATCATCAAGTATTTTATTTCTGCCCGTTCATTATTTAGAGGACAATAAGAAAATGGTATAACATACAACAGCGCAGCATGAGGAAAAAGTACACCAGGGAGTTGGTGGACTGGGTGGTCACATGTGGAAGACTCAAGGAGGTACTCCAGTTTAGTCCCTGCCCTGCCAGTTGTTATTGCTTACTGAGGGGGGGTTATTCTTGAAGCACCTGTGTGCCAAAAGCCCACAGATACAGATACAGTCAGTTTCTGTAATGAAGAGTTGCAGTTTCAGATCCTTGGAGAACAAGGTTCCCTTCAGCTAACTGAAGAGGTACCCCAAGCCTCTCTTCAGTCTCTGCAAGTGCAGTTGTAGGTGACCGATCTGTCGAGATACCAAGTGACACTTGACTACAGGCCTGTAATTAGCATTACTGATGTGAATAAAGCTGTTCACAGGTTTAAAATTAAGCATCATTAACAGGATCAGGACCTGAACTGACATGTTCTGTGTTGTTGTGTGCGTGTTGAGTGTACTCTCTCTCAGTGTCAAGGTGAGCGTTTCTGCTTCCACCACTGTTTTCTTTCAGCTGAAATAACACGGCGGAAAAATCCTAAATGTGTATGGGAATGTTACAAGCTACAATGAGTTGTTAATGATTTAGAGAAGTAATTTACCTCCAACTGAATTGTACCTTTAAAGCATTGTATCTTGTTTACCACAGCTTTAAAATGTCTACTTTTTATTCTCCTATGTCTTATCTCTTGCTGAATCGGGAAGGTGGACAAGATGGCCAGTCTCTACAACATACATGTCCGCACAGGTTGCTTCTGTAACACAGGAGCCTGCCAGATGCATTTGGGTATAAGCAATGAGGACATCCAAAGAAACCTGCAGGTTAGTTTCTGAATGAGATTACATGATATATTGCCCATGGAAAATAGCTGGATTCTGTGACCCAGGAGACATCTTCTGGCTCTCAGTTCTGAATTTCCTGAAGGATGGGAGGTTTGAAGGGTAGAAGAAAATCTGGCTCTGTCAAAAAAAACCCCAAACCCTAAGCAGTTAAGGGATAAGGTAGGTGTATCATGTCATGTGGTTTTGCGTTTCCACAACTTTAAGAATGAAGGTAAATTTGATTTGCTTTCTCTGACATTTCAACTCAATTGCCATGTTAAAGAAATAAATGAACTGAACTTCAGTCCACTGAAATGAGGTGTTGCAACAAAATAATTTGATGGACCCAAAGTAGTATGTGTTGCTTGTTTTTATTTCACTGGAAAATATGAATTTGTGGCTTCTTGTTCTGATTTGGAATTACATGAAATCCAGACTTCCTGGAGAACAGAAGTTCCTGGACAACTCATTTCCAGTTGTTCCTTAAGTATCCTTAATTGTACTTAATAATGTTTGAAGTATTGTAAACCTATTGCTGTTGGATGTTACAGTTTAAAAGGCATACACAAATTGGACAAGAAACAATGAGAATACACGGTGAATCTCAGAGTGTGAAGTAAATTTAGATGGCATCTACCTAGATTACTGCTGTGTTATATTGTTAGAACATGAATGTAAAGACTGTTTTCTAGATGAGTAGTATTTTCCACAAATTGTCATTAAAAGATGTTAGCAGGATGTACTACAATGAAGTGGGGGAGGCTTCATGCCTGCATATTTGTTAGAGTATGAACTTATGGTAAATTAATACAGAACAATCCAAAATTTTAATAATGGTATTATTCAAAAGATAAAAAACTATAATGACTCTTTTTACATTATAGCTCCCTTATAATTTCAGAGAGACATTTAGATAACTTTTGCAAACACATTTATATGCAAGACCGATAGCACAAGTTCTTAAAGGGGGAGAGCTCTTTAATGTCTTCCTCGGCAAAACAGTGCTTTGATTTACCATGGTAAGCTCCATGTCCATAGTCTCTTCATGCATAATCTGCCTAAGAGCAGGTGAGCAATACCTGCATTTTCGAGGGACAGCAGGTTCCCCAGGATACTCTTGAAAAATTAAAAAACGGTGTACCCTTCTGCTGAAGTGCAAAATGCCAAACAGCCAGCTGCAACACTCTTGGCTCTCCTTACAGAAGGAAGATTTTCCTAAGGAGTGGGTGGCCCCTTACAGGTCTGTATCATGTTAAAAAAGATGAAGATTCAAACAGGGATAAGCAAACCCCAAAGCTATAAAGAGACACTTAATCTGTCAAAAGTGGTATGATGAGATGATGGTGTCAAGCAGTCATTAATTTGGGACATTGGCAACGTTACCGTGTAGGGCAAGACATCTTATATCAAGTTACTTGCACATATACTTTGGGATCACCATTTCCCAGGGTACTAACTGTATTCTTCCTTCCCTGATGTTTTCCATGTTCAAACTGCTTGTGAGGGAGGACTTCCTGTCCTCAAGGGTCCCTGGAGAACTGTAGTTAGTTTTCTTAGAATATTAGATAGAAACTAATTTTCTTATTTACACAACAGGAACCTCACTCCTTGGTCAATCAATACTTGTCAGAAGGGTTACATGTATATTAACAGATGCAGCCTAATTTTGCAAATGTTGCTCCTACTGTATTGTCAAGGATAAAAACTACATCAAACTACATTAAAATATTTACTACTGTATTGCATGCTTTGACATAGGGAATGGTTTTTTTTATTTCTCCTTGCTTAAATGGCATTTGTGTTCATTGAACTGTGGCATTTCCTACTTTAAAAAGCTTTCATTTAAATAATCTATTCACACTTCCATTTTTATGTAACAGAAGTGTGTAAATAAATTAAATACTGAGGGGAAAAAAAAAAGCTACTGCATATACAGGATTTAGGATGCTGACTTAGGACTGAATCTTGTGTCCATTGGTGAGCTAATGTTAGATGGATGAGCAGAGTAAGTCTCTAGCTTATCTCGCTAGAGGTAAGTGGCAGCATTACTTCCACTTACTGAAGGAGAAATTTCTACTCCAAGGGTGAGTTTTCCAGAGAGTGCTGTATGAAAGATATATCAGATGGAGGGGTATCTATGTGGAGGCCACTATTAGGGTATTTGAAGCCTTTTTCAACAAAGATTTTTCATGGGTGGCAACCTGTGGTCGTCAAAGGACAAAGTGCTAGGGCGACGGAAGGCTAGTTCCCTCCATACTGAAAGCAAGACAGATTTACTGCATATCCAAATGACAAGGGAAGTCACTTTGGATGTTGGAGCTCTAGATTCAAGTCTCTGCTTTGCAAATATCCCAGACCAATTCTCAGCTTCATACCTATCCACTGGAATATTTAAGAAAAGCCATGAATAAGCCACTGATAGTATAAAATGAAACTCTTCTGACAGCACATATCAATAAAACTGCCCCAGAAAAATCAGCAGTCTTATGGTTCGTTCACTTATCTGAATGTAATATTCTAGTTTAAATCCCAGTGGACTATGCAGATGAGACTGGAATATACCTGGAGACCGCCCTAGCTAACAGGCAATCCTGGGACATATAAACTTCTAATTCTTGACAGATCTCTCTTGTCTTAGGGTAGAATAGGACAAGCATCTCAAAATTATCTTCTTCCCAGCTTGAGTGAGTAACAAGGTAGTTGGGATTTCTTTCTCCATTTTATCTTTGTATTCATGAGTTAACTTTGTGTTTTTGAAATTTTTTTTCGGGTTAGAATTAGGAGACTCGTGAATACTGTGCAAAACTAGAGGGAAATAAAACAAAGTCTGTCATAAGAGCTCTCTGATTTCCTTCCTATTTCAAATTAGGCTGGCCATGTCTGTGGAGATGATATAGACCTGGTTGATGGACGTCCCACTGGTTCTGTGAGAATATCCTTTGGCTACATGTCTTCTTTTGAAGATGCACAGACTTTTTTGAAATTCATCATTGCCACCAGACTCTCCACGTCGGCCACTGAGGTTCCCTTCCAGTCCTCTGTTACAAAGCTGATGACAGAGTCTGTCCCAGATGACCACCCTTCCTTTAACAATGCAGATAAGTTGTCTCCAGTACCGCACATCTCAGACAGAGAACTCAGGAGTAATTCTACTGGGACAAAGACAACCGTCAACTGGCAGGTGTCGGAGGCTGAGGCGGAAAGCATAAGGGCAGCTGTTTCTGCGACTGCAGTACCAACATGTAGAAGAAGTGGCAAGCCCATCACTGTCACCAACATTTACCTCTACCCAATCAAATCCTGCTCTGCATTTGAGGTATATGCTTTGAATCATTCATAAATATTCATCTCAACCTTGTGTTTTTCCTTACCCCTGTTGGACATGTCAACCAGGAATAGAATGGGCATGAGATATTAGGAAGCAGTACGTGGGTACCCATTTTTCCTTTTCTCCAGTTTCTAGGATCAAGTCCTTCATGCTAAGGTACTTTGAAGGATTTTCAATTAGGCTGAAGTTACAGGAGGCAAATGTGTCTTCTGCTCTCCTCTCTCTCCCCACCCCCCCGACGGACAAATCTGCACATAATATGCAGTCTTGAAGAAAATAGTTGGATTTGCAAAACTTGACTAAAATATAATCAAATAATTAGTATGCTTTTACAGAATGACATGTGATGGACTTGTAGGCATTGATGGGTAGGCAGCAATTGAGAAATAACTTGATTAACATGTTATAATTGAGAGGAGGCTGATTTACATTACAAAGAAATGTTATCATTAAAAATACATTTGCAACAGAAATATGACATTTAAGTGTTGCTGCACGATTTGAAAGTTCACTCTTTGAAGATTTTAATTGCTTTTTTTACCAAGTTAATAATATCGTCACCTTAGCTGCGACTTTTTTTTTTAAATAATGCATGATGAAATAGGTGTATGGCCCACACATGACCTAGAATGTGACTCTGCTTAGTACCATACTGGGAAGTGATTTAATGAATGTCAATAACGGTATAACTTCCCCTATGAAAACTTGCTGGTGTATGTCATTGTCTCACATCTGAGTGAAAATTGGGGTCAAATCCAGTGACAAATCACCTGCATTTAAAATACAGCTTCTCAGATGATTTGATCATGATTTATTCTTTTTTTTCTTGTTGTAAAAAGAGGCTGGGGAATTAAGGCGAACACTATTAAATTATCAACAAAACATCTGTATTTTTAAATTTGATTTGGCTTATGATGTCTTTAATTCAGAGGCACAATCTTGAGCATTAAATGACACCCAAACAAAAAACTTCCACCCCTTATTAACCTCCCACTGAATCAAACTGTTTAGAAAATCAAAGTAATTCCACATTTGATGAGAAAATGTTTTAACCTTTAAGCGTTGCAGTTATTATAGCTGTATTACAGAAGCCCACTACAGAGGCTGCTGAAATATGTTGTAGCAGTATTCAGGCCCCTTTGGGGTTAAATTCTATTTTTGATGTGCAGACTTGCTGTTGTGAGATACATACCACAACATTCAGTGCTAGGAAGGCTTTGAAGTGATTGTGCCCAGGAGCAGGTAAGATGTACCTAAGCATGAAAGAAAGCTTATGTTTCCCCACAAGCTGAGCCAGGTTTCTTCTCTTCAAGCTCTGTGAGGGGAAATGAATCTAGGTGATAAATTCATACAAAACTGGTACTCCCTGGCAGACAGAACTGCAATCTTATATGGCAGGGGAAAATCCTCATGCCTCATGCATACTTCTTGTGCCAGGCATGTGTTAATGAGCCCAGTGTAAAAGCAGGGTTCATCTTACCTCAACTGACTCCTCCAAAGTTAGGTATTATTCTGTAAGCAGTGAGAGATGGATACCCCCTAATTCATTTTATTGTAAAATAGTGTCGTGGCTCGGGCTGGACTGGCCACTGAAATGAATGACAGATGCTCTCCCCCACCTCTCTCTCCAAGGAGAGGAGGGAGAGAGAGAAAGAGACTAGTTTAGAAAAAAACTAAACTACTTTAATGACAATATTAATAAAATAATAACATAATTAAAAAGAAAATAATGAAACATGTACAATAGATAAAAAACTGGATCAAGCTCCCAGAATGACCATCACGTCACCAGCAGGCACTGGGAATGTCCCAGACTGGACTCAGCGACAGACAGGAACTGGACTCCAGATTTGTATTCAGGGAGGCATGGATTGGGAGCAAAGGCAGATGAACAGATACTTGGATACTTGAGATCAGAATCTTATAGGTTTGTAAGTTCAAGTGCAGGCCTCCAGCTGGTATGGGAGGTCAGACCTCTAGCATGTGTAGTAAGTAGGCTTTATTGTAAGTTCATGATCACTCGCGTTTGCCTAAAATAATAGACGTAGTGGAAAATTCCAAATAACTGTGTGTGCCTGACCCAGCCCATCTGCCAGTGAAATCTGCCCGCTGACTTACTGGTTGCAGGAGAGGTGACTTGATTAGTGTCAGCAGGACAAACTTGATGAGGATGTGAGTACAAACTCACAGCTCTTTGGTCTCCTCTTTAGAGTCACGCTCCTCCTCTCCTAAACTCTGATTTCTCTGTTTATTGTAAGTGTTTTAGTATGGCAGGTTCTTGACCCCCAGAGAAATGAGAGTGCAGAGTGCTTTGGCAGCTGGGAGGATGAAGCTTGGCATGAAGATCATCAGCTCGCTGCAGGTCGGTTAGTTCCTACAGCATTCTAGAAAGTATTCCTGGCCACGGGAAAGTCTCTGTTTGGTGTCATTCCATGGCACAGGAAGCGGAGGGCAGAATATTCTAACCTCTTAAATGCACTTTCTTTTCCCTACAATTATTTTATTAAATGGGGAGAAGCAGAGAAGAGGAGTAACCTCTGTCCCAGACCACTTTTTTCTTCTTTCCCAACATAAAAATGTGTTTTAAACATGCATTTTTAAACACGAACATCTCTCATGTCAATGAATTTTGCATAATTACATAGTGCAATGTGCCCGGTGAAAAAGGTTAGGACTTTAAACATTAATAACTTTATTATTCTTGCAGTAGATTTCAGAGTATAAAAATTGCATCTCAACATGGAAGACAAATTAGCTTTTAATTTAAAATACAATGCAAATTCCTAGTGATCAGTGGATAAATTATACGTAGACTACTAACATTTTTAAACTTACATAATTTAAAACCTATTCAGTGATTTCTTTAATGTGTTCAAAAATTGTGTTAGCCTTTATGATGACATTACTGTGAACTATGGAGAAGTGCAGCCCAAAATATTTTAAAGGAAATTCTGAAAAAAACCACCAAAAAAAAAATGTTTTAGCAGTGGATATTTTTACATTACATGAAAGAAAATAGACTAAAGCAGATAGGGCAATACCGTGTACTGGCTGTAATATGCAATGATACTTGCATATGACAGGTAGAGAAGACCTTATGTTGGATGATTAGCCCACCTGCCATGCTGGGAATGAAGGTGTATGCTAGCATCTATCAGTAAAATCATGCTGTTCCTGCTTTCTTCCTGTCCTCCCTCTTCTAATTTATCTCTTTAGTCAGAGGCAGTCAGACAGTTTCAGGGAATCAAGTTAGAACCTGTGTAATACACTATTGCTCACTGCAATGTATGCTAATTTGTGTTTTATTTCGCAGTAAACTTCAGTGGTTGCTTTACTTCACTGTATTGGTTGCCTGAATACAGTTATTTAGTGACATTTGAGTGCCCTGCCTGACCTCCTGCTGTTGGTCTACCGGGTGTGGATCATATTTGCAGCCTGTGTCATATCTGCTAGCCTTGGGCAGACATCTCGGACATTATCTGAGGGAGACAAATTGAACCGCTCTTGTCTCAGATGAAAGCAGAGCAGGCAGACTTCACTTGAACTGCTCTGATTCAGTTGCTTGTAATCATTTAACAATCCCTTCAGCCTCTTTGATACAATGCTGGGAGACGTTCTGCACAGGTCGCAAGCTGAAGAACTAAATAGAAATGTATATGTTCTTCCATGCTCGTCTCCCGTATCAGTATTAGCAAGAAACCAACTCTGACTGCTTCATGATCATCTGTGACTCTGTCTAGCGCAGGGTAGACCACTATTTTATCATTGCAACTTTATTTGGGTCCTAGCAGTGTATGAAATGCAGTAAGTTGAAAAGTGGGCAGGAAGTAGGGTGCTTGACAGTGTACAGAGGACATCCATAAGAGGGCAGGGACTCACTGCTGGGCACGTGTATGTATGATGCTTCTTACAATGGCAAATACCCAGAGGAAGGGGGAAAATGGGCTGAGGACCTGTCGTCCTGTGCTGCATCTCAGAGTGTAGCGTGGGATTACTTGTCGTTATTTTGGACCTACCCGGGTTATTTTGAATGGAAGGTGTTGGTTATTTCCAAATATCTGCTACTCGGTTAGCTGGGCTTTCCCCACAATGCACATCAGCGTGCAAGAATTACCTGAACCACTGATTAAAGAGAGAATGTTTTGGTTTACTCGTAAAACCTCTTGCCTTCAGTGAAGGGTAAGCAAACACTTAAGCTATTTCCTGAATAAGACTGTTGTCCTGAAGTGGAACCAAAACAACTGACTTTCACAATCGGGAGCTAGGGATCATTGTCTTTGTGTTCTTTTTCTATTTTCTTGCTCTTTTAGTTTATTCTCCTCTTTACATCTTGCAAATCCTGTAAAGATCTGTTGGATCCATGGGAGGATGTATTACTGATTAGTGAACTTCTGTTTTGGAAGGGAAGTTTGTTAGCAAGAAATCCTTGTAGTTCTCAGATGATCACCAGCTGTTCCACACACATTTTGTAATCTAATTTTACAGGATAACAAAAAAATACTGGCCTCTCCAAAGAATAATTCCCAGCAACGACAAAAGTTTGTTCTTCAGCTAATACTGAAGATTTTGAGCTATGATTCCTGTCCTAAAAAGACAGGGCAAAGGTTCACATCATTCAGGTGCTAACACTGAGGTGCTTGGACAATGTGGCTTCACATGACACTGTCAGATCTGAAATTTCAATTTTTTACTGATTTTTTCATCCATGGTCACTTAAAAAACTGCCAAAAAATATTATAAATCAAGTAGATAGACAAAATAAATTTCTTCTTTTTAAAATTTTTCCATGTATTTTCTGTATTCAATACAGTTAATAGTACCGTGGCCAAATAATTTAGAGTTCAGCTTTAATGCTTTAAATTTTCAGTTCCAGAGTGCCTGCCCTCAGTTTTCTCTAGTGAGGCTGTCAGTGTCAAGCTACTGCTGCAGGCTTCTATAAAACCTGGAAAAGTTTATAAGAATGGGATATTGTGGATTCTGTGGGATTTTGGATAGAGCACATGCTAAACAACAAATGTGATTTTTAATTAATCTAACCAGTGCTTCCAGACATGCTTTTCTTCAGAGCATCAGGCTGTGCCCCACATATCTTTTTCTCAACACTTTTTGCTAAAGTCTTTTGCCAGTTAATTCATGTGAGCTGTGCTAAGCTTCTCTACAAGAATTCAACAAAGTTCAGCTGCAGTTAACTTTTCTCCATATTCAACTGTGACTAGAAAGCATACATGAGCTGAAGCGCTATGTTTAAATGCCTAGCTTTTTGTTAGAAGAATGGTATTAATATTTTAACATTCTGAAGGAGAAAGCAGTTATTAATATCACCCAAAGGCATTACTAAAATTGCTCTGTTTTTTGGATTTCAAGATTACCATCTGTGTAGCATCAGTAACAGATGTTCCTTTCACCAGAAAAATGTACATGAAAGGAAGGACAATATGCTTGTATAGGCTATCAGATGTAAAGAGTGTTATAGAAGTAATGGAAGAACAGATAGCAAAGGAGACAATGTGTTTTGTTCTAAGGGGATCTGGAGAAACTATTATGCTCCTTACTAAACCAGAAGCCTCAGTGGTGGAGCTTTCCTCAAATGGATCCACTGAAAAAGTGATTTCAGTTTTGTAAAAAATAAGGGGTTTCAGAATTTTGAATTTCATATTTTTCTTGCTTTTTGTTTGTTTGGTTTTACCTTAATTCATATAACTCTAATGAAATGTTCGTGCTTTGTAAATTAAAAGAAAATTGTTGGGGGGAGAAGACCTAAAAATCGGTAAGTATAAAACTGAAAGCATTTTTCAGAACGTTTCAGAGATTGTTTACTCTGTTCTTATAGCTCTGTTAAATCAAAGTGTATGATAATAGGTAACAAATTGTAATAACACCATTTTGTTTTGTCAGCTTTGTGCAGTGATATCTTTATCTTTGATTTGCAATTGAGGTTTCTGTTATTAAAGGCTGGCATTGCCTTGCACAAGTTTTCCTGATTTCAAAGAATTTCATTAATGGTTTCTTTTCCCTGTCTTTTATTTTCAACATGAATCTATTAATGCAGCTAACATTTTTGTCATGGTACTTTCCTAGGTTACAGAATGGCCAGTAGGAAACCAGGGTTTGCTGTATGACCGAAACTGGATGGTCGTAAACCAGAACGGAGTCTGCATAACTCAGAAGCAGGAGCCAAGGCTGTGTCTTGTAAATCCCTCAATTGACCTGAAGCAAAAAATTATGGTCATTCAGGCAGAAGGTTAGTAAACAATATCCATTTCTCACCTTCGTTATTGGCGTTAAACCTCTAGGCAGGGACGCCTGCATGCACCTCCCCAAACTACCAAACGCTCCGTATGCGTACTGACTTCAGGGACAAATTCTGCTACCAGCTGTGGGCCAAGAAAGCCCAGGCTGTGATATACAGCCCTGGGTAGTTTCCTAACTTGTTGTTGGGATGGGCAGAGAGCAGGCGGTGACTCCCTATGTGCAGTCATAAAGTGGATGCTCCAGGAAGGAGTAATGAACTGACAGATGTGGAAATTTACTGACTGGTGCACCTCTCCACATCATGAAGCCTGAAGGGACTGTTATTGCTGCAAAGGTAAAGGAACAGGAGTTCGACATCAAACACCCTGGCCAAAGACCTTCCCATCTTATAGCTCTCCTCCTCCTTCCAGCTGTGGGACTAGAGGGGTAGAGTCTTCAGTGGAAATTAGTATGAATTAAGGTAAGGACCAGAAATTATTTAGCTACTAGCAGGCAAATATTTCATGATGTTTGGGTTTCTCTGGTTTCATCAAAACCCTTCTTATTCTCTGCTGAGGGGAAAAAAACAAAAAAAAAAAGTTATGGAAAGTATTACAGAAAGGCCTTTGCTACTTGGGGGTGCAAATTATTTATTTTGCTAACAGTGCTGTTAGCACTGAATGCTGGAACAGGTTTGTATTCCACAAAAGCCATTATTAATGCCAAGTTTGCATGTGGCTGAATGGTGTTCATCATTTCCCTGGGGTCTAACATTTACTCAGCCTGTATGTCTTAAACATTAATAATATATGTGCCCACATTTTCCGCAGATAGAGCAAAACAAGGGAATCTATATTCAGATTTTTCACCCTTTACTAGAAATCCGTATGAGTAGATCTGTAACTACAGTCTCCTTTCTGTTTGTACATTACAATTGTCCTCTCCAGCTGTCTGAGGACTCTCCGTAAAATTAAATCTGACCAGTTGATTTCTTTTGTCTAGATAGATTTATCTATCTAGATTTATCAAATGTACATTTGGGTACTTCCATTAGTCTTGTACGATTTTCTGTGTGTGTTTCAGGTACCAAACACAGTCTAGTCTCTTCTTAGGGATTCCAGAACGGCTCATTTACACAAACATGGGTATTTTCCACTTTTCCTTCTATAACCTTTCTTTGACAAGGTATTGTTAATTTATTTCAGTCCTAAGTGGAGCACCTTACACCTCAAATTTTTATAGTACAGTTGCATAGACAGCCTTCTCTCACAACATTTAAATCACCAAGTGCTTCAGAACTAATTATTTCTAGTCATTCAGTATCTTTCCCTCTCTCTTCCTTTCTGCCCATACCTCTTGCTCGCAGACACAGTGTGAAGACTTGGCCAAACCCTCTCCATTTATCCTTCACATTTTCAGAGGTTCAGCTCTGTTGGGCCTTTTGATTGCTTCATTCCGCTCTTCTGAGCATGTTCTTCATTTTTTTCCTTGCTAGTACCACATCGTTCAGACAAGTGCACATCCATTAGTATGTTTGCCTGCCAATAATACCTGCACTTATATACATCAGAGAGTCAGGAAGAAGTTTTCTCAGACAAAAATGACAGTCAAGGCACCCATTTCTCACTGAGATTTACAGTATCTTGCCAGAGTTAGTGCCAGGGTGAAATTCACCTTTAAATCCTACATTTTACTTTGTGTCATTTCTGGAGTTTTCACTGTCATTCACCTTGCTTCTTATGAAAGCAAGAACCATTTCCATCCAGAAGTGATTGACCGAGTCTATGGATCACTTTTCTGCCCAAAAGTGATTGATCAGATCTCCAGTGTGCTGTAACAGAATCACGGTTGGCATTTATTTATAGCCTGCTTTGGTACAGCCTGTATGTAACAGTAGAGTCACTTTATTCTTTGTATAATGGCTCTAGATACCCGTAGTCTTAGCCCACAAGGTGGTCTGGGCCCTCTTTTTATAACAGCCCTGCTATTTTTCTCTCCTGTACTGTACTTGCAACCTGTGGTATTTTTTTTTTAATGCTTGACAGTGAGATAATGGCTCTCATTTGCTTGGGGCGACTATTCCAGAGGTTACTGCTCATAAAGTAGCACAGCAATGGGAACACGTACAAACCGGCAGGGTAAGACTGAGCAGATAAATCTGCAGGAAGTTGTTCCAATATTTATTCCATTTTCTTTCATCTTACTTGCAGTCTAAACACATGATTTGTTTGTTTGTATTGATTTTTATATTTTTTTCTTTTATCCCTTCACATACATGAGGCATTGTTATATGTCCCACTAAAATCCCTTCGTGGCAGACAAATTTTAATTCATTTATTGACTCTTTCCTTGAAAATCCCATGTTAATCACTGTTGCTTTTGTCACCACTCTCTCTCCAGCCTGTCGGTAGAGCGACATTAGCATTGTTGCTAATGTAGGACCCGAAACTGAGTGCCACCTGTGTAGCTGAAGCAGCGATTGGTGCGGTGAGGAGCAGGAGCCCCCACGATGAGCCAGGCTGGCTGTTGTGCACCTCAGAGCCTTCACTGGCCCACGTCGCTGTCTAATGGCATTTCACATTTGTGGCGCTCAGCCTGCTGACTGCAGCCACCTCCAGGTCTCTTCCAGCTTTGTTGCTTTGTGGGTTTCTTTCTCCCACAGGATGCATCCCACCCAAACTGCCTTTCCTCAGCTGCAGTAGCGTGCATCTTTCCAAGATGAGTTGTGTTTCCTCCAACTCCCTCTCCCCTCACCCTGCCCTCCTAGTCCCCGTGCAGAGTTTCTCGGTTCTTCCCAGTGTGATGGGGACATACCTGGTGGTGAGGAGTGGGTGAGGGAGGCGCCAGCGGTGAAAAAAAGAGACAAAACCTTTGAGCTGCACATTTCCTGAATCCAGAGAACGTGAAAACCCAGCAGCTCCCAGCTGACCGGGTGACAACTGCAGCCAAGTTGGCTGCCTTCCCCCTGCTCCTCTGCAAGGAGGCTGTAACCCCTCTGCTTTCTCTACCAGTTTCTCTGCTATCATCTGTGCTTTCCTCATTGTGAGAGCAGGCTGTGGCAATGATCTCCATACAGATTGCGCTTGGCTGTCTGGAGGCATCTCTCTCCAAGAGAGAGAGCCTAAGGCAACCCTGCTGCTGGATTAGGTGTCTCTGGTAAGTGCCTAAAGCCCAGTGGGGCGAATCCCGTGTAACTTGAAGTATGTGGCATTCTTAAAGAATGTTTTGCTGTTACACTGTTAGATTATGGTGAAGACTTTATCTGTGTCACTTTTAAAACATAATGAGTCTGTTCTCCTTCCGCCTCCAGGCACGTGCTTTCCTCTCCCTCTAGAACTTTTCATTAGTGGAAAATTTGTTTATGGCTATTTTATTTCTATGTGGTTTAATAGTCTCTGTCTTCTCTGTCCAACGAAATAAAATTGTCAGCATGATTTAGTGTGATAGTAACTACTTTAATACCTTTTGCTGAATCCTCCATGCGCTGAGACACCGCTTCGTGCTTTTTAACCCCTGGACTTTGGGTGTCTCCATAGCCTGTCCACCAACCAGCCATGGATGGTCGGACCTGTTGTCTGACTCACCCAGCTGTGCAATCCTGCCGCGCTCTGGGTAGCAAGGACATCGGAATGGGGCTCTAGACAGGGCCAAAACTGCTTGAATGCTTAGGATCTTTCCCAGGCATGCCTGCAAAATTAGTTGGCTTTCCTGGCAGGTGGGGAGCTGCAGGTATTCCCCTGAGCCCTGAGGAAGGGGGTGAGAGCAGAGGGAGAGAAAGGGCTTGTGCTTGGTCTCTCACTGGCTGTATTTTACTTTGGTAGAGGGAGAGAGATTTTAATTTTGAGAAACTGCGTTTCTGAATTTTGTCAGAGTTATTTTCTTGGGCTATGTGGTTGATAACAGGCATTTCCTATTCTTTTTGATGTGAGGAGCACAACTAACCCTTGCTATCACAGGAGCCACTTTGAGAAAAGTGATGTAACTTTAAATATGCCCCTGTGGAGAAAGACAACTTTATATATCTCGACCGAAGCAGTTAATGGTTAGGCTCCCAGGAACTTAAAAGTGGGCAGGAGCAAGTACCTTTATTTCTAGAAGCCATATTATTTGAGTGGGAATCAAGGGAAATCTTGTTGTCCTGCTCCATCAAATACATGGGGACACAGATTACACTGGGCTTGTTCCTGAGCAACATAAAAGTAAGCCACACAGAATTTAGCTGAGAATACATTTCTGTAGAACATTTCTCTCTTTCCATTTTAGCTGACAATCAGCATTACTCTGGCAAGTTGGGCGTTAGTTTACCGCTACACAGAGGGAGAAATTTTGGGTGCTGTGAAGGCCCTTTGAAATATCGGAGTAGAAAGATGCAAGAATAACTGAGCATCTAATTACACTTTATGGAGTTTATTCTGCCTTCAAATAGTCATGTGTTACTGCCAATAAAAATAATGGGAATTAAGTGCATACACTGACGAAAGAATATACATGAATAGTTTATATTTCAGTCTATTGAAATAACAGACCTCTAATTTTTCTCATTGACTGAAAATAGGAGCTATAAAGACAAGAACAGTTTTTTTATATTAATACTGTGAGCACATCTGTGAATTTTATTATCAAGCAAATGACCATGGAGAATGACAGTTTTTACATTTCAGTAAATGGCAATATTCTGCTTTATTTTTTTGCCTTAAGATAGAATAAAATTGTAATTAACAATGTTTAACTGACCTAAACATCACTGTAAAATGTGTACTGTTCAATAAAAATGTGATACACTTGCTGGTGTATAAAAGCAGGTCTTTTTAAAGCCCTGAGACTCTGTTTTAAGAAATCTTGTGAGTATGCCTTGCTTAGAAAGTATTTTTAAAAGATATAATAGCTAAGGATGCATAAGGGATGAAACCTTTCAAACTCTTCTTTTGCAGAAGGAATGATACTAATGTATGATTTTTTAACATACAAAAGCATAAATTATACTTTATAAGATGATAACACTGGCTTCTTTTTCAGGTTTTTGCAAGGAGGTTCAATGCATTTATTACTTACGTGTTTTATTTTCCTAGGGGAACCTAGCTTTTCCTCCTCTGTCGTCACTTCTGAAGTATACTAACATCATTAGCTAAAAAAGGAGTATATGTCTCCTCTCTGTAGTTTCTGTATTAACAACTTGAATGGAATAGAGCTGATAGTTGGGATATAGTGAATCTGTACTACATTGCATTATTCTTCAGGAGAGAATAAAACATTTTAATTTCACCATATTACAGAGTTGGTAGAGCTTGATTCTTATTTGTACTACAATAATATACATAGGAAGTAATAAGTGAAATTGAAACATGCTTGTATAAAGCTGGGGTACAGGAGATCAGTCTTTGCTGGTTTATGTTGCAGTACAATGGAAAAGAGCTGGCTTCATTGCAGTCTTGCAGTAAAACCCTTTGTTCATCGTTTCAGATTATTGCTTTCAATTAACAGAAAGGAAAATAGTAGAGCTTTTCTTTTAGTTCTGGTAAGCCCAAGTAGCCTTTCCATCTCTGTGGCTCATTCTGTTCAAGATAAGAAAACTATGGAAGAAATTGTTAACATAGATCATTACCAGGGATTCCTCATCTGGTTTAAATTTAGAGAGGGATGGATGGGAATTCTCTCACTAGTGGTTTCCATACATTTTATCTTTAAATTATTGTAGCTTTATGACACATTATATTTCTTTCCTTACACAGCCTGTGCTCATTTTTTCTCTCCCCCTCCGTCTTTCAACTTTCTGATCACTTTATTCCACCACTCCAAAAAACCCAACCCAACAGGGATTAACCTTATCTCCTGATTTGCTAGCGGGGGCACAACAGTGATAAACTCATCCTTTCAACAGAAACCATGACTGAAGCAGTAATTCTGTATCAGTTTTGTTGCCCGAGATACACAGAGAATGGAATTACTCAAAGCTGAAATTGTGTGTTCCTTAATGTGGTTTGGGTACCAAGGTCATCTGCAGCCTTTGCTCTTTGCATTATCATTTGGAGCCACCTGCAGGCAGAGAATATAATTCTAGCAAAACAAGAAAGAGGATTTTTGTTACATGCTATTTGGGAGGCTGCTGTGATTGTGAAGAGGTGCAAAAATAAGAACTTTTTTTCATGACCCTAAGTTTCTGCATAAATGCGGGTTTTTAAAGTATGATTTGCTCTTTGCCCATTTAGGAATGGACCCAATATCTGTGTCACTAGAGGAAAATACTGGAAAAGAGGCTGTGATCTCTGAGAGTAAAGTCTGTTCACACAGGTGAGTGAGAGCAGAGAGGAATCGAAGCTGAAAATCACTGCAGTGATACTCAGGACGTGATTCAATGGACACACAAGGGCAGAAGTCCTGAAAAGTAGAGGGGGAGGGTGAAAAGCAATGGATGACTTAGTGGATCAGGAGAGGACAAATTTAGATCGGTAATTTGACATGCCCAGCATGTCTGGTAGGAAACATGAAAAAATTATAAAACTTAAAAGCAGGGGAAAGGATGATACAAGAGACTGTGATGACTTGGCACTCAATTGAATAAGGGACATCTTTGTTTTACTTGCTGCAAGGATGAGAGAAGGGAAAGGTGTCCCCAGTTACTTCCAAATGCCAACCAGGGGCCTCAGCAGGCATTTAGAATTCAGTGCCTTCATTTGATGGTAATGATGTTGTCAACTTTGTCCATTTCATGCTGTGCAGATTCAAAATTGCTAGAACCCACTGAGGTTATAAACAGCTTTCCTGATTTACAACCCTTTTTAATTTTGTTTTGACCACACATGTTGAATAGTGTCCCCTTAACAATCTTGGGAAGATTGCAGGTGACTGTGTGAAATAACATTAACTCTAATCAAGAGACATACCACTTCTGTGAAATATAACATCATGCATAAATTAATTTCCTATCAGGGAGCTTAAGTGTTTATCCATCATATTTTCCAAGTACTTCCCAGTCTTATTAAGTTTCCTGAGTGGCAGTGTATCAAGTGCCTTCCTAAAGTACATTTGCATTATCTACTACTACGTTTCTCTTCACCTAGTCTCTTGGTAAGTCCAACTGAAAGAGCCACTTGAAGATTTACATCTTCTTTTAACCAAGGTGTACTAAATCTTTGTAACCCTCTACATTTGCTTCTCTGAGGGTAACGCATAAACAAACCAGCAGAAGACCTGGCCATTTTCCCCATGGAGCCATGCAGAAAATTATCTTCTCCTTCTTTTCTACTAGCTATTCAGATGATAAAGAGGATCCTTTTCTCAGAAATTTATTTTCCCCAGGTAGTGGAATTGACCCAAGAGTCATTTGTTTTAACCATCTGTCCCACTTCCGTTAGTGTTGACTCATCCTTAGCCTCCCCATGGTTAGCCCATCTATTACAGGCTGTAAAATAGCCTAGGTTATCTGTCTCCCTGTGTGCATATAATTGGCTGCCATACTATTTATTGTCGTTTCTCTTTCATGCCACTGACTGTGTCATTTTTAATGTATGAAATAGGAAATTTTCATGGGAAACTGCTTAGAGTTCTGAGGAGCAAGAAAAGGATGGAATGACAAAGAAAGGGGATATGCAAGACAAATTGCACAGAGTAGGCTGTGATTAGCAAATAAACAAGGCAGGAATTAAGGCAGAAAGAATGGACAGCATTGATTGTTGTCCAGTCAGGGTGGACAACTCAGTTTGTTGCCCCAAACTGCTCAGAGATCCAACAGCGCTGACACCAGGTTCCCGTGTTTCAGGAGAAGAACCTCCAGCACCAAAAAACGGAAATAGGAGCAAAACAGTGCTTTGCAGTAGGATAGGAGGTGATTTATGGTCTGGGGTCTTTTCTCAAAGTCTCTGAGGCGAGCAGTGGGACCAAAAGTCTTTGGTAAAGTTCTTTTATTCAAAAGAAACTCCTACCGAAGCCATTTTCCACTTATTAATTCTGCTCTCTAATGCTGTAATTTCATCTGGTTGTGTTGGCTTAGGTGACTACTCTGAATTTACGCTGAGATAGACGAGACAAGCATATGATGTAGAATCCGCAAGCAGTCACGTGAGGAAGTTTAATTTCACAGCAGCCACGAAAGTTTAGTGAGCCCAAGTTTCCCATGTGAAGCAATTCATATGCGTTAGCCTTCATCTCAGCAGGGGTTGTCCATCAGCCTGTGCTGCTCACATTGGAGGGATGTGCCTTCCTATTATAATATCTAACGGGGGGCAGATGCAAGTACAAGCTAGGGACGTTAAGGTTATTGATGTTGTAGAAGACCCTAAATGCTCAAGGTTAGTGGTCTACTGAAATAAGCAGGGACATAGCCTTCTCTTTGACACGCCACAATATCAAGGAGATCAAAGGAAGGGTATCAAGATCAAAAGAACTGGTAGAAAAAGACAAAGGGGCAGTTAAAAACAAAGCAAACTGAGCCTGTTGTGCTTAAATGTATGTATAATATCCCTTGGGATCAATATTCAGACTTCAGCTGTCCTTGTTTCTTGTTCTGTAAATTACCCAGCTTGATGGACCAGCTGTAATGCACTGAAGCTAAATGAAATAAGAAGCTGAGTGGGGAACTCAAGGCAAACAGCAAGTAAAATCTGAGAGAACTAGGCCCTTCTTTATAAGTTCCCTGACGTGTGCCAAATGAAATGTAATGCTGACAGATGTACAGTAATACTCAACAAAAATAAACATAAGCAGAAAATTAGTAGAATTGAGCTACACCCGAAGGACTTTGAATAAGACTGTGAAGAGATGACAATACTTGCTCAGAAAACAGTCTGACGATGAGGGAAAGCAATTTAAAAAAACATAGGAGTCTTGGAATACAAAAAGCACACAGTGACATTTGATGAAATACTAAGAATGCTGTGTGTCTCTAACTCAACCACTGTGACTCAAAATGGTAAGAAATAAAAAAAGAGGGCAAATCCTTGATCCTGATTTTTACAGTATTAAGCTGCAGCAGGCTGCTGGAGGTAATTGTTTCAGGAGAGAATTTAAATACTCCTAGCACCTCTGATTGGGTGGGGGGAAAAAAACAAAAAAAATTTGGGAAATTTATTTCACCTGTACTGTTACCATGTAGATTCATGCCTTCACATTATCAGCCTTCTCCCTAACACAGTGACCAGCAAGGACACAAGAACTGCTCAGCTCAGACTATAGAATCTCATGTGGAGTCTTATCTTCTGGCCTTTGATCTTGCCACAGTGCCTGCATCTCATAACAGAGTTTCATTTCAGCTCTAGGACATTGCTAGCTAGATGCAGCTGTGGTTGGCATCAGTACAGTCTCAGAGTGAAGAGAGAGGTGCAGAGCTGCATGAAAATCGAAATTCAGAACAACCGCTGAATAGATATCTGATCCCTGCAGGATTATAAAATCTCTTTGATTTCACTTATCCTGGCTTTCTACCTGTGTAACTCAGCTGAACCTACAAAGCCAAGCCACTTCTCTCAACCCTAGGGCCTAGTATCTTTTGCTGTGAGGAGCTGTCTTCTTGTTTCACAGAGCAGATGGTCTCCATGCAGATCAGCTTCTGTAACTGGATAGAACAAAAAGGTGAGCATAGGACCACTGCTACCTCATTTTCCTTACTACAAGAGCCCTGCCTAGATTGGCATGAGAATTTGCATTCCTCTTATCTGCTTCTCAAATCCCCTTTTGTAGTCAATAAAGAGAGTTAAACACTCCTAGAGTGAGAGTTATCCCATCCTGAGGTCTAATATGGGTAGGAACTACTTACCTCTTTCCGTTATCTGCGAGGGGAACCCAAATAACTAATTTAAGATTAAAGTTAAGATTCTTCGGGGATGAGGAAACTAACGGCAAGTAGGATCACTTCCCAGTGGTCTGATCAGTGCCCTTCCTAATGAAGTGAGGTAATCTCAAAATCCTTCTAGGATAGATTACATCCAGGTAAAGAAGGCAAATCTATTGCCAGCCTTACATAACTCACTAGACAATTTACTTGTAATGGAAACCATCTTTAGACAGAGACATGCTTGGGCTCTGCTTTCGGAGCCATGTTTTAATGCGGAGTGTTTGTACTAACATGAATTACATCAGGGAATTAATGTCCTTGTACCTGGTGGGATCATTAAAAATTACATACAGTGGGGCAATCTTAAATTCAACTCAAGATTAATCCTCTTTGTTTTAGTAAAAAGCACAGACCAGAGAATAGCTTCTTCATAATACTGTAGTGCAATAGTGTAATATGGGCTACCAGTTGCTGTACTTCAGTTTCTTGAGCATTACAATTATTTAATCCATTATTCCACAGTAATCTTCTGTATAAAACTAAATTAGATCTCGTGAATATTAACTTCAAGACTAACAGAGTAAAGTGGAGAAAATTTGGATATAAAGTTATGCACAGCTTCACATCTCTGTTTTATCACTCATCAGAGAATACAGATTCTGTATTTTGTATTGGAAGAAGCTGAAAAAACATCTTCATAATTCATTTTCAGTTTTGCAAATTAATTTTTTGAGCAATCAAATTTTGCTAAGTCCCTCTTTTCTCATAATAGGGTAAAAACTTACGACTGTGGAGATAGAATTGCTGGTTGGTTCTCTTTGTTTCTTGGTCGTCCATGTCGCTTGATAAGACAAAGTTCAGACATGAAAAACAAATCGCATCAGAAAAATACAACAGGTATGTTGCCATTCTTAAAAATATTTGTGATTCCTCAGTAAACATCAGGCTCATGGACTTCATACTGATGTCCCAGTTTGATAAAGAGTGAAAGAATTACTCAATATTGATATAGTAGGTTTCAAAGAGTACATTTATACCCAAACTGTGTTTATGCTTCTGCCTGTCTACTCGTTACATTTGGTGAAAATGTACAGATACACTAGTCTGGGGTTTTTTATCATCATGACCATGATTTTGGCTGGAAACTCAATGATAGTTTTAAAAAATTATCATGAAAAATCTATAAACAAAGAATTTATTATAAGACTAGATTTCATTATAAAAAGGATCAAATGGAAAGAGCATCAAAAATCCATAGATATTGCTCTTGTAAATTGTTTTACAGATTTGGTTAAGTCTCACATCTATCTCAGTTTCTAAATGCATTGCATCATTATCATTTACAGGTTTGAGGGGATTCTTGGAATATTCCCTTAGTGTCTGGAGCCAAACGATTAATTTTTTAATGAGAATGAATAAGAGGTCAAAGGAAAGATGAGGCGAAATTACTAGTATAATCTTCATGATTTTTAATGGTCATTTTAGAATGTTGGATTCATTTTTTTAGGTCTGGCATCTGCTGCAAACATCTCACTCTCTCTTGTGAATGAAGCACAATACCTCCTGATAAATGTAGCAAGCATTCTGCAGCTGAAGGAACACGTTTCTGCAAGGTAAGATCCTTCTGTTTTCAAATGTCTCTCAGTGGTCTTGGATTCCAGATGCCAATATAACTGTTTTATCTGGAAATTTAGAGATAGTTACTTTTCAGTGTTCAACAAATATGTAGGTACTAAACTGGTATAATTACTCATTCCTGTATGATTTCTGAAAATTTGGATAAAATGCTTGAACATAATCTTTTTGCCAGTTATCTTTAGGAAAACTTAGACAAAATTCTTGTCAAATGATTTAGTGGCAGGAGACTGTTGGGAACCAGCCAAGTTCTATTTGTGGGAAGAACAAGAATAATTAAGTTTCACAACATAAATAATCTGGCAGGTGAAAATACAAAATCTTGCTATTTGCTGAACTCTTTCCTACGGGAAGGATTAAGATTTATGGCAAACATTCACAATGGAAATATTTTAAAACTACTTGCAGGACTGGATTAATTTCATTTCTTAATTAAATTTGGCTTTACTTCTATAAAAGTGGAAGATACAAGCAGCAAATGAAACATTGAGCCAGCCCACAGTTCAAAGATAAGGAACCCATTACCAACTAAATTTTCATATACTGACAATAGAAAGTTGCTGTTTCTTGACTATGAATTCGACACGATCAAAATCCACCGAAAATCTACCCTCAAGGCCTCCATCATAGCTGTGCATCCCTTGCACTGGCAAGGGGGCAAGTCTCTGAGCCCCCTTTTCCTCTCTCACCAAACTTCCCTGCCTCTGCTTGGAGTCATCCTCTCTCCTCTTACCTACCAAAAATGATCCCTGCATTGAAATTCCTATTTTGAGTAGAGGAGGAATATATGTATCTCTCTGTAGGAGGACATGTGTACAGCTTCAGGATTTAAAACCAGTGACTGAATGAAGCATCACTACAGTCCACCGGAGCTTGAGTTGCCTGAGGGTTTTCTTTCTTTAGGAGAAGACAGTCGGGAATTTTAGCATATCATGGCAGAGCTCTTCTAGGAACAATACCTGGAAAAGGTTTGAATCAGTCCATCTCTCAGCTGTTTTGACTACCCATTCTCAGTCAATGCCTTCTTTTGAGCTTTGACTGGCTCGGTTACATCTCCTTGGGAGAACAACACTTGCAGGCATCCCGTACTCAGACTGGGATTTTTCTGTGGTGAGAACAGTGATGAACTTTGTGGGCATGGGATGTCAGTGAAGAGGAGCAAGGCACCAGAGGAAGAAGCAAGTGAGGATGAAGGAAGAAGGGAACTTCGGTAAAACATGCAGATGATCCACTGACTTTGTGCCTAATATCTTCCAGTACAATTAGGCTTCTAATCTTCTTTTCTTCAAAGCAAACTCCAGATGTGACTGGAGCTGCCATGATGCCTGAGAAGCATCTTGCTTCCTGCTCTGCAGCACAAGTTGGCACTCTTCTCTATTTTGCTATGCAGTGCTTTGTCCGGGTGCTGGGGAAATGAATTCAGCATAGATGTACAGCATTATCATTTTGCACAGTTACTAAATGATAGTGTACAAACTTTCCAGTACTGAACTGTGCAACGTGCTTTCAAGAACCTGCATGTATGGGTCTTTATTAAATGTTTTTCTTCTTTAGAAAGTATTATTTAGCTTCCTGACATGTAGGTTTGATTTTGTTTAATGGAAACCTGCTAAGATTTATAAAACAATTCTAATCTTCAATTCAGTTTTAATAATTTCCCTTTTTTTTATCTTCTGTAAGTAAAAATTAATCTTCCAGTTTGCACCTGGCTCTTGAGAGGTGATCTAAAACAGACACAGAAATTTAATTAAAAATTAGAATGTAACATACTGTTGGAGAGCTGTGTGTATATGGAGACATCGCCTCTTTGATGTCGCCTTTACAGGTCACGTCCATGAAATTCTCCATGGCCTGGCCTTATGCTAAATGTTCACAGAATCAGAGAATCACAGAACCACAGAATGGTAGGGCTTGGAAGGAACCTTCAGCAATCAGCTATTCCAGCCCCCCTGCCAAAGCAGGATCACCTAGAGCAGCTTGGACAGGAACGCATCCAGGCGGGCTTTGAATATCTCCAGAGATGACGTCTGCACCACCTCTCTGGGCAGCCTGTTCCAGTGCTCTGGCACCCTCAAAGTAAAGAAGTTCCTCCTCATGTTGAGATGGAATTTCCTGTGTTCCAGCTTGTGCCCGTTACCCCTTGTCCTGTCGCCAGGCACCACTGAAGGAGTCTGGCCCCATCCTCTTGACACTCACCCTTTAGATATTTATAAGCATTGATGAGATCCCCTCTTAGTCTTCTCTTCTCCAGGCTAAACAGACACAGGTGTCTCTGCCTTTTACGTTCTTGCTACATATAGGTCCTGAAGATGCAAATATTCATTTTCAAGTGTGCCTGTTAAATGTATGTAATGCGTTCTGGATTGCAGGGCCCACTACTGTAAAAAGTCCAAAGTACCCAGGCTGGCTTTGGCAAAATCTGATTTTCACAACAGATCCTCATTGAGATTTGCAGGATGAAGGTGCCTGTCAGTCCAACAGTCGATGCATGTTTTGAGGGGGTGGCAAATGATGGTCAGATACACGCTGTCAAGTAATTAGAAGCAGTTCTGGGGGCTGGGGACAGTCATAGCAGAGGTAAGGTATTTTGGAGGTGAGCCTGAGCAGGTTGAAGGCAGAGAGTCTAGGAGTAGGGGCATTGCAGTCTTGGAGGATAAAGCAGTAGAAACTCAAAACAGTTTTCAGCAGATGGCTCAAGACACTGCAGGCACAGCTCTGAGGTTACTGGGGCTTTTGACCCCCCAAACGGTGCCGGCTGGGGTGGCAAGCCATGATATATCACAAAATGCATTCAGAACTAGAGGCTGCGCAGCGTCCAGGCTCCAAGAGCCCACAGCACAGCTAGGAAGCACAACAGCGTAACTGAACTTGTTCATGACTAACTGCTGTTTTCCTCCCTGTCTGGCCGAGCATCGGCGTAGTTTACACTTTCTGTTGGCTTCCGTCTCCTGCAATCGATATGAATTGTGTCTCAGCCATGGGATTCCTTGCGAGATCTTGAGGGAAAACCTGTAGCCCTTCAGCTTCCCATCCCACTTTCTACCCCCGGGCTGCACATTTGTCTGCAAAAGAAGATCATCCAGACCATTTTAAATAAAATCAAGCTCTTTTTTTCACCCAACAGGCCTCTTTTGCCAAGGCTGCTTGATGCGAACAGTTTTCCTTGTGCTTTGATGTTGCGTGTTTTTCATCATTTTAATTAAAACACATTTTAGACTGTATGTCCTTTTTTAAATTTTTTTTTCCAAGACAGAAACTTCTCTTTTCACAACTTATCCAGGTTTCTGCCTCTACTGTAAGGTGCCACATCCCAAAGTTGTCAGACCACAGCTGATAGAGTACTGAAAGTTGTTTGTGTCCATAATAGCTAATGCCAAAAGAAATGCTCTTCCCCACTGACAATGGCGCTGAGAGAACTCCCTTGCAAATTTTAGGGCTGTTTTGTTTTCTGGTACTGGTCAGGTTCTCCTTTTGAAGGCGAGGGAAGAATAACCATTCAAAGGTTCAGCCAGATTTCTGATATTTGTATGCAGTTTGCTGCTCTGTCTGCCTCATATATGTTATTCGCACTGACACAAATCTACATTCTGGCAGTTCAAATGCTTGTAAAGAGGTGGAGATAGCACCACACAGAGATTAATTTTTTTCAAAACACCTATCATTTGGTGTAATCTGCTGCATCTCAAAGACAAATAATAACATGAGGAATTCTCTCATAAAATGCCTTTACCAGCCTTTTTCACCTTCAGCGTCTGCTGGTTTTGTCTCTTTTTTTCCCCCGCAGCATGTGCAGAATAAGTTTCTATTTGCCTTCTTTTTAGAAGCATTTAACAAGTGTCCTGGTTTCAGCTGAAATAGAGAAGATTTTCTTTCTAGTGGTTGCTGTGTTTTCAGATTTGGTGTGAAAAGAATGTCAGTGCTGCATATTATTTTAGTTGTTGCAAAGTGGTGTTTATACTGGTCAAAGACCTTTTCAGCTTCCCATAGAAGCTGGGAAGGAGCACAGACAGAACCATAGAATGGCCAATGGAATATTCTGTACCGTAGAGGTCATACTCTGTATGTAAATGGGGGTTGTGCAGGGATCTGTGATCTCTGCTTACGTCAGTCTGGGCAACCAATTCACCAGGCAGTGAAAGTGACTTGTGTCTTGTATATTTTTTTTACCATTATTATTATTATTATTTTCTCTTTCTGTTATTGATCTATTAAACTGTCTTTATCTCAAACTACAAGGCTTTTTTTTCCCTCTCCCCTCCTTTTCTCCCTCTTCTCCCTAGCCTTCCTGGGGGGGTGAGAGGGGGTGAGCTGTGTGAGAGAGAGAGAGGCTGTGTGGTCCTAGTTGCTGGCTGGGGTTAAATCATAAGTCAAGTGATTGCTAACTCAAAAGATCTTGTCATTCGTTGCCATTAGCCTTATAGATGTTAACTAATAAGGAATTTTCTTATATGCATTGTTCATAATCGCGTAATGCTTTCATACCCACTTCACAGTTCCAGATTACATCTCTGAAGAATCTACCTAGAGGATTACAAATTATAGTTGAAGGACTTCAAATAACATTTTACAAGTTATAGTTAAATATCTTGTGCCATTTTCATAGCCTTTGTAATACAACTTGGTCCAGGTTATTCTGGAGAAACATTTGGTGAATCATATTAGCCCCTAGATTCTTATAGCACAAATATCTAGTACAGAACTAGTTGATAAACCTTATTTTTTTGTTTTCTCTGTCAACTCTGTGAGACAGATTGGAAGAGCCATTGGAAATAGATGAATTAATCCGACGTTTCCGTGCCAACATTGTCATCAGTGCACCAGAGTCCTTTGAAGAAGAAGAGTGGGCTGAGATTTCAATAGGTGCTCTGCGATTCCAGGTGTGAACTCATCTCCCTTGTCCTAGTCCCAGTCTATCACAAAGTACTTTGACCCCTGGAGACAGAGCAATTTTTGCAAGGCTTTGACTGGAACACAGGCGGCACAGTTTGTGCAGATGAAATTTATGAAATGTATAAAAAAACCAAACATGCTGTGACCTGTGGCAAACATGCTGCAATATAATTGAGAGGTTTTGACATATTTTTCCACACCTTTTTTATTATTTCATAATTCATAAAATTTCCCACCTCTATCCCACTGAGCGGAAAAATAATCACTATTTTGAGACAGTTTGCAGCAAATATTTAGCCATCATGTCACTGGTTGCTGTTAAGTGTAATAGTCCAAATGCAACCTTGGATTGCTGCACATCAAGCAACTGACTGACAAAAGGCTGGACACGAATACAAGTGAACAATCACTGTCTATTGCCCTGTTGTATACATTTTGTTTTAATCTCCATTCAAGACATGTTTCTGAGCCTAGCCTGGTAGAGTTTTTTCATATGTTATGCTTTGTATCATACCTAACAGCATAATATGCTTTGTACTATAAGGAAAATGCTAAACAGCTAGACTTTGTTGGCAAATACATTTTTTGAGAAAAACTTGACCAAAGGATCCATGAAGAAGCTAAACATGAAACCTAAGGGAATGATGCACGTTTTACATGTTCTATTGGATTTGTCTAGTCCTTAGACATGAAATATGTATTTGAAAATGCATTGCTTAGGATGTGAAAGTGGCTTATTCATTGTTTTCTTAGGGATGATAATGAAGGTGTGAAGAACAGGAGTGCTAAGGTCAGATCTAGAAGCTGTGATAGACATCACTCCTCTTTCTTTCTGGTCAGCATACTGTAAGAAATGGAGAGGCCATTTTTTCAGTAAGGGTGGACATTATGACTTATCTGTTCTCTTCTTATGTGTACTTTGGTCAGTAAGCTATAATATGAGTTACAGAAAATTGGGGAAAAATTTCTTTAGGTAGGAGATGAGGACAAAATCCTTGGTGTATAAGTTGTTGGAGACTGTAGTTGCACTAGGGATCTCAGCTCAGGATAGTGTAGAAGATAGTGGAAGATAGTGTAAAACTACAGAATAAAAAGGCATTCCTGTTTCTAGCATTGAAATACTTTAGGAATGCAAGCTGAAAATAGAAAGGCTTGTGCAACTTGCATTGTATTTTCCAGTCTCTGCTAGGTCTTTATTCAGATACTGTAGTAACAGTAGAAATTATGTTAATGGTACTTGATGCCCGTAAAATGGTAGAAGAAGCTGTTGAACAAAGCAAAGCAGGGAAAAAAAATATCCTTCTCTGTCTTGTTTTCTTGTTCTTTTAATAAAATATTAAAGTTGTGGAAAATCATCTGAAAAAGCAGAGCCAAATGTATAGTTTTGATGATTACACTGAAGAGTTGTACAAGCAATTCTAGATGTACCTCAAAGAACTGAAAATAACACTTCAGATCAGCATATAAAAATTTGCAGTGTCAGGTTTAATTATTTGCCCTATGTGAAAATTGTGACACATTTTACAAAAGTAGAACGTATATACTGAGATCCCGTTAAGACAGTTTCTATAACGTACAGCTTTGATAAAGTTAGGGTTGCAATATTAAGGGAAACTGGAGTATATCTTCCTTCTTAATGCTTTAGAAGGTAAGGAGAAATTCACTGCAGGTTTTTTTCCCTAAAAACACACCCTAATTCAAACAACAATTAACTTTAAGAACTATGCTCTGTGTGATGTTACAGCAGAGGTTCTCATTATTCCTCCTGTTTATATAAACTTGTGAAAATTCACATCTTGCATTCTGATTATCTACAAGTGCTATGCCCGTCAGAAAGAATGGGGGCTATTGTGTATTTCAGCTGTACTGAAACAATGTAAACCAAACCCTGTTAGTTTAAGTCCAAGAAAATCCTCCTTGAGTTAAATCCTGAGGCGCTAGCTTGATTTTCTATTCAGTTCCCCTTTCGGCAAGTAGCCCTGCCAGCCCGGAGATGAAGTGAAGCCATCAGGAAATACAAATATGTAAATGTTTTTGATTTCTCAGATTCTGTCTGTGGGAAAGTTTTCCTGAAAAAAAAAGAAGAGAAAAAGTGAATTAAAAAATCAGTGAGACCTTCACAAGTAGACCCTTTGAAAATGTACCTACATTACATGAACAGGCCTGACTTCTTACATAATTAAAGCGTAAAAGAACACAGGAAAAGTATGTGAAAGATAAGATATTAAGATGGTCAGAAGCTTGTACTGTTCTGTGTTGTATTGCTTTGATATACAGCTGTGAACCTTCTATAATTGAAATTTCAGGTTGTGGGTCCATGTAGCAGATGTCAAATAATCTGCATTGATCAACAGTCTGCGGAACGAAACAAAGAATTTCTGCAGTCTCTGTCTGCTGCCAGAGGTAGAAAGGTCAGTACAGTACTCCAAAATAGCAGTATAAAAGGAAGCAGTGACTGTATTGCATGCATAGTGAAATATCTGCTGAGAGAATATTCACAATTAAGTTGTTATGCTAATTGTTACCATTTGTTTTTTCAGTAAAAAGAGGATGCACTAACAACCCAGATATGACATGGTTTATTTCCATAAAATGTTCAACATGGTTTTTATTCAGAAATTGACTATTAATGTTTATTATTTTTTACTATGCTTGCTTTTATTTGTATGTACTGCTTTACAATGTGTTTATTTTGGTCTTAAAAAACACGAGCTGATGTGCTGATGTCATTCAAGAAGAGAAATCTGCAGAAAAACTGGGGAGTGTTTGAAATGATACAATTAGCTCATAAAAGCAAACTTTATTCTTACCGTGAGAAACTACTTAGCAGGAAAAACAGAGCAGATGTGAAAATAGTCAAAGTGGAGAGTAATTGATTCAGAAAGTGACTGAAGAATAAGTGTGAAATACAGGCATTCTTCTGGAGTCCTTCTGCTTCCTAAGGTTGCATTGCTTCTTGGAACTGAGAGTGCTCAGACAATGGCTAGACAGTTTGGCATCCCAAAAGCTGCACAAATCTCTACATAAGTATTTATTTAGCTGAAAATCTTTACTCTAAATTCATTGCTTCCTGTGTGTTAAACTTCTGTTGTAAAAGTTCGTTAGCCAGTCGGGGCTCAGAAGCCTCGCCAGTACCAGCCAAACACCAGAGACTGGGCACAGCACAGGGGCAGAAGAATAACAAATAGGTTGAAAATTATTCACCCAAACAATGCACAAACAAGTTACAAATAATGCCTTCTTTGTTTGAAAATTAAAAAAAAAAAAAAAAAATTGATTCATCTTGGTGACTCATTAGGCAAACAAAGGGCTACATTTTCAATGAATGTTATCCTTGGTGAATGGCTCCACCGGCTCCATCTCGGAGCCAGCCGCCTGATGCGGAGTGAGATGGGGGAGAGGCGAGCGGGCAGGGGCCGGCTGTCCAGGCACAGCTTCCCCCTGACCTCAGGTGACACAGGGCTGCCCGGCAGGCTCTGGCGTCCGGGTCGCCACAGCATGTGTGTCTCTGTGAGGTGAGCTCCTGGGCATGGTGGGTAGCCTGGGGACAAGAGCCCTCTCCAGGTAATGGTGAGCCACAGCTGGAACATCTGGGGCACTTCAGAGCACATTCTGGCACTCTGGGCGGGGATGCTGCCCAGCCGCCACATAGAGTGCGGTATGCGGAGGGCTTTCTCTACCCACATGGGTTTTCCTGGATAATGAATTGAATCCTCTGCAGAGGGAGAGCACTCTGTATACAGGGACCTTCTCAAACGGCAACAAAACCTCACCTGGGACGCAGATCCTCAGGAGAAGTGAAGCATCTTCTGCACGCTTGCCGCAGCAAAGACGAGCTTCTCTTTCGTTCTCATTAACTCAGCAGTGCAAAGATTTTCTTGATACAAGCACTCCTCGAACCGAGGAACTCGTTCAAACAGAGCTAAGGCAAAGAGAGCAATCCAGCCTCTTGAGAGCAACCTGGCGCCAGATAAAAGACGCGTGGCAAGGCGAGGCAGCCCAGCGCACAGGGCTGCTCTTCACAGCGGGGGAGTGCTCTGCTTGCCTCGGCTGTGCCATCATATTCACTCTGCAAGGAGCCAGGCCTTCAGCTTTTTTTTATTTTTCCCAGCCTTTGGTGCTGCTGGCAGATGGGATCTTGCGAGCGTGCCCTGCTCTGCGTAAGGCCAAGTCGTGTGGGTTAGCTTGATGGCTGAAAGAGAGAGTTTCAACTGGTAGTTTTGCCTGAACTGGTCTGAGAAGGGCTCAGAGCCCATCCCTCCTGCAAGTCATCTATGGGCTGATGGTCAGCAGCTCATTATCAGTGAGTAGGACCCCAGGACTATGGCATCTTCAGTGTGCTAAGCAGGCTAGCAGAGGACGTGGATCCAAACCTTTCACAGTTCACACTGGGGAGAGAGAAAGAACATCCATGTGACTGTGTCAAATTGCAGAGCTAATCCTTTGGTGACTCACGTCTCTAGCATGTGCTTTTCTGTTAAGCAGTCATCTAATAGACTTCGTTTTCTTTTTTTATCAGATACAGATTCAGTGAAGGAATTTAGCGGTTAGTTCCCAGCTGTCAATACGGCAATTCAAACTACAAAAAACAAATGCAGCAAAATAAGATTTACGCTCATTTCCCAGTACAAGGGGAACTGATATCTTTGAAAGGCTGTTGTAGTTGCTTGATTTCCAAAACATTAAAGATCCTGCACATACAAATGGGTAACATATCCTGAATGCTAAATAAGAGAGCCAGATGTCGATATTTACCATATTCTTTTGGTTTTCCAAGAGCACCAACCTGGAAAAATGTTATCGAACTTTATCAAACTGGTAGCCCAAATGACAGCACTGCCAATGAACTTCAATAATGAGCTAAATAAAGTAAGGCTTGTAAGAGCTGGTTCGATATATATTTCTGGAATCATATTTTTCTCCATCCCTCTGAGACTCTGAGAACCTGGTGCTCCAAGTTGAAAGGTGAGGCTTTGCATAGAGGGATTGCAGCTGAAAGCCAGAACCAGCTACTGTACATAGCCACACAAGCGATTTGCATGTCTCCTAATAAATGCGAAGCAGGGCGCTGAAGCCTAGCCAGCTACTTTTTATGAAACCTTTTATCACATTGTTTGAAATAAAACGCAAACACCTCTACAAAGCGAACTTGAGCTCTGCTGCCATCAGTTCTGATGAAACGCTCATTAAGGATTCCTTCTGTAATTTTTGACTGAAAAGAAAAAAAACACGAGCTCTCCTTCTGTGACCGAGCTCTCTCTGCTGCTGCAGGAGACTACGAAAGGCTGCATAATAGCAAATAGCATAAAAATAGCCACACGCTGTTTCACACGCGTCACCACCCGATGCAAAACACACATAGACGGAGAGGAGAGAACGTGGAATTCTTGCCCGTCTTCTGTGTGTTGCAGATGCCGTAGAGCGCTAACAATAGCGGAAGCCCCGTGGGTAGATTTGCAGCAGTGCTATAAGCTGGGACTTGCTGTCAAGGCAGCGCAGGGAATTGCATTAGCAGCCTGCCCCAGCTTATGCGTACGGATAGCAGTACATCAAGGGAAATCCATTATGTTTGCACATGCCCTAACACACTAAAAGGCTTGTGTTTTTTCCTGCGGGCTGTTGATCTGCCTTTATGTATCTCGTTGTGCCTTGGGAGAGCTTCTTTCCCTGCAGAATTTAGACGCCGTGCCTTCGGACTGCTTACGGAAACGTTAGCAAGGATAGCAAATGGCTCCCCTTATCTGATGCATCATTATCATCATTTTCATAGTAATGCAGGGCTTTACGCTACGCGCCGCTTTTCATCCAAAGATCTGGAACATTTGCAAACAGTGATTGGTGTAATTAATAGACCTCTGAAATAATGTGGTTCTCGTTTGTCGGTGGTGGCGGAACTGAAAAATGCCTTTATTAAGGTAGAGCAAAGGTAAATCAGTTCGTAGGAAAACATTCTGCTGTCCAGATATTGCCCACAGGAAAAAGATGGGATTTTTTGACACCAAGTTAGAAGTTTCTTTTTTTTCCAATATGAAAAATCAGCCCGTTGAGAGCGAGTACTTTCACTCTCCTATTTTGTAAGGCTTTACTAGTAAGTTTTGGTGAATCTGGAGCTAATAAGGCATCATTATGTTAAAAAAAAAAATTGGCTTTAATAATTGCAAAACTCAGCACATCTCAAAACTCAGTTGTGTTATTGCATGAATAAAATTAACAGGGATGAACAGGTAAATTTATCTATTGGGAGAAGGCAGCTGAGAGCTACATCCAGGGGCAAAATCCAGAACTCATCCATCCAAAGCTGTTTTAGCATGCTGTATCACTTATGTGCTTGTTAGGCATCCTAGCAGGGCATTTTCCTTACCAAGTGCTAGTCTGAATTAACTGATTGTTTAGGAGCCGTACCTTGAAGGCATCTCATCTCAGCCTTTGTCAGATGTAGCACCTCAGGTTTCTATCTTACAAAAGGAGATACTACGCCCAGGATATCTCTGTGTCAGTGGATATCTAAGCGGTGCATGTTACTGTTGATCCAGTAAATGTACTTGAAACAACATGCAGGAATTACAGCATTTTATAGCTCCTCCTTTAAGTGAGTGTGATGACTATCATATGATTCACTGTTGGCAAGAATAAGTATGTTTTATCTGTTTCTTCTAGCAGTGAAGTGTTGTGCTTTTTACTACTCAAGAAGCTTTACATTTTTTTGTCCCTGGGAAGTTTAAGAGTAATGGGAAGAGCCCCTACTACCATCAGAACACTGAGTGGATAAAGCCACAGGACTCACAGTCCGGCACTCCCTGCCCAGTTCTTGGTGTGTTCTGAGGAGTTTATGTGTGGAATAAAATGCCCTTGAAGTCAGGAAAAGGTAGCAACAGCAGAAAAGAGATTATGTGGTTCATTGTAATAACTCTGCAGGCTGTAATCTCTGCACCTGAAAGCCTCATTTTTCAACAGCGAAATGTGAGAAGGGCCAATTTCTACATTTTATCATTCTCTGGAAACAGTGCTGAAATAGCAGGATTCAGAGCTTTTGTGGATGCTTGGGAGGGGGGTGTGCTATTATCAGTATTTGCTATTATCAGTATATGCTGAGTCAATATTTGTAATTGCTAAAAAACCCGAGGATATTTACTTAAGAGATATTAAATCCACTTCTGGTAATCACAAGCTAAATTTTGGTCTTAAGAACATAAATGAAAGAAAGAGGTCAGCAATGCCAAGCAGGTATTAGTACTAAAATATGCATGCCATCAGTATACCGTCACCTTGAAAACTCCTTAGGCATCACCCAGTCTCGGTACTGAAGAAAATACTATGAGACTTTAGATACCAAATCAGAGTAGGGAAATACTAAGGAGGACCAGTATTAAAATAGTATTTGAGAATTCCTGAAGATAAGATGTATTCACACGTGCCTTTTCTTAAATAAATCTGAGTGGTTTAAAGTGCTTTAAATGTTTAAAGCGCTTGCTAAATGGTTCACAACAAGAGAAAAATTGGTAAATTAAATTCTCCACAGTGAACAATCTGCCCAGATTTATCTGAGTCTGGTTTTAAGATAAATCAAGATGTCAATACAGTAAATATAAACTTCTCATGTATCAAATAAGTTCATTTACACGGATGAGTTATAAAATTCCTTCCTGTGCGAAATGTGGTGTAGCATGGACTAATATTAATTTTAAAATATTTGTTCTACTGTTGTCTGATTTTTTAAAACAACAAAATTATGGCAACTGTCATTTTTGCAGTAAGATATAAGAAGTAAATCCAGGTTATTAACCACAATGCTGCAGAACACATCATTTATGCCAAGAGAGAAACCATAGCTTGTCAACAAATAAGAGAAAAAGAGGAAAGGAAAAATAATAGTATGTACTTTAATATTTCAAATGAAACAATTACTGACTTACCTTTTTAGCATCATGGTTGATCCAACACAGTCATGATGCTAGAGGATTGAGATCTCACTGTGCTGCAGTCATTCCTCAACATTAAATACTAAAAAATTGGCCATAAAGATCATGACCATCACGGTTGACACCGTTATGGTCACAGGTATCCAAAAAGTGTAATTAATAGGATAGGCCTAATCAGGTGCAACTCATATGCCATATATGTGAAATGCCAGTGAGATGAAGGAATAGCGGAAGCACCCAAAAAAACTCTGCTTGGGAACTGTTTTTCTTTTTAATGTTTTGGATTACAAATAAACAGAAAGACCCAAATTCAGAGTCTGAAGCCATGTTTGGATAGACCTCTGCTTTACAACATCACTCTTACTTGGGAATAGGTCTCAGCCTTACATCTCGCTAATTCTTGGAAGACTAAAAGCTGGCTCGCGCTACCTCATTACTGTATCTTTATTTAATTACACAGTGCAAAACCAGGAGAAAACATACTGCCTTCATATTTAGTCTGTCAAGTATGCTCCCTTAAATTCAGCTAACGCTATTTTTTTAATTTATTGCAATTCCTTTTACCTAGTATATTTTTCTAAACCTGCTGCAAATGTAATTCCCTCAATTTCAGGATCATCGATCTGAACAATGGCAGTAAATGTAATCAGGAAATGCAGAAGGAGAATAGAGTTTTCATTTAATTTTTTTTTTTTCAGAAGTACCAAGTGAATTTTATTTGCTTATTTATTTACTTTACACTTTACAGTGACTGGTACATTTTGGCTGTAGCGTACCAAAACAAAATGCTTTTTATTGAAACCTATAAGAAAAGACAAGAAAATTAGTATTGGGTTTCCAAGGTCCTCCGTTTGAAGAACAAAGACATTCAGAAGTTTACAAATCAATTGCCAATTTAACATGGTCTTCAGCATTCCTTTCTTTCTTACTTTACATATTTCTTTAATTAATTATTATCTAATCATTCAGAAAATATTATCATGAGATTGCGAGTCTGTTTCTTGCACATTTCTAAACTCTCCACTGTTGGAAAACAAACCCACAAAACCACACCAGTTTCTTGCTCTGACATTTCCAGATCACACCCAGCTGTTCACAGCTACCACCATAAAGTTCAATGTACTTAAGATTAAGATCATACATATAAGTGTAGACAGTCAGACCAGGTTTTCAGTGCCTGCAAGGGTTGTACGGTCGGTGGGTGAAGTGGTTATTCTGTTCCTCTTTTCTTTGTTATTCAGCATCACAAGGACACGTATCTAAGTATTTCTAATATTCATGTAGGATGGCTTCACAGGTAATGACAGATGACAAGTGGCAGTCCTAATAAAACAAACTTCCTGAGTATTTTCTGTAAAATAAGCTAAAATATTCATAAAAACAAATGAAAGGAAATTCACAAGGGCTAGACAGAACGCAGTTCTGTTAACAAAGCAAATAATTCATGCTAGAAGATGCAAGACTTTTCCTCACCGTTTGAACATACATGCATTCTCGTGCTGCCTAGCCTTTATTTGTGATAATGCATTAACTGTATTTGTCAAGAAGCCGGAACAGTCATTAAATGACAAGACTGTGAGGGAGTGTAAATTACATATAAAATACGATGGAACTCATGATGAAATACCACATTATTTATGCACTTACTTATGGTATTCTTCTTGAATAGCATGGGGTTAGCTTTTGTTTACCAGTCTATTATAGTTAATTATTTAAAAATGTTTTTAATTACATGGAGATAGTATATACCTCCTTATTCTTTAAGCAATGTTGTTTTTCTAAACATATCTGGGTTGGGAGATCCTCTATAGATCTGATTTCTTTAACATAAGTTGCACCTCAAAAAATATTTTGATTTTTTTCAGACAAACTTTGGCATATACCTGATGAATCAGCCCTTGCACTCATCCTTACCAGGTACTTTATCAGTTGGGTCTCAAGTACTTCCAGTGCTGAAGGAGAACACAGAAATTCAGCCCCCAACATCCAGTGAAGAAAAATGCTCAGGATAGATTCTCTGGTGGATATGCAACTCCAGGGAAAAGTCAGTAGTCAGTTATTTAAAAAAAAAAAAAAATAGCGCAAAAGCTTCCACTCGTTTTCTTCTGGTTTAGGTCTTTTAATTTTCTGTTTGCTGTAAACGTTATCAGATGGTAGAACCCTTGATAATTACAGCTCACCTACATGTTTTTGCTTGTGATTATGTTACAGCAGCCATAACTCTATTTTGCTCAATTGCTTCAGGATGCAACAGGTTTGATCAAGTTTTACTGGTGGATGACTCCCAAAACAAGCCCAACATTGTTGTCAGAAACCCATATCTCAATGAAGGAAAGTAAACACAACAATACACTACTTCCTTACGTTGCTTTGTTAAAACCACAATTGGGAGAGAAGATGCAGGATATATTTTATGAACAACGTGGGTGGGAAGGGAACAGTGGGAGAGTGGCATGAGGGTAGCAGTCCGTTCAGCTTTTCAAAAATGAAACTGAAGGTGATATGTAGACAGTCTGAAGGCACCGGAGAAGAGGGAAATCTGTGTCTCCATCTTCGGAAGCTGTGTGTGAAGATGCCAGAAAGGAAAAAAGATCAATGAAGATTCAGTATGCCGTTTGCAAAACATATTCCCTGTGAAGCAATGTCATCCATTTGTTCTCAACTTCTTTCTCTCATTCCCCATTTGCTACTTTTCCATTGGATTTATTTTATGTGATGACTTCCAACACACTTGCTTCCTTATGTATTTGTGGATGTTGACACATTTTTTTCTAATGAGAGATTAACTAATACAGTCAGATTTTCTATACAAAATTTGTTTATCCTCAACCATCTCTAACGGCCACTTAAGGGAACCCTTGAAAGTTTCGATACTTCTCCATCCTGAATGGATCAAAGTATTCTTTTTTCTTACTCTTGGTGCATTGATAATGTCCCTCTTAGAAGGCTTTTGAGTTCTTTACTCTCCTAAATATGATTCATGCTTTCTGATCTCTGAGACCAAATGTCCAAATCCAGGACTTAGTCTGAAATATCAATTATTGTGAAAATTTAAAAAATAAACAAAGCAAGCCACATAGCAAAAAAAACACATGGAAAGTCAATGTAATACAAGACTGAACACATTGAGGCCAGGTGTTTTATGACCCCAACATGTGTCCAGTCTGCCACACAGTGATTTCATGCTTTCAGGAAGTCCTTCTGGAAGAGGAAATTCTCCTAAATTGGCTGCTGTATTGCCATTTGGGAAGTGAAATTTTGACCCTGTTAAAAGCACTGTCAGAACTCTCATCCAGCATGATTTAGGTCTTCCTTGGGGCAATTTTGGCTCAAACTGTGTGAAAATGCTTCTGGCTGAAGCAACCCTTGAGTTGTTTGAGTGTATCCCTGGAGGGGAGTAAGTGACTTTGTAAAAGATTTGGTCAAACAGTCGTTCTGAAAGGGAAGCGACTACCACAGAGCGGTGTACAATGGGAAGGGGGAAGCGCATCAGCCAGTGTGTGAGTCAGAATTCAAAGATGGTCTTTTTCTTTCTCTCTCTTTTTTTTTTTTTAACCTGGTTTCTTTTTTCTTTTTCTTTTTTTTTTAACTGGTTTTTTTTTTCTTTTTTTTTTTTTTTTTTTGGTCTTTTGAAGAACTGGTTTTACTCACTTCAGCTGGAACAGAATCTTATTAGTCTCTCACAGAGCTTTGTAATGGAAATGAGAAGAGACATTATCTGTTTCTTACAACCTGCCATAAAATACATGGAAAGAGAGAGGTGTTTCATATGTATGTAAACTGAGGATCAGTTTTGAGAGTTGTACCTTCCACTTCAGAGCCCAAGCGCTATTCCTTGATGTCTGCTTTGAAAAGCAGGGGTTTTATCTGTCTAATAGTCAATTATCTGATGTTGTAATGAGCAGGCTTTTTGGAACCTTGAAAAGCAGTTTCCTGGTATCTGGATCTCTTAACTGTTTCGCTCTTTGCCTTTCTGCTATGCAGAACGTTGTTCTGTTGGATAAAAAGCCAGCGCAGCTCTGGCAAATTTAATATGAAGAGACCTGCTGTATGCTGACCTTCAGGTGATCTCTGGTGCTTTGCTCTGTCCTCTTCACCTCACCAGTACGTCATTTGTTTAAAATGGCACAGAAGTTAGAAAAGGAAATTGAAAGCAAACCTCAGCAAGCTCTGTTTCACTTATTATTGGATTTGCTACAAAATAAGTCACTTTGGTATTTGGTGGCTTGACAAATACTGTTTGTGAATAGCCTTAGTGCAATGTATGATAACTAAGGATGAGAGGATTTGGACTTTAAAAATGTCATGCTTGGTCATTTTGACCTATTATTTACAGGCAATTACACTTTCTCTCTGCTGTGGCTTAGTAATATTAGATCAAGAATAATTTCGTCATTTTACAGGGAGAAAAAAAGATTTTCTCTGATGTATGAACATACTCATTAGTATATTCTTTGCATTTCCCAGAAGGAACATCCTTGTGCTGTAGCGATAGGAAATGTCACAATGCTTCAGATTGATGGAAGAGACATAAGGAATCTTTCATCTCAACAAAGGATAATATTTCCCTTCTAGTAAGTGGAGTGTTCCCGCCAGTATTGATCTGTCTTCCCATCAATGAAGACAAATTCTTTTCAGTGCCAATACTCTGTGGAAAATCTTGAAGTAGGAAGAATCACTTTTAAATGACATGCACTGTGTGTTTGTAGAAAGAACATCCCTCCCATAATGTGAAAAAATATCAAAGAAAAAACTTTGCATAATGCAAACCTAGGTACTGCAGGAATGAAAAGGGCATAAACACTGAAAAATGACATATATGAAACATATACGAAACACTGGATATATTACATAGCAAGATTATCTGTTCTGTAAGGGGTGACTTCTCAATCATAAGGGCATATAGGAAAAAGATCATTTTGTATGAATGCAGGCTCTTTCATCTAAGTACTCCCATTGCTGCAAAATTAAATCTTTGGACTAATTGCAGATATATGTTTACCTTATATGGATAAGAAATGTACTTAATACAGTATTTCCAGAGTGCTGTATGTAGAAGGTCCTCTATGTATTTGAAAACTAAGTCCATATTTCCTTACAATGAATTATTCAGACACATTCCATTTTCTGTGAGACTTAACTCCTTCTCAAATCTCAAGGCAAAAATGGTGATTGTTACAAGCTCTAATAATAGCCGGGAGGCTGAAATCACAGAACAGAAATCAGCATTTTTAAGAGAAGCCTCTGAACTCTTATGTTCTCTGATATGACTAAGATATTTCAGATACAGATTATGATATATATACCTTCAAAATATGGTCAAAATTTTGGATCACCCAAAATTATACACAAGTCAAAAGGAAGGACTGCATAAAAAACATGATTGTTGTTCCTGAATTGTAAAGATTATGCTGTGCATTTCTTCTTCAGTCTGGTTTTTAACTTTCTTGGAAATGAAACCAATAAAATATACATTATGCTTGACATGTCTAGTGGTGGTGCTTGCATTCTTGGCCTTTGAGCTCATGAGATGCTAAGTTCAGCTTGGAGGCGGTGCCGGGCTCATGGGGTGGAGTATGTGGCTCAGGACTGAAGGGATGTCTCATCACTGCTGGGATCCACCAGTGAGGTGTTCCTCCAGCTATTGCGCTGACAGCCTTTGTCTGTCTAGTCAACGTGCCAATCAGTTGCACACTCAGCTCAGACCCTGCACGAAATGCACTACTAATCACTGGTTTCCTTTTAAAACGTCTCCAGAGGCAGTCCTGTTGGAGCCATCTCTGTTGTCCAGAGGTTGGAGCTCTCACCAAAGGTGTTGGAGAAGAGCAGGTTCATTTCCCTCTCCTTTGCCTGGAGGGATCCAGTCTTTCTTCACTGCCTAACCCATCAGTCAGTAGGCGAGACTGGGGACTTAACAGGACTGGGTGTGTGTGGGAATCACAGGGAAGGCTCATCCCTCCCTTCTCATGAGGTTTACATGGAAAGGATCAGTGATTCACTGGGCCAGAGAGAGAGGGACATGGACACAGTGAGGCAGGATTCCACGTGACTTCCAGGTACTCATTCACAGGCTTTTGGATTCACCGGAGGGTGGGAGAGGAAGAAGAGCATGACTCTGTAATCCAACAGGTAGGTCACTCCTATGGAGGTGAAAGATGTAGGTACGTCCCTGTCTGTCTGATTACACAGCTGTCACGAGGCAGCTACTTGGACAAAACATGGAGACAGCCCCCAGAGAAGGGAGGGGAAGGCAGAGCGCTCCTCCCCTCCGCTGAGCATGAGGTGGTGGACAGAGGTTTGTCTCCTTCCTCTGGCCACCAGCATTTAAGTACAAGGTAGAACTTCAGCAAAAATAGAGAACGCCCCAAGCGTGTTTTGGAATAGGTCATTAGGGGAAACACCAATTTGAATCCTCAAAAGCAGAAATGGAAATGAACCCGCATTTCAGACTTCTTGCTAGGTGCACCAGCCACAAGGCCAGAGTGCAAAGGGGAAAATGTGGGAGGGGAAGAAAAGTGGCATCTCCTACAGTCAAAGTTTTAAAAAAAGGAGTGATACACATGCCTTCACCACGCAGTTTGTAATTTTTTTTTAGGAAAGAGAGGACGTGGGTATCCTCAGGCCCATAAATTGGATTCAGATAACTCAGAGTAAGTCATCGACAGAGAGGTGCCTCTTAAGCAAGGTGCCACTTAAGAGGCCTCTCTTCCCTTTCTTTCGTGTCATCTCGCTTACTTTTCTGCTCACTCAGTGTGACGGCGGCTGTGGGTCCCTTCCAGTGGAAAAGAAAATAGTCAGGTGCCCTGTATAAGGAGCACAGTGACTCCCTTAGGACTGCAGACGGGGAGAGATGTTTGGGAGGTTTGACACGGGGCACCCTTGAGCATCGCTGGCATGTGCAGAGGTCCATCTGAAACCTCTGTGTAATAATCCCAGAAATATGTGTCACAGAACGAATTAGTCATTTTTCTGCTGGCGTCGTCAAGTCATCCTGGAAGGGTGATATTCAAGAATTGTGCTGTTGTGGAACAGACCGCGGCAAAGGCAGGATGGGGAAAGGGGACAAACAAAAAAATGCATGTTGTAGCATTTGCTACTGAAAATTGCTGAGGGGATTCTCAAATACCCACCAAGTAAGACAGTGAGAAATCAGGGAATTTGGTTTAGTACAGGAGCTTCATGGCAATTTATTATTTTTTACATTGATCTCAAATGAAGAGCCTCTTGCCTTGCATGGCTCATGCATAGCCTACAATTAGGTGCATTTCTATGTTAAACCCAGTTTCTTCTGTCAGCCAATCTATTCCAGGCTTGGAACCAAAACTTGTAAACACACCGCACATCTGGACATCAACACCAGCTTCTCCTAGTTAACCAGTATATTCCATCTTTGAGCCCATCTCATGCTTTTTGCTGTTTTTCAGAGGCAAGTGCCCCATCTGGATTTAAGTACTCTGGCCAGGATTCTTAATGGTTCCTCAGTCCAGAAGTGAAATCAGCTTTTGGTTTCTGAAAGGGCTGTGTTTTCCGTGAGGCTGTGTTTGAAAAGCCAGCCATGATCTAATGTCAAGTCTGTTGTTTTCTGGTACTTATAATAGATGAATCAGATAAAGCTGATGCAAAGTTTGTGAGTTATTATTTCCTGAAGCAAAACAAAACTAGAAGACTACAGAAAGCCCTGCACTGCTGAACCCATATATTCACTTCTACAAATGGAGAAGAGCCTCTGAGGTGCCCGTCGTTCATGGTTATTCCCAGTGAGTCATGTATTAGATATTTGTAACTTCACTGGTTTAGCCAAATGCTTTGGACTGTTGCTTATACTCAGGACCTTTGTATTTACTGTCATATTCAAAAAGTTTCTTTCGGCAAACCCTTCAATACTGAAATTAAATTGGTTTTATGTCAAATGTTTGTCTTTATTCTGTTTTAAGGAATGACAATGCAAGATTTCTGTTTGACTTGCTATCCAAAGCTCAATGTAATGATTTAATACATTTGAAAAGAGAAGGTTGTTGTCTGAGTTGCTTTATCTGTCAGTCAGTGTTTGTAAAAAGCTACAGTCTTCCTCAGTAATGTCTAGTTAATTAGAAAAAAAGACCTAAGCTACAGAAGCTGCTTGCTTCTGGGCACAGCTTGCAAACCCTCATTGTCCTGCTGTTTGCAGGACAGAAAAGAAAGAGAGAGTTTGCAAGAAAAAAGAGTTTGCAGCTACTTTTATATCTATATATTCAAGCACAAGAAGTCTAAATAGGCCAAACTATTTTATTTTTAGTCTTGGAAAATACTGAGAAGAAAGCGGGCACAGTTTTTCTGAGGGAGCATGGGAGGTGGCACCCCATCTTTTGTATCAGACCTGCAGCGATATCCCTGACAACCAGACAGCTGCTGTGCCTGCAAACAGAATGAGTCCTCAGACATGTAAAAGCGCAGGATAAAGTTTGGGAATGCAGCTTTATACCCTCTCCCTTTCATCATACCCCAAGGAGGGAGCAACTTGCCACAGAAACGCTGGCTGAGCAGCTCCCAGGAGGGCAGACCCAGGACCGGGGCCCATCTCCCTCTCCAGATGCTGGGACACGCTTTGAAAACTGCCACTGCTGGCCTGTATGTTGTGGCCAGAGACTCTCAAAACAATTAAAAGCCAATAGATGTCGCTAATTTAGCTAGCTAAGCTCGGAGGACTTGTTATCTGGTTGTGCATGGTTTTATCTGAGGGAAGCACTTCCTCAAGTTCTCACGCTATTTTATGTTGTCTTGTGCTGGCGTCATGGAGTCATTTGGTATTCAGTCAATCTCACATGCCTTTCCCGCTGGCACGGCGTGGTAATTCGGAGCTCTTTATGTGCAAAGTGAAGAATATATCGAGGAACAAAGAATCTGACATTTCATTGAGTGGCTAACCTGAAACGATTGGTTAAATTAGCCCAGCAAGATTGAGAGCTGTGTGTATCAGAGGCATGCATGAAACATTATGAAAAATGCAAGTGGATTCCTACCGGACCTTTTTTCTAAGTGCAAATACAATACAAGCCAGCAATCATGTATTTAAGAAGCTATATATGATCTGAATGAGATTGTCAGGTATTGCAATTACCATATTCATCTGCAATTGTATTAAATAAAAATTCTGCTTCAAATAAGAACACTTGCATTGGGAGGGTCGTTGTACCCTCTGTTGTATTTCTTCTGATTTCATCCACCAGCCTCGAAATACTGATGGGCAAAATATTTTTTAAAATTATAATTCGTTTGTAATTTTGTTAGAGGAATTTAGCTTTGACAAAGGCTAAACGAGACACAGCTTTCTGAGTTGAAACACTGCAAGTTAGCCACATAGTGATACTACATGATCGGTCATTTGGAAAAATGGCCGTGACATTTCTCAAAAGGAAGAAAATCCAGAGCGATTCAGCAGTTAGAGGGGAGGCATGACAGTATGTGTGGAGAAGAATGCTCGCTGGAAGACAATTCCCTTAACGTATGCACACATATCTCTCAGAAACCACCTGTATTAAGACATTTTCTTAAGTGTGTGTTGCTACTTTTCTAAGGTCTCTGGTGATAAGCTTTATGCCACAAGGAACAGGTAGAGATTGAGAGGCAAAGCGGTATCAGATGGCCAGTGCCAGGACACAGCGAAATAATGGAATTTTTTTTTTAAATGATGTAATGGAATACTTTTGCTGCTTACGGCATTCTCTACAGGCAAAAAACCATCAAAATTCAGCTTAGAAAGAATATGAAAATGAAAATAAAAGTGAATAATGAAACTAAACAAAATTATCTAAGCCTGCTAGAATGCATTAATATAAATAAAAGCGATTTCTAGGTTTGTGAAGCTCCATACCATAGTTCATACTACCAATTCTTGTTCTTGCAGCCCACGGACTGCTGGATCCTGGACAGAAGTCATGGAAATCATGTTGTTGTCAGCTTATACTTGAAAAAGAGACTCATATGGACATGGTGATAGAGCTACTAATTAAAGTAGTTACACAACAAAGTAAACCTTAAAATCATGGACCTTAAAATCTGGATGCAGAATTGGATGGGAGAGACTTCACGAAGGAACACACTTTTTCTCAGAAAGAGGCAGCTTCTGACCTTAATCTTGCAATGAAAAGCTGAAAAGCTTTCCAGCTGTAGCAAGACTTACTGGTTCAGAAACATCGTGATTTTTGACCTCTTGATGCTGGCATTATTTTGATATACACTCAGCCTTTCTTAACCTGGATTTTCTGTGGAAGTAATAACTGCAGCTGTCAGAAAGAGGATGTGTGATCATGAATGGCAGAGGAGATTAAACCTCTTAAGAAGCTGTCAGTAGAACAAGAGACTGTGACTCCCTGGTGCCCTTAGGGCAATAGGAGCCATAAACCCGGGAATCCAGCTGGAAAAGCGGCTACAAATTCATGAATGGACTTGGGAATTGGGAAATGCTGCCTTTAAAGTGATCTCTCCCCTCCAACTTCCAGTTAGTTCTCATTTCTATCTAAAAATAAAGCTGCATGAAGACAAGTGTCATCAGACTACAATGATGTGGACTTCACTGTGATTCCTGTCTCATTACAAATGAGTTGTTTTTGCAGTTAATCAGCCCAAAAGTAAGTTGGAATGCAGTATCAACTTCCTAAGATTAAATAATTTATTATCATAGGCTTTACGTGAATTCATTCATGTGAAATTTTGTTTTCAGTGCTATTAATGTCCATTAATTTCTAGTTAGCCTCTTGGTTATCGAGTTGTCAGTGTCAGGGCAACTGTTTGAAGGCACTTCTGAAAGGCCCCCTAGTCCAACACGCTGCTCCAAGCTTCAGGGCTAGATCAGGTTTCTCAGGGCTGTATCCAGTCAAGTTTTGAGTATCTCCAACAACCTTTTTGGGCAATATCTTCCTGTGCTTTTCCACCCTCCCGTGGTGAAGAAATCTTTCTTTAGGTCTTCTCTGAAATTCGGCTTCTGACTGTTACCTCTTATCCTTTCATTGCGCACCTTTGAGAAGACCCTGGTCTTCTCTCTACCCTCCACCCACAGGTAATTGCCCTGCCCTTAGCTTTCTCTTCTCCAGGCTGAAGAAACCTGCTCCCTCGGTCTCTCCTCATACATTATGTGCTGCAACCCCCAAACCCTCTTCTCCAGTGAGAATTATGACAAGTGACTGCAAATATCCTTTGCTGAATGCTGGAAGATTTAAACCTGAGAACCCAAAGAATCACACCCTGAGCTACAGGACTGAACAATGTTCTCCATCTGCTTTTGTGGTAAGTCATAGAATCATATCATAGAATCATAGAATGGTTAGAGTTGGAAGGGACCTTAAAGATCATCAAGTTCCAACCCCCCTGCCATGGGCAGGGACACCTCTGACTACAGCAGGTTGCTCAAAGCCCCATCCAGCCTGGCCTTAAACACTTCCAGGGATGGGGCCTCCACAACTTCCCTGGGTAACCTGTTCCAGTGCCTCACCACCCTCACAGTAAAGAACTTCTTCCTAATATCTAATCTAAATCTCCCCTCTTCCAATTTAAAACCATTACCCCTTGTCCTATCACTAGACTTCCTGACAAAGAGTCCCTCTCCAGCTCTCCTGTAGGCTCCCTTCAGATACTGAAAGGCTGCTATCAGGTCTCCCCGGAGCCTTCTCTTCTCCAGGCTGAACAGCCCCAGCTCTCTCAGCCTGTCCTCATAGGAGAGGTGCTCCATCCCTCTAATCATCTTAGTGGCCCTTCGCTGGACCTGTTCCAACAGTTCGATGTCCTTTCTATGTTGAGGACTCCAGAGCTGGACACAGTACTCCAGGTGGGGTCTCACAAGCGCAGAGTAGAGGGGGAGAATCACCTCCCGTGCCCTGCTGGCCACGCTTCTTTTGATGCAACCCAGGATACGGTTGGCTTTCTGGGCTGCCAGCGCGCACTGCCGGCTCATGTTGAGCTTCTCATCCATGAGCACTCCCAAGTCCTTCTCCTCAGGGCTGCTCTCCAGCCATTCTCTGCCCAGCCTGTATTTATGCCTGGGATTGCCACGTCCCAGGTGTAGGACTCTGCACTTGGCTTGGTTGAACTTCATGCCATTTGCATTAGCCCACCTCTCAAGCCTGTCCAGGTCCCTCTGGATGGCATCCCTTCCCTCCAGTGTGTCAACCGCGCCACCGAGCTTGGTGTCATCGGCAAACTTGCTGAGGGTGCACTCGATCCCACTGTCCATGTCTCCAACAAAGATGTTAAATAGCACTGGTCCCAGTACTGACCCTTGCGGGACACCACTCGTCACTGGCCGCCACGTGGACATTGACCCATTAACCACAACCCTTTGAGTGCGGCCATCCAGCCAGTTCCTTATCCACCAAGTGGTCCATTCATCGAACCCGCGACTCTCCAATTTGGAGACCAGGATGTCATGCGGGACAGTGTCAAATGCTTTGCTTAAGTCCAGGTAGATAACATCCATTGAGTGAGAAGTGTCTTTCTTTGGTAAGCTGGGTCAAAATGTTACATTATTATAAGGACGGATCCATCAGTTTAGAGGCTTGGCCATGATACATCCACTTTTACTCCTCAAAGACTGGCTCTGAATTTAGTTTTAAAATAAAGCTTACACTGAGTTCAGGGCATAAGTCTATAACCATTGACTTTCTGGCTGATTCTCTTTTTGACTCAATCAAGCAAAAGTTTATTTTTCTAGTTTTGAGGAGGGGGGGGATGTGTTTAATACATTCTTTGCAAAGCTGGAACGCTGGTTGAAGTCTTGGTCTGAGTGAAGTCAGCAGCAGAATTAAACTCCTCTTTTGGGTCAACTCCTGTCTCCTCTAGAAGTTTGGAGGTAATCATATTTGCTTCCCTCAGTATGGTCTAAATGGATCTTCACAATATTCAGAAAGCTGCTCTGTGACTGACGCATTTCCATTTCTGTATGCCCAGTTTTGAATACTTAACAAATTTGATTTTCTAGAAGTATGAGCTGAACACTCGATAAAAATTGGGTTGATTGAACAGTCCAACAAGCAAATATCCATGCAGCCCAAGTACTTCTGAAAGTTTAGACAGAGATGTATCGCTTCCTAATTTACTAAATTAACTGCATCCAAAAGCAGTTAATCAACTTTTTCACTGCCAGCAGGCAAAAGGAAGTCGACAGCTGTTGACAACTGTATCTTTGTGTTTCTCTCTTTAGCATATACAATGCAAAAAGCATGAATCGGGCAGAATAGGTCAAGGAGATGTTCAGGCAATCACGGGAATGAAATAAGGGCTGAACTGTGGAGCAGCCTCATTTTTCTCTCCCTGGCACCTGCCATGCTTCTTTGTTCAGTGCAACCCATGTATAAAACCCATAATCACACGGGAGCAGAGAACGGTCCTGCAGTATCTCTCTGAAATCCCTATGCTTAGGCGATGAATACCCTACGTGAATCCCAAGGTGATGAAGAACTAGAATGAGTAGGATGGTTTTATTGGGGAGAAGTTGTAGAGTCAAAAATCTTTGTCTGCTGAGGCATTTCCAACTTTTTTGTTTCTTTTTTCTGTTGTGAGCTATTACAAGGTATAGGCTAACGCTAGCATAGCAGCTGAGGTTTGTGAATCTGAAGATATAGTAGGGTTTCCATGCATCCAACTCCCTTATAACCAGACGGAGGTTGTTAGTAAGTCAGTCAACATTTCTTGCTTTTACAGGCTCTTCTTCCCTTTGATGCGGATGATATCCTCATATGCATATCAGCGAGGTGAACTACGGAAGAGCCTCACAAAGCTGGGCTCTTACAGCAGATCACTTGGAAGTTTCCCAAGAATTCAATATTTCCGGTGAAATGCAATTGATCTCAAGGATGAACGTGAGCCCTGTGTATTAGAGAAGGATAGAAAAACGGAGGGAGGAGAGTCCTTGAGACATTATCAAATCATTCCCTCAGCCCTAGGCCAGCACCAAATATATCTGCACCACTCCCGACAGGTGACAGAGGCATCAAAGAGGATCCCTAATTCTAGCATTGGTCAGTCCCAGCCTGTCACAGCGTAGGAGAGGGCTGGATGAGGCACCCAGACGGAGCAGGGCTGGATCCCTGGGGCTGGGCAGGTATAGTGGGATGCTGCTCAGGGCACTGGAGGCACATCAGTGCCCTCAAGGCCTGAAACTAGGGAGAACTGCTCTTTAAAACACACAACTCACTCTGTGTGACAGTCAGGACTGTTTTCCATCTGGGACAGAAAGCAGAAACAACTACTTTGATTAAGGACCAAAGCGGTCAATCTGCTTCTGCACAAGCCTGGATCAGGCTGTTCAGCTGTTCAGCTGCTTTTCTCCCTGTGTTTTCCTGTCTGCCAAGTAACTGACGTGGGCCAAGGACCAAGGCAATTGCTCTTTTCTTACTCTTTCACTAAACAGCTGAATTTGGAAACTTTTGTCAGCTGTGGGCTGACACAGCCATGCGCGCAGGCCATTGCGGACGTTGTGTTCAGAGGATTCTACGCACGTAGGTTAATGTGCAAAGGGCAGCTCTTGATGAAAAGGTTTCCCCGGTCTGGTCAACTAGATCTTATAATCACCACCAAGCTGCCAGAGATCTGAGAGATTTCTTATTACCACGTTCCCTGTACTTGTAATTTCTCAGATGAAGGCTGTGTATTGCTCATCCTTTATCAGCAGAGTTTTAGCTGTTCTTAAAGCTTCCAAAGTGGAATATAAAAAGGAAAATTCTTGTCAAACAGATGTTTACCACTGCTGATTGATGCTCTTGCAAGAGATAATGTCACCTGAAGGGGATCAATTAGCAGTGTTTCTCTTTCTTTCATCATAAATCTAAGTAAAGCAGGAAATAGTATGAAACTTGAAAGAAAGATAAATGAGTCTCATTAAGAGGAGTGAGGCATGACTAAACAATAGGGTACAGCAGGGTGGGTAATGTATCTGGCCAGCGCTGAACTAGGGACGACTCATCTAATTGTCGCCGGCTTCCCAGCCCAAAGGAGTGGTAATTCAGAAGTTAAACATAGGTCCTGAGGTATGCCATGGCAATGCTAAAAATTACTGTTCCGAGGATTAACCACGCTGATCCCCAAAAGTGAACTCAGAAGAATCCCTGAACTGACAAGCTCATAATTAGCCTGCGGGATGACAGCTCACGATCGCTCGTGTTCGCCCCTGGTGTAAGCTGGCAGCATCTCATTGACTTCCACCGAGACGTGACTCTTGTGATATCAGTGCACCCTTGAAAAGGCACACAGTGAACATTTTTCTATTTTTAATTTCTGCAAATGGCAAAACTCCTTTTGATTTCAAAAAAAAGCAGGACAGAGCTATTTGCTTAATTACACTAAGTCCTCCCTACCAAATGCGGTGGAAATTAATGTGAAGCTCTGTTTACTGTCTTACCCTGCCGTGCCTGAAGCTGGAAGGAGATACTACTTTCCGTCCAGTGAAATGCGAGTGGTACTCACTCTTCTCACAATCTCTTTGAAGCATCTGCGCTCCAGGCGGAAGCTAAGGTCTGAAATTGAGGCATTTTAACAAACAGTGTCAATGACCTTGTGCCTCGCGCTGCACCAAGACAAATAATTGCACCACCACGGTGCTGCGTGCTGGTGCTTACCTAAGGCACTCTTATGCAAGAGAAAGTAGCTGGGAGTCGCTTTACATGTTTGACGAGGGCGAGTGGCGCAGCAGCCTCGGATAGATTGCGCAGAGCCGGGGCAGCGTGCTCTCGCCTGAAGAGCAGGAGACCTGATTCTCCTTGGCTTTGCTGCCCGGACGCATTCATGCCTGCCCACCACAGTCACCTCCCTTCCACTCCATCCTGCACGCGCTGCTGCTGGGCTGGAAATGCCATCGGCTTTGCCAAGCAAGCGAGACACACGCAGCTGCTCTGTGACTCCCACCGTGGAGTTGTGTCCCACCCAGGGACTGCAACCTGCCTGTGACATTTCGCCAGACCGCAGCTGTACCATCTTACCCTTGCTTTATGAACTGCGTGTTTCAGGCAGCACCGGCACCTTGTGGCCTGGATCCCTTTCTGTCCCTACGCTCCCGGTTGAAGCAATTGCCCCGTAACCTGCTCTTTCAGCCACAGCTCTCTTTTGCAAGCTTCTGCCCTCTCCACCCAGGTATGGATTCTTCTCAGTCTCCAGGGCTGACACCTGCAGCTCAGTCAGCTGGCAGCTCCTCTTGGAAGTGAGCAGGATGCTAGGGCTGGTAAGAGATGGGGAATATGCTGGGCTGTGCAGTAGGGCACTTCACAGCCCTGTTCTCCACCAAGTAACCTGTTCCTGAGGGCGGGTTACTCAGAACTGAGGTCTCAGTAGTTAAAGATCTCGGCTAAAATCTATAAACTCCATGGAGTCCAGGACTCATCCTGTTACAGATCTGGGTCCGTGGGCTGCTAGCGTGTTTTTTTCTCTGCTGTTTGAGATGAAAACGACACACAGGTGACGGGACCTAGTTATTTCCATTTATCCACAGGTGAATGAGGCATGGTGTCCATCTCCTTTGAGTTTCTCCATGGTCTAAAGACTCTGTCTTTCTACAGAGAGCAGAGGAGGATGTCCTGGAAAAGAGAAAGGTTAATATTTCAGTGCCATAAAGCAGATGAGAGAATTCAGCCCCCAGCTTTCATATTGTGTGTCGGTATTGGGAGTGGCAAGCTCTGCAAAAGAGGAGCTGCTCATGTCTCTTGTCTAGGAAACATCCACAGGGCTTCACCAGACCATGGGATAACTTAGGTTTGCCGAGACTTAGGGAGTGCATCCTGTCCATCCCCAGACTCCACCTCACCAAAATGTCAGGGCAGAGATTCACCCCTCTGCTGTCCCTTCTCGTTATTGCACAGAAAAGGCTGTGAAGGGCACATCACTATTGAATATTTGTGGGAGCAAGGTGGACCAGGGTCGCTTCTACAGGATGCAAAAAGAGGGAGAAGTTGGATGGCAAAATGAGCAAATTGAAGGCAGGTATCCCTGTTATCTTGTTTAAATCTCTTCAGTAGATGGCTAGTTACAATCAATACCAAAATGAGTCACTTGATTTTTTTTGGCCTGCTCATGCTCACAAGAACAGATTCAGTAGAAAGAAAAGTGGATTTCTGTACAGTTCCTCTAGATGGCAAACTTTATCTGTTCTATTTATCTTATCTACTCAAAAGCAAGTATGCTTACGCTCAGCCACTGGAAAACACATCCTACACTACTGGGACCATTCAGTCAGTTCTGGAATATCAGTTCCTAGAGTCCTAAGCAAGTTGCTGCAGGGAAACAAAATTGTGGATGATCCATCGAGTCCTTGAGAAATGTGTGTACTGGTGGAGAATGATTTGGAAAGCGAAATAATGAAATTTTGTTTGAAAGATGAGACGTTTTGCAAACCTCCTTACTGCACGTGATGATGAAGATATTGTCCACTTTACTACCAGAGACATTTTGCTATGCTGAATGTGAGGCAAGTCTCTCTCTCTCTCTTTCTGCCCCAACTTTTCTAGGTATTAATGCTGATCATGACTTTCACTTTTGCTAAGACAGTGAGGAATGAGTGTAAGGGATCTGAAATCGAATGTGGAAATCAATAAAATTGCCCTGAGAGCCGATCCTGATCTAACTCCTTTGTAATTAGTAATGATTCCAGTGGAGTTTCCTGGCATAAAATTGCCATAACGTATCTGGTCTTGCATGTGTCCGATATTTAAATCTTAGAGAAGAATGATAATGAAGATCAACTATTTTGCATCCTAGGTTGTCTTTTGAACAGCTATAAAATAAGTGTGATGGTAGTGTTGTGACACAAAATTGTATTGCAGACTTCATGGTATTAAATGATTTACTGGGAAGCAAGATAGCAGAGAATCAAGCCCATATCTCTCTGGAAATCAGAATACCGTCCCAGCCCTTAAGCTTCATGCAACAGAAATGGAGCTTCCAAAAACACTCCTGGTATTTACGAAAACCCCATTCTAGCAATGTATCACTGCTGTAATGGGGCCTTATATGACAGTAGTTGTCATTCTGCATTTTTTGTGGACAAAGGAAACAATGTCTGCAAAGGCTGACGCTGGTGTCCAGCACTCTGCTGTTTGCCTTGTTTCTGCGTGCTCCTTCCCAAGACCCTGTCTCTGTTCCTTCACCTGCATGAAACAGTGTGTGAACTCCTCCAGGGAGAGATCGCTTCATTCATTTCCCAGGTGATCCTGTATATGGCACTTTGCTCAGGTGTGATAAGTGGAATGTTTCATCAATTTTCTTAGGTGATTTTGCTATAGCCCTAATGATCTATTTGAATTTCAATGTTCAGTTTCAGTTTGTCCTGTCTTAGTTTCAACACATTACTTATTACTATATTCCCTCAACCTCCACTTTCTTTCCTTCTACTCTTTAAGCGGTGCGCCCTGTCATGCCTCTGACTGGACTGCAAGGGTCTCCCACTAAGGATTTTTATTTGTTCTATAAAATTTCTGAGCAATCTTTAAGCGCTGTACAAATACATAACAATCCTAGTCATACTGCTTGCTTTGCCTGGAGCAGTTTGTCTCCCTTTTTCGCCTTTTCACCCTTCAAATAGTCTTGTCCTGGAAATTGCCTATAGCTAACCCGAGCTTTCTTTAATTTTCCTCAAATTGGTCTCCCCAGCCCAGAGATCATTGCTGGTCCCACTTGACCTCCCTCTGACTCAGGGTTTGCTTTCTAGCAGAGGGGTGCCCAGACCTCTGTGCAGTTTTGTTGATCACACCTCAGCCGAATCACCTCGAGAGAGTTTCTCATCTTGACTCCCTGATGAGGTACCTCCTCGGTTGGCTTCCTTCTGCTGCCGCGTTGCATTGCACGCTCACGTCCCTGACAGCGCCTCTTCTTCTTGCCTGAGCTCCCCGCCTTTCACTGCCCTGGATAATGAGGTGGTTTGTGCCCGGTTCTTGCAAAACTATTCCAGACAGGGCACCAAGAGACCTGGTTTCTTGATTTCCTCTGCTCAGGGTCACCATGCACCTCCGAGCACTTTGTGATCAGACACCAGCTGTCCCCCAAATTACCAGGGGGAGTGGATTAATCTAATTCCCCCAGCTTTTACTGAATCAGAGGGTCAACTGATAAGGAACAGGAGAATGTGCCATGTCCTTACATGCCAATACATAAAAGGCAGGGCAATATCGTTTTGTCCATCACTATCGATAAACATGACTGAATTCCTGCGTTGTCCAGAACAATTTTTTTTCCCCCTGTTTTGACAAGAAAGCTATAATAACTTTATCTGACTTGATCTGAGCCAACAGACTTTCTTTTCTTTTGATTTTTTTCCCCCAGATTTACTGCTGAAGGAGGGGGAAAAAAAAAAAAAAAGGCTAAGTGGCTAAGTGGCCCTGCTTATAAGGAAGGACACAGCAAGCACAAGCCAGTGCACGTGGTGTCCCGAGGAGCCTTCTCCTCCCTCCCTGAGGCAACGGCACAGCACAGCCTTCTAGAAGGCCCATAGATAATCAGCCTTCCCTCTCCCTATTGCACCTGATTTCATATTGTTTGCATGCATTTAGTATATCCCTTTACACTGATGCAGGGTGGTGGGAATCCCTGCCCTCTAGCTCTCAGCTCCTCAGTGACTGACAAATGACACGCTAACCCCTTCCCTCAGGTGTTAGAAGGAGATGGGTTATGGGATCCAATATTCCACAGGTCCCTACAATATGCCCTTACGCAAGATGGCCTTGGTGTTACCTCACGGCAGAGAGGAATAATCAACGTCCGAACCGCCTGTTTTCACACAGCAGGTGTTTCTTTCACCCTAATTAAAAGATGGCCCAGACTGATAGATGGGTGCACGTAGACCTTCTCTTTCAAGGTTAGAGTGTCCCAAAGCATCCAGATAAACGCCGGAAAACCTATTGGAAATACGTGTGTGTAACTGCTGAGAAAAATGATGATGTTACTGACTCTTATGCTGAATAAGCAGTGAAGGAAACAGTGGCCACTGACAATTTGCCAGCTAGGGAATTTGAGAAGAGGATATATTTCCTCACAGATTTGTATGTGAAATATGCTGTGGTTGCTGTGTATTGCAGCAGAGCATTACTCATGTTTAAGCTCTCCTTTTCATTCTTTTTTTTTTTTTTTTTAATACTGGTACTTCGGATACATGTGTAACCATCCATGCCCCCACTTTTTAGGCACTTTTATTTCCTCTCGTCTTCACACTATTTGGAAGTGGATCTGTGAGTAGTACTTGAATATTTGTACTTCTTGTACTGTATTTCTACAGCACCTGCAAGTACGAATCGATGGAAAGACTCTGAGGAAATTATTTTTGGCCATGCAAACTAAACACACCCCTATGTCCTTTGCTCTGGGCTATTCTCCCGGGATGCAGTAGACCCAGAGGGCAGGATCTTTCAAAAGGAGTTTAGTGCTTGGAGGCTATATTATCCCTTTGTGGGGTGCAGAAGCACATGTACAGGTAAGTTTTTCTGCCCAATAGGAAGAGGAAGGAATGAAATGGGAGGGCAAGTTACAATCCCCTTCTTCCTCTTACAGTGGTCAGTGAGTACATGACAATGTGGGCTCCTGTTTTAATCTCCCTGGCACTGCTTGAACTGAGGAGCAGCATGAGTAAAATCAGAGCTCGTGTTCTGCTGACTCCTTTGTTAAATATGTGGTAGTATGGAGGTTTGCAGTTCTTCATCAGTTGGGTTCATCAACAACTTTTTGATGAAATTTATTTTAAGAACATTATATAAATGCACCAGTATAGATATATTATGAGACTTCTCACAAATCAGAAATGTCTCATAAAACTGGTGAAATGGAGTTTTGGAATAAAGAATTTCTTTACCTTGATAACAAATGTGATGGATGTCTTATTCCATGCTACACTGCAGTAGGTATTGATGCCTGTGTATCATACTTCTAAATGTGCAATGAAGACAAGCTAACAAACTCTGTGCCTCTGGAAAAGCCAAGCTTTGCAAGTCCAGCCTATACATAATCTTAAACTGTGTTCATGCTGACAGCAAATACTAAGTGTATTTTATTACAAAGAGGGAGAGAATGGCTGCCAGCTGGATGGCATTTGTAAATGATCCATCCCTAATCTGCTCTTCCAGAGCATGACCTACATCTTGTCGCTATAATTTCTCTTTTCTTTGAATGATTAACTCTCAGTTCATGAAACTTTTCCAAGCAAGAGCTATTCTTCAGGGTGCCTAGTACGTACCAAGTGGTTTTGGCTGCTTGCGTTCACCCAGAGCAAACCATCCCAGATCTCCTTAAAAGCAGCACCATAAACTTTAACCCAAAGGCCCAGGGATCCAGTATATTACTTTATTGGAAAACCATCAGTCATTGCACTGTCACAGTCATATATTTTCCTGTACACAGGGATAGGTGGGCATCGTGGACCGGAGCTGGCATCTAAAGGCCAGTCCAATATTCGGAGCAAAGCCAAAGCTGCCAGGTATCACTGAAGCTGTGAAGGGAAGGAGAAATCCCCACCTAATGGTTAGCCAGTGGTCATAACCCAGCCTGGACTTCCTTTGTAAGAAGCTTTTCTAACATAAACAGTGCTCTTTAGGTTTCAAGGAAGCCCTGGGGAAAATGACTGGCTGTACAAAGGACTTCTGTTGTTGCTTGACCAGTTGGCTCGCTCAGCATCTTACGTCTCCCCACTGCCTTTTGGTGAGAGTCATGTTATTATGAGTATATAATTGTGTATTTAGCTACTAGCTCCTCTGTTAGGGCTACAATTTAAAATAATGAAGGAATCTAATTTATATCAGTGATGCTCTCCATATGAGCTCAATACAAGGCTATAATAAGCTCATTTATAAATGACACACATTTCCCCCAAACCCAGACAAAATGAAAAATACAAAAATGAGAAGGACTGACTGGTTACATGCCCATGAGAGCTCATTCCAAAAATAGGGCTGAGTTGGCTAGAAATCCATTTGCTGAGGCGTACGAGCAATTTGGAAGTTTCTTTATAGTTTTCACAGGAAAGTTAGACCAATTCACACTAACTGACTCACAGGGCATTTTGGTTGGCTGTTTTTTAGCATGAGTTAGAAGTAACATTTGCTTTGCGTGCAGTGTTGGCAAACCGATTTTAATCATTTGTAATTCGATTTTTGCGAACTAGTCAAGCCGAGGGTAAAGAGAAGGCTCTCGGATGCGGGAAAATTTCCAAAGCAATCTGACACTCCATTCACTAATTGAAGTCGGTGTCAGGAAGCATGTTTTAACATGACCTTCAGGAATTTCTTTAATTTGTTGTTAATATATCAACCTTCTCTTTTCCCTCCACTATAAACAGCAGCTTTATACAGTTGTGTTTTGTTTTTGTTTTTGTTTTTGTTTTTGTTTTTGTTTTCTCTGTGCCTCAGCAAAGGCAGGAAAAGGAGCTGCTGACACTTAACCAGAAGAAAAGGAAGGTGACCATTCCTGGAGAAGACACCTCTCTCATAACAGCCTGACACAGCAGGGTGGCTGCCCACGCATTAGGAAACTGTTTGAAAGCCTCGGCATTACCCAAGCGAGGTGGTTGCCTTTGGGTTACCCAAACGGCCGCAGCAGCTCAGCCCCGGCACTTCCACCCCTGCTGACCAGGAGGCTGAGTCAGGACCTCTCCAGCTCTGATCATGCCGTTGCATCTCACGTGTCCATGAGATCAGGCCTCAGCTGCCGGCGCTCCTGGTAGGGCGATAAAAAACGTTGCTCCGGTCTCTCTTGGGTTGCCTTTGCCTGAACCGTTCAGCTGAGCATCGTTGCCCCAATCCTGAGCACGTTCTCCCCCTCTGGTCCTCGCTTCCTTGGGGGGTTCCCTCTCACCTTCTCTTCCGCAGTGTCCAAGCTGAAATCCCGGGAGGGCTTTGTTCCACTGGAAGTGTTAACCTGCCTGCTGTGTGACAAGACGGAGAAGTTGCACAGAAACTGAGCTAAGACACCGCTCAATAAAACCAGAACGCCTGCAGACCGACAGCTGCAACTGGGGTCAAATGCAAAGCCCATTTCTCACCCAAGCTGCCCCACAAATATGCCCAAAACCTCCTACAGATATTTTGTACCAAGATGACTATTCAATTGGTTGCATAAGCACAAGTTTCATTGTGCACACTGCTATTTGACTATCCCAAAAAACGCATTATAACATCTACTTATTCCTGTATAGGAACAGCAGTAGCAGCATTAAAAAAAACCAATATTTTTTTACTACATTAAAAATGCTGCAACCCAAATAAATTAGAAACTATAAACCTTTCCACTCCATTGGCGGAGCAGGTGAGCTTCATGCTCCCCAAGATTCCCATGCCTTCACGTTAATGTTTTTAATGCCACCTCTTTCAGGCTGAGAAGAGAAACGATTGTCATTTTTGACCTTGGGAGGAGCCCAAGTGCTGTGGGTGGTGGCAAAGCACCAGGCAAAGAAAGGAAGGGAATATTTGGTCTTCTGCATGCTCAGCAATGCACTTTCATGAATGCAGAGGACTGTATCATTTGTTGCAGGACAACAAGCTAACAGGAGCGACGGTGAGGCTCCTCAGGCATTTACCACAAATTTGGATGTACAGGTTAATTTTCTGCTGCCTTTTTCTAGAAAATAACAATAGACCAAAGGATTTCTAGGTAGCAGCAGCTACCGAAATGAATTGTAGTATATAGTTTTGTTACAAAACTTGTGCTTGGCCATATCTGGTATACTACTGCCAGTTCAGCAATTGTTTGAGAGCCTTCTGGAAAATGAAATTTAGTCCCATAAGAAATTCTGGTATTTTAAAAGTGTGAGAGTTTTAACACAGATTTAGATGAAAGTTTGTGGGTTTTTTTCTTTACTTAGAGGCAAAATATTCTCATTTGGAAACAGAAAAATAACTTTGAAATATATTTTTGATAACGTTAAAGTACTCAAACTCTTAGCATAGTATGCAAAAAAAAGCTAAAATCCCATAAGAAATTAGAACCCGGTCAATTGAAAAAGCCCCCCCACCTCCACACCCCAGTCAATTCCACAGTACTGAATTGTTTCAGTGATTCTCCCATCCCTTCCCTCCATATAAGCACTTTATTTTTATGGAATATATTCTTTTGGAGGCAATGTGTTTTGATCACCAAAAACACCTCCAACATTTTACCGAAAGAGTAGCGCCGAGCGCTCTGAGGCCCCCGTCTAAATTAGCAGTCAGTGCAGAGCAGTAGGAGTGGCTCTACAGAGCATCCCCACTATCTCTGTCTCAGGACCAAATGCCTTACTCATGGCTGGAGTTTGATGCAATTCACGGTCTCTTAGGCCAAAGCAAAGGACAGGAACTGGGAGAGCCACTTCAGCACACCCTCCTGAGCTGGACTAAAATGCTAATGCAAACACATCATGAATATGAAGCTGATTCACACTAGCAAAAAGTCCCATCTGCTTACATCATGAGCTGTTGAGCGACATTATATGCTGAGGTACCACTGACTGATGAAATAAGCAGCCTATAAAAGGGGCGGAGTTTTTGGTTAGTGCATCTTTGCTGAAAGACAGGGTATCAGTTGGATTCCCTATTAGTTTTATGTCTGGTTTGTGATCACTCTGTAAAAATTGTTAATGGAACAAGTTATTATGTTGATGTAAATCACTGAACAGAATAACTGGGCTTAAGAGCAGAAACGCACAACACACAGTGGTGGTTCATGCTTCTTTCTAAAGCCTTTGCTACACAGTACTGAGCTTAGACTGCAGGAATCACCGGTATTTACATTCAGCAGAAAACACAGAAAAAGATCCCTTTTTCTTAAGGCATACAATATATGCTAAATAAGAATAGGTTCTGTTTTCCTGTTAATTACTTTGTCTCATTCGTTTAGCCAATTACCAGTGGACCGTCATTCCACTTCTGTCTCAAAACCAAAGTCTGGTTTTTAATTCCTAGTAGCTCTTCCACAACTATTATAACAAACTGAGCAAAAGCTTGTTCTTTTCATCCGCATGTCAGCAGGAGCACTGCTAATGAAGATTAAAGCGGTTCTACAAAAGTCACAACGAATCATACTGTTCCAATTCAGTAACTAAAAGCATCGCTTGGAGAGTACCATAGACCTACCCAAAATAACATGAAATTTTCCTAAGTTTCAGATTTTGAAGAAAGTTTGCAATACTTCCGAGATGATGAGCACATTGTGAGAAAGCACCTTAAGACAACATATTTCAAAGTCTTCAATGTTATATTTGCACTTTCTCTTTGAGGCCCTCTCTTCAAAGGCAGAAAGGTATCCTTGTGCAGATAATAAGCAAGTTTGAATTGTTTTCCAGGAAATGTTAACATCTTCTGCTGTAACAGCATTTTGTTAGCTCCTAAAATATAGTGTTCAGACAGATTGTTATAAAAAAGTTGTAAGACCCGCTAGCTAATGCCTTCACTCTCCATGCTGGTGTATGTGACTTCATCAAAAACAGTAAGACTTTAAATTGTGGCATCATTGTGAAATTGTAAGACCAGGGTAATAAACAGCAGAAATACTGAGGGGTATATGTTGGCATTATATCACAGTCATCCTCTGATAAGCCACGAAGTGGTGGCATTTTTTTTGGTGCTTTGAAGCATAATATTAGAACTGTATATATATGCATAAAGTAGCATAAAAAATAGACCTATAGCTTTTGTTATTCTCTTCAGTCAAAAGATGCTACCATAAAACCAGTATGATAATTGTAAGAAACTGAATTGGAATTGTTTTGCTAGTGAAGTTAAATTGAATGGCTATGTGAATACATATTTTGCCTCTTGAAAGTTAATGTCAGATCAAGCATTAAAAAATTCTCTTTTGAGCTGTCATGTTTAGTTAATGGTCTTTGACACCTACTAGAGCAACCTCTTCTATTGTACATCATATTGGACTCTTACATCTAAATTACCTGAATGAAGAAAAAGAAAAGTTGAGCCTAGACTGTATTTTTTATTTACATCTTTGATCAAGTCTCCTGATCCCCAGCAAGCAAAGCACAGATGCCAAAGAAATGAGTAGCAGAGTGGATAATAAGCTAGATGTCATTCCCTGGTGCAGAAAGTATTTGGAAATAGAAAAGAATTCTTAAAATTGCAGTTCCATGGCTAGCTGCAAAGACATCAATAGATACAGTACTTCAAAGTGCTGAGTTATTAAGCATATTGCACATGGATGTGAGAAAGCTGGAGTCTTGTGTGTAAGATGAAGTGCCATCTATACATAATGAACCCCAGTGAAGACTGATTAAATTCAGCAAACATATCTCCAAAAATCATATTCTTGAAATACAGTGTTAAAAATAGTTTCTTGATATCCTTCTCTAAGCTAATTTGTACTCAACATGTCACTTCCTTTCATATAAGTATTACCAATACCTAACTGAGCACTTACCTGATATTTGAAGCTGCACCATCAGTTTGCGCAGTTCTTACGAGGCAGTTAAATAGAGAATGCCCCGTCATCTTGCCGTCTGACTGGGGGACGTTTTCTTTGGTGGTCTCCGTGGACACATCTGGCTGCCTTACTCCAGAATGTTCCATGGGGACATTTCCAGCTCCTTCCTTCAGTATAAACCTTAATGCATTTGGAGGTTACAATTCCCCTCAACTGTTGGACGCGGCACAAATAATCAAGTAGGGTTAAAGCTTTAACCAGAGATTGCCTAAATTTGGGTTGCTTCTGCAGGACCTTTTCTCTGTTCAGGCTTCTTTGGTGCCTGGCCTTCTTAAAATGTGAAGATAATAGTTAACTGGGGCTGCATGCTTCCAGTGGGTGGGCAAGAGTCCTGCTCGTGAAAATGACTATCCAGACAAAAGAAATGTTGGGATTTAAAGCTAAGTTGGGAAGGAATCGTGCTTCTGAGGCTTGTACCTGTGGGAAAGAAGCCTAACGCCACTCCGACACAGTGTCACAGCATCAAGTGTCCCACTTACCTGCCAGTAACATAGCCATTTCTTTGTTGACATTTTATGTGATGATAACTGGATGGTGATGACAAGTCACCATTTTGCTGCATGAAACCATGTGTCTGTCACTTGGAATTCGTCTACCCTAAGGTATTTACTAAATACAGTGAAGCTTACACATGTCCTCTGGTCAGCACATTGAAAAGAAGTCAAGAGGCTTACTCATCCAAGAAATGCAGTGTAATTAAACCCTCCAACTAACTCTGAGCAACCTCCTACAGCCTAGATGATCAGTTTTATGATTTTTTTCTTTTAATGAATGTGTGTGGTTCCTTGTTTTTCCCCCTCTTAGAATAATCCCTTTTTTTTCATTTCACATATATAGTCATGCTAGGGATCTCCTGTATATTTCACAGTCTCAACGCGCTCTCTAGTTTTAACCTGTAATTTCCAGCAAAGATTAGAGTTATCAAATCTATTTAGGCTTAATTACTGTTTTCTAAAAGAACCTGGCTACATGCACTGACTAATAGGCAAGACTATCCTCTTCCTCTCGTTATTATACCTTTCTGGTTTTTTTGTTCCTGACAAAAATAATTTTCAGCACTAAGGGTGAGGAAATGCCAGTTTATGCTAATCGTGGTTGAAAAATAGATGAAAATCCAGACATAAATAACAAGCAGTGAGAGGAGGATGGTTTTAAGCCAGCTTCCTTTTCCCCTAACGCAGCACTGCTCAAAGAAGCTTCTGGCCCCCGATGTACCCCTGATGTACCCTTAGAAGCTCTAAGTGGTGGGACCAGCTGCAAGGAGGAGCTGCTCTGAGGAAGAAAAATAACTGAGGGTTTCCATGACCAAGGGAACTATCCATGCCCTCTTCAACTATCCTCGCTTCTTGAATTAAATTAATTGGGCTTCCCAACTCTTTTGCTTTAGGGTGGTTCACAGAGGTCAGCTGTGGCAAATGGTCCAAGTACAACTAGCGGTGGAGACCTCTGTAAATACATTTTGAATGGAAGCAACTAACATAGTCTTTCCTTTTGTATTTAATGTAGGAGCATTAAAAAGTAACTTCTGTATTGCCTTTCTTTGTCATTATAAAGAGTCCCAGGGCTGACACTTGGATATCTACCTCTCCCTACCTTTTTCAGCAAGAACAATATTGACCTGCAGAGTATGATTTTCTGACTTTAACAGGGGCCTTTCACAGTATACATCCGACTTTCTTTTATCCATACAGGAATAGTATGATTCACTACTGGTGAAGCGAGCAGCTACAGGTCTGAGTGATGTGGGTCCTCCAAGCATCTCAGTGCACCTTCATCTGTAACGGCCGGATGAAGCCCGGGAAATCCTGAATCCGGATTCAAAGCCGCAAGTAATGCAGCCGGTCAGTAGGGCCCTGAGGGGCGCCGGGGTGGCAAGAGGGAGCGTGTGGCAGAAGCAGACTCGCAGGGCATCAGCCCTCTTGGACCCCCAGCCCATCGGCCAGAAACTCACGCCACAACATAGCCAAGTATGGAGAGTATGCAAGTTGGAAAGAGAACTTTAAAAAAACCACTTCTAGACTGTGCCCCCACCGGCAGGCAGGATTAGGCAGCAGAGCGGCGCACAGAGTTAACTGGAAATCTGTGTGTGCTGGCAGCAGTTTGTTACTGGATTCATTATTCTGCACGGTTTTGCCTTTGCAATTACTGCAACTGACTCCTTTTTTGCTTTATGCAGTCTTTTTGTTTGCCTGTTTTTCAGTCTGAGGTTTGAATCTGTTCACAGCTCCTTTGTTTAAACACATCCCTCATGCCTTCAGGTGTGTTTGTTGATCCCTTCAGCTGAAGCTATAAAAAAAAAAAAATAGTGCTGGATTAACAGCACGTTGCATCACCTTCAAAGAAAGTGGGAAAGCACATCACCTCCCCGTAGCCTTTTGTCCCCAGATCCCTTTGGGTTTCTGCTGCAGCTCGGCGAGCTGCTTTCACTCCCGTGATCCTTTCAGCCTGATGGGTTTTCTGCTCATTAATCTAAAGGAGCTGGCAGTTTAGGGGGAAAAAACTTTGATAGTAGTGTTGAATGGGCAAGAATTTAAAGCTGCATTCCTTGAAATTACTCCAGATGAAGTAGCACGTGTGCCAAGTTATCTTACTGCCCTTTGCTCTGCAGAAATCTGCACTGTCTCTGACAGCAGATACGCGTCACACAGAAATTACCCCGCCAGTGGATGCTGGTTTTGCCCGGAAATATGGGATGGCTTTTGATTTGTGATCTTGAGAAACCGAAATGTTGAGTTGCTGTTTAATTAAAACTACAAAACCACCACAAACATTATGACAGTTTTATATCATCTTCAGGAAATTTAGTTCTAGGATAAATTTCAAGTGTCCCACACAGGTTGCCTACTTTTGCTTCTAGGCGATGACATGTTCAGCAGTGGCATTGCTGTGTACTGCCTAGCAGCACCTCTGGCTTTTTAGGGTCCAAGTAGTGGGTCTCAGGAGGATGAAACATGTCCCAGAGTCATCCTGGAGTCCGCAGGGCACAACTTAGTGGAAACTGTTCGCCTCCTATCTGAGAAAAGGAACGGAAAAGTGTGGCTAGAAGGAAAAACGCAACCTATTTGGTTTTGTGCAGTGTCGGAAAAGCAGAATTCATCTTAGTAAATGTAGAGGTTCATCTCAGAGCTGGTCACAGTAGGTGCCCTTTGCAGACAATGGAGAGTGTGGCAGTGCACAGCGGGGTGTAGGGCATGGTTTGCCTCCTCCTGAAAGAGTTGCCTGGAACTGTTCAGATGACTCGTCCTCAGCACGCCTAGTTCTCTCCACTGACTATGGAGACAGCCTAGGGGGACCACCTCACATACAGGGATCTACATGGCAGGTGTCCAAAACTCACTTGTTGGGGAGCAGCCTCTCACTCTAAACACACGGATGCGACAAAATAATGCTTCCGAAAACCTTTTGCAGGTAGCAGCTCTGGCCCCAGCGTGCAGTGTGCCTCCTACCCGCACGCAGTCGCTGTGGATGGGCGCTCCACTAATGCCACACTTTGCATCTTCGTGTTTTCTAATCTCGTGGCTCTCTGCTTCCAGGTTGAGGCAGCAGTTCCAGCACCGTTTCTCTCCAAGTGAGCTCCATCCCTTCCAAAGAGAGCGCTGGGTCCCATTCCTCTCCTTGCCCCAGTCCTGTAGCACTTGGTGTGCAAGCAGCAGATGCTTTGCAGTAACACCCAAAAGCCTTTTTCAGGCAAACGCTGTTCTGATGAATTAAGCATTTTAGGGTCTTTCAATTAGAACAGAAAAGCAAGGATTACCCAAATGGTCTGGATGACGGATTACATGACTCTGTCGATCAATATATTCAGGATTTCATCTTCACGTTGCACTGGGTAACAGAGTTATTACCTAAAGAGAGAAACCTGTGCTGTTTAAAGAAACGATTGCTTAAACCTGCTCCATTTTATGACAGTTAGGGTCCACCCTCAGCCTTCTGGCATATTCCCAAATCAGCCTTGAACTGGACAACCTTTGATCAGTTGCACGGAAAGCTAATGACGCATAATTGTAGGTTATGGACAGATATTGGGGTAAGGACAAATGAAGCATTATAAGGAAGCAGATGCGAGCATGACTTGGTTATTTTGTCACTTCAGTGACAGAAGTGGAGACAAGCATCAATTGCACAGTTACTGTAAACCTGCACTGTTTTTTCAGACAATGATTATAATTATAGACATAAGCTTCTTGGAAGATCAAGCACCGCAATTATGGGATGTTTGTCATTTGAACGCTCTTCGCAATAATTCACATACAAGCGTATGCATCAGTTTGAATGCCTGGAGTCTGTCCAAACACATAAATGGCTGCTATCACTTCATAGTTTAATTTCATGATTACAACAGAACGCTCTTGTATGTAAACTTGACCCTTCCTGGTGTTTTTGCTGCAGTTGACAGCACTGGTTCACTTAGCTCATTAGACGGTTTTCAGATTTTTAGGATCTGATGTTTAATCAAATGCATTCCCTCATCCAAATGTTATCTCAAGTGCCAAAATGCCTAGCTTCAATTGCTATTTTTCACTTCCCTGCTCTGAAAAGTTGGAATCAACTCACACTGTGCCTTCCATTTCCAAAGGCTGGGTAACAGCTTTAATTCCTGACCTGTTTCATCCACAAGCAGAATTACAATGCAACACAGAAAGAGAAAACTTTTTTTAAAGGATTTCTTGTGCAATTTTTATATTCTCTCTCTACAAGAAGCCTTTCTTTTTTCATAACAGTCCTTTCCACTGAAATCCAAATGAGACCATGCTAATCTGATGCCCAGTATGAGTTTGCAAATGTCGCAAGAATGCGATTATTAAGAAGTCACCCACTGCAACAGTATGTATTCAGACAATACAAATAAATGCACGCCCTTCTTCAGATGTAATTCCAAGGTTTTCTGAGCTCGCAGCAGTAAGTGATTCACTTCTTACTATAAATCCTCAGTGCAGTAACCTTAGGACATCTTAGAACCTGGCTCTGAAGTTAATGGGTTATGGAGTAAGAAGCGAGTAGGTTATACATTTACCATTCTCCTGGTCTGTAATAAACCTGGCTGGCCATGTTAAGTCATGTAGAGAATTATGTTTCAAGACTCGGGTAAGCTTTCAGAATGGGCCAGTAGTAATGTGCAATCAAAGGGCATGTCACAAAAACCTATTTCCCCAGAGCCACTTATCTTCAGTTCAGCATTGCCCAGCTTAATCTCTGGGCTATCACCCATGTTAAGATTTACCTAGGATTTTAGCCTAAGCAGGACAGCGGATAAAGAAATTTCTATCAAGAACTGTCTTACAGAAAAAGGATGCAGGGAGAAAAAAGCAATAACTTAATTTCTTCACAGACGGCACAGACAATATAACTCCTGAAAGCTTTTGTAAATTTGTCTTAGTTTTCAACCTTATATGGGTCCTCAGTAGATCATCTCAAGAGTGTTGCCATCACCTGAGGTGTCTTGAGGCCAAGAGTGAAAGTGTATGGATTATGGCAGCAGAAGCAGAGGCAGGAAAGCCAAGGCAGCTCCATCCTGCACTTTCCACAGCCCAGCAACTGCTCCCCTCCTCAATACAGCAGGTGAAAAACTATTTGCTCTAAGCTCCAGGCAAAAATTATTCACTGTCATGCCCTTTACAATCCTCCTCGTTGAGGAAGGCCCCTCAATGAGCAATACTGTAGAACTGCGGTGAATACAAGCACCTCTTTCAATTTGTTCGCTGAATTATTAAAACAAGTACAAGGCTCCCATGTGAGTGAATTCAACCACTGGAAAACTAAACTTTGTGTCAATCTGTTTGAGTTTATGTGCACATGAAAAAAGCCCAATTCGTGTAAGCTTTGTTGAGTTTTAGCTTTCAAAGAGAGAGAAAGAGGATGAGTATTTAGACCTATTGAGTATAATGTAAGTACTCACAATCTGCAAAATGAGAGCTTTTTATTTATCCAGGTGAGAGAAAAGCAGGAAATTGCCATATTATGTCATTTTCCACCAAGGAACCTCTGGTGGACTTGCTGTTTCCAGCAGGCTGTAATGTTCCTAGAAGTGAGAACTGATTTAGATTTTTCTCTCAGCATTCCACTGTGAAAACAGAAACTGAACTTTTGCCAAATTCTGTAGGAGTATCTTTTTTTTTTTCCTTTTCCTAAATAGTTATTACAATAAGGTCATGTTCCTCTTAAAATACAACACTTCACATGCATGAAATCTCAAATTCTCGCTGCTTATTGTCTGCCTCATCCCAATATTTTACAAGTGTGCGATAATGATAGCTTCCTCTTTCATGCTGCATTTTGTACATAGATTTCAAAGCATTTTCCAGAGAAAGGGAGCTATAATTATGCATGTGGTAGAGATAGGGAAACAGAAACACCGAGAGGTAAAGCACTTTGCCCAAGGTGACATGGCAAATTAGAGGCAGAGTCAGGCATAAATCCCACGTCTCCTGCTGCTGGTTCCTTGCTAACCACAGCCTTGCTTGCACTTGACGATGGTATCACCAGCTTGCAAGAGCAACACCAGCAGGAAACTGCTGGGGGGGGACTACGAGATGCAACCTGATGTGAAGTTGTTACAGGTCTTAACGAGGGCCCACCTGCAACCCCTCTTGGTCACAGGGGTAACAGATAAATGGCAACTGAGCTCCAAGGGGCTTCTAGGGCAGTGCTGGGGGCTCCTCACGGAGCCCTAGATGGGCAGAGAGGGGCTGTGGGAAGACAGAGCAACCTCTGCCACTGCTGTGTGGAGGAACCCCCTCTGCAGGCACCGAGGCACCATTAACCTCACGTCCCTGGGGATGCCTTTCTCAGCAATCAGGTCCACACAGCTTGTTCGCACCAGTAGCAGTCAGAGTTGCTGCTCGCAGAGAGAGGTGCCTCTGTAGCAGAGATGTGGCATTGTTTTGTCCCACAAGAAATCGTGCCTTGGGGAGGCTCAACAACAGCCCTTGCCACCTTGGTGCACAGCAGAAGGATTCCAGCTCTCCCACAGCGGAGCAGCATCTGAGTTATACCGCTAGCTGTGGTTTATTTGGCACGTAAGATTGATTTTAAATTATTTCCTGTATATTCACAAACCCAGCAAGTAGTTTCCTTTTAAAGTGCACCAGCTGTGACATTGGGTAGGTTCTGTAATTTCAAATGAGGCGCTAAGAGACTACTCCCTTCAACAACTTTTTTTTTTTTTTAACTAGGGTGGGTACCTGTTGCAATGAATCAATTAAAACTCTTCTGACACACAAGATGTGCGTTGCCAGACCTGTTTCACAGGTTTCTCAGGAGGGAGGGTAACATGTGACAGCACACAGAAGCCAAGAGTACTGGAGAAGATCAGAAGCCTGCGTGAGTGAGCTTAGCTTTCCAAAATATTTTCTTAAAGCCCTATTCACAAGACCACTGACCTCTCCAACAGACTGCACCATGGTGGAGCAAGAGATGCTGCTGTCGTGCGCTTATCCTCCAGAAAAGTGTAAGTGGCCAAATATGATTTTGAATAAGAAATGAAAACAGGACACTGGAGAAAGGAAATGAAAGAAATCATCTAGCTAGTATAATTGGAAAGACAGAGGGAATAGAGGGGAAATGCTAAAATAAGGAAATAAGGAAGTTATTAACTTTATGTTGTAGGCACGCAATTGAAATATGATTAGTGTACTTGCAAGCAAAAGAAAGGATGCTTGTATGAAGAACAATATAAAAGCATCTTGAAGAAACTGCTTTAATCTTTGACCTTCTGCTTCTATTTGCAAAGCGCTGTGGCGTGGGGCTGCTTGTGTGGTGGAGAATGTGAACAATGAGCTTTGATTTAGTAACTTGAGTGGCAGACTGGAGTGCTGTGAAAGCACTTTCTAGAAAGATGTAGTATGATTAAAAACAACGTCTTTTTGACAATGCAAAGCATCTTTTTCCTGCGGCATCAGCAAGCTTTCTAATACTTTATCCAAATGTCAGCTGAGAGTTATGGTACAGTGCAAATATTCCCAAATCTGTCCCTCTTTTCCCGAAGCAAGCTGTCACAGAACTTCTTTGCTAACCCGAAATTTTATTTTTATTACTAGAAAATGTAACACAGACAGGAAAGAACAACAACAAAAAAAATCTGTACATGTTGGCTTTTAAAATTATTAGGAATGTTTTAAAAGACTTCTTAAAAACACCAAGTCAATGTGCCAAAGACGAGTATGACAGAAAGGTAGAAATGAAGCTGACTACAATGAAGTCGAGTAACTAAGTCTGGACTGGACTTGTCTGAACAAAATACTAGGCAAAGGTAGAAACGGAACTAGTATGTCCTGAAGCCACTTCAATACACTGCCAAAAAAAAGTTCAATGCAAAAAACCCTTCTCTCTTTGAACTCAAGAAACTTTGTCTTTTGAATGGCCAGGCTTGTTTTGGCAACTTCACGAGAATGTTATTTAAAACTTAATCTAGACGGAAGGATCATCTTTGTTCTGGGCATAAAAATGTCACTTTGTACAGGGCTTTACGTTGGTTATCAAGAGTGGAATAGGACAAGGATGTCAGCAAAGATGCAGTTTACCTGTGGAGAGATGTTTTCTATTTTGTCTTGTTTTTCTACTACCTACAATGTCCCATACGCAAGGGGCAACAGTTAAAAATCTTCCTTAGGTACACTGTCCTGCTGAGTTGATTTAGGAGCCAGCCTGCTCATAACCAATTGATTGTAACAGAATTTAAATGAAACCTGGAGTTATAATATCTGTGCTACAAAAAAAACCCAAACAGTGATGCTTTCCTTTTTGCTACCTAGTATTTTATGAAAGGTTTTTAGAAAGCAGGGTGACAATAATCTATTTTTAGCTTTCCTATTACCTGAGCAATGTAATTGAGCGTTTTTCTCTTTAATGGACTGATTTCTTTTTTTTTTTTCTTTTCTGTTGATCACTTTAATGTTAAAAAGAAAACAAGAGTCATACTGGGTTAAAATCATCCAATTGCCTTTTATGGAAGACATAAAAGGTCACCGGAGCTCTCAGATTGCTCAGTTTTGTATATGAAATGTAATTTTATACTGCCTGTCATTGTTTTTGCATGTGCGTAAGAGAGAAAGGGAGATTGCTCAATCTCGGTTTGGCCCTCGATTTTGCAGAAATGTGGCATGCTGCACTGTAGAGGCTGACAAATTTGCATGGAAAAATCGAATCAAACCCAAAGGAAATAAATCCATAGGATGAAGGAGGACAAGTGATACCTCGTGATGGATGAGCTGGGTCCTCTAATTACACTTTCTGGTGGCATGAATCAGCTGTGACCCCCTCCTCCCTGAAGCTAATGGAATTGCCCCATGGGCTGAAGGAAGGACTATGGGGAGGACCAGCCTCGTTGCATTTACAGTATTAAGCACTTGCCAGGAAAAGGTAGTGCATGTATCTGCCACCTTAAAAGGACAAAGTGAGCACCAAATGGGCCCATTCTAGCTGTAAAGGGTCAAATTGTGCCTCAGCGGGTGATGTATTTCAGCTCAAAACTAAGTGCTTTCTTGGACTAGTCAACCCACTGCAACCCACATTTTAGCTTATAAATAAAAAAAACCTAAGTCTCTAGAGAAAGCCTTTCTTGCTAAGCAAAATGAGCATGGCACATCTTTGGGAGTCTGCAGCTACTTGTTGGGAGCACTTGGCTTTGCATCTGTTCCCATGTGAAGTCAACAAGAAACTTGTAAATTTGTACCTGAACCTATGGTCTAGCTGTCCATGACGACACATTTCCATCTGACTTCTGCTTAATCTAATTTGTCTCCCTAAATCTCTTTCAAGGAAAAAGCTAAGACATTTATGGGGTGGTTTTTTGTCCTCCAGGACACACCAGGATGGTTACAACATTGATGGTTAGTCATGGGACATGTTTTTCATAGATCCATGAAGGTCCAGTACTGTAGTGCCAAGGTATTCACTCCACAGTTGAATAATCCTCTTTCCTTGTGAATATTTGCTGGGGTTGGCTGCGGTCTGTCACTCTGTTTCACCAGGCAGTTGGGGCGAGCTACTGGTTAGTAACGTCTGGAGTCAGGCATCTCTCCAGGAGGCTTGTCTTGTGACAGGTATGACAAGACCAGGAAGATAAAATGTCCTGAAACAGCAGCACAGAGGTTAAGATCCCACCACCTCTTGCTCCTGTTGTGGGGTTTCTTTCCTGTCTCAGAAACTATTAATTGTCAAAAATATGTTGCGGGAGGTGTACATATCGCACATAGGCACAGTTACCCAGCAAGGCTCAGCACACCACATTCCTCAGCAACTTTTTTGAAACCATTTGAAAGGCCCTTCTTGGCAGAGATGGTTTTCAAAGGAAAATATACCAAATTTGCCATTACAATAGATTTTACTCCTCTTAGAAAGCAAAATGTATGTAATAAATGCAGTGTCTTCTGGCACACTGGTAAACAGGCTTCTCAACTATGTGACACAGTCCTAGATATTCATAGATATTACATACAAATGTAAGTTTCAAAGGGAAATACTAGAAGCTATCTTTTTGCACTTCTCCCTCTGTGTTATTGTTTATTTTAATAATGTTTTTATAACTTTTTCATGTACTGTGAATATCTTCTGTCACTCTGTTCCTTTTGGTAATATGTGTATGTTCCCAGAGTCTGTATATGTATTTTATTTTGTAACTCTAGAAAACAAAAGCACGCTAGTCTAAGACTTTAGGAATTTAACAAAAAAAAAAAGAGGGGAAAGAAAGTAACTTCAGACGGAATAAAATTAGTCTGAACAACTTTTTTTTAAAACACAAAGCACTTTTGTGCTTGTACTTTAATTATCTGTCATACAATCAATAACTACGGAAATTATTTTTTTCAATCTTTCCAAAAGCCAATCACCTTTAAGTTGAAACCAAGCAAGGAAATTTCAACCCAAAAGATTTGTGTTTAGGGTGAGGGGGTTTTGTTTGTTTGCTTGATTTTGATCATTATGTTCTCCCAGTCATGAAATGTCAAACAAACACTTTCAGAATTGTATTACTTATATTACTACTTACTTATATTCCTGATTTGAAAAGCATTCTAAAGTTAGTATTTCATTCTCGCTGCTTAAGAGCACCACTGTGGTATTACGTGTGTGCTGATGTGAAAATGTGGGAGGTCTCTGTTCTCTGTGTGTCTTGAGGAGACAAAAATGTGGTGATTGTCTAGGAGAAGCCTTTAATAAATCCTTCTCTGGAATAGTTTTCCTGGACATTTGGTCATCCACAGCCTCTTTTCTCTATTTTCAAATCTAAAATCTTTTGTTTGATCATATCAGAATGCATTTTTCTAGACTTTGACCATTTAAACAAATGATCACCCTCAAAGCAGGAGTGATTCCCTGTTAATGACCTCACTGAGGTTTTTTTGAATCACCTACCTACCAAATTTGCCAGTAAAGACTTCAGATTTTTTTTTGTTTATTTGTTTGGATTGGGGTTTGGCATACTAAATCATGTCAGACTAAGAACTGGTCCCAGGTAGACCACAAGAAAAACAGCCCCATTTATCTCCTCATGGACAGCTACCTTTTAAAGATCTACCAGGGAATCAATTTTTAATCCATCTAACGCACACCCTGTAAGTTCCAGTTAATGCACATTTTAAATCAAAATGTCATGCGGTGTTAAATTGAGTCTGTTGGAGAAATCAAAATATACTGTCCCATTACAGTTACTGTTCTTGAACAGAGCTGTCATATTGTCAAAATAAAAGATTTATTTAAAGAAATCTGTTTTCCAGGGAACCGTGCTGCCTGTCAGCTCTTTCGGCTCTGATTTTTTGATAACTTGCCAAATTAACACATCAGTGTATGCCAATCCAATCTATAGCTGTAGTCAGCTAATAGGAAATGAATACCCCTCCTTAGTTTTTGAAGATCAGATACGTCCAAAGGAAGAAAAACTAAACTGAAAACAAGCCAAAGGTAATACACATGCTCTTCATATGCTCCTCATCTTGATGCCACATCGGAAGGTATTTCCATGTGAATTCCTCTCTGACTTATCTCTGGAAGAAGGGCTTATGCAATGCAAGGGTGGAGCCCAGGTAGAAATATAAAAAGGGCAATTGTACCAGTCAAAGGCTACCAAGGAGTGTATTTGGGGAAACTCTTTAAGTTATGCTCACTCTGAATAGATGGGCCACTAAAATGTTTCTCTGAAAAACACATAAAGTGGGTATAACCAGTCCTGGCTGCTCATTTTGCACACAGATGATCTTAGTTGTAACAGAAAGGTGCCAGGCTCGGCTGGAAAAGGAGCTGGAGCAAACACCTGAGCCCTGCAGGCTCCTCCGGGGGCCTGGCAGCCACATAAAGGCTGCTGGCAAACCCGGAGGATGCAGGGACTTTGCCCACACGCCATCCCTGTGTTTAATGTTTTGCTGCTTCTGCTGCTGTGGTAATGCGGGTGGGAATGCCACCAGCAGCTGGAGGCATTCAGCTCCCCGTGCAGGAAGATGGGCTCCGAGGGGCAGTGAGTGGCCAGCCTAGGCTAGCTTTGCAAGGAAGGGAAATGACCTTGAGGAAGAGAACAGCAGAAAGAAGTTTAAAATGGACTTGGGATACGTTTGCTGTACTGCTTAGCATACACTTTGCGTCTCAAAGGCACATACATCTACGGTCCACTGAGCTCCTGGGTCTCGAAAGGTTTCCGACTCTTTGGAAAGTTTTTCTCCATCACATCCATGAGGTTTCTGCTGCACTGGATTTCCAAGGGATAGAGGCTCTACTGCCTTGGCCACATGGAGCTGTTGGTAGCAAGGGGTCTGCTTACTTGCGTTTATCCTCACCATCCAATAGCATGGCCTTGCCTCTAAAAAAACACCAATTCTGCTATCATAGTTTTGGCCCAGTTATGCTGTTCATTGCATCACCACCGAGCCAAGTTGGAATGGGAGAACTGAGACCAAAACTTTCCATGGTTTTTCCGTCCAGAAGGTGGCCTAGCTCGGAGCACTGCAGTCTGCAGGGGGCTCTGTCCCTTGCCACTCATAGAAATGGAGCTAGGTGTCAAATCCATACAAGATTTTCTGATCTGGGACTTGATCCAACTGAGACGTTTAAGACTAAAATCCCAACAAAGCTTGGTGGTGATTAAGTTCAAGGACTTATTTGCTCTTAAGTTTGCCAGGAGCTTGGAGCTCTACTTCTGTGCATGCCCTGAGTTGTCCCAGTCTTGGTGGAGTTGAGTGAGCAGTGGAAGGCTTGCTTAGTGCATAAGCCCAACTAAGCCTACTGTAGGGACAGTCGGTCCCACAAGTATCCCCACAGCACACGTGGCTTTCAAGGACCTATTTCTCACCTTATCGCACGCAGTGGCTGTTGTTCGCTGCCGCAATGCAAAATTCCTCTCCTCTGCCGGAGCACTACAGGGTAGCCTGATGACTGGCTCAGAGGACTTGGAAATTTTCATTCCCGATTAAACAGGGGGTATTCAAATATATTTGGACCCACATGTATTTGGGTTCAAATCTACTCAGTCACTTGAGAGAAAGCCCGGCCAGCAGGAGAGAGGTTATTCTGGCAACAGGCAGCCATGCCAGCAGCCTGGTGGTGCTTATGGCACTCGCTCCAAGCAGAGCCGGACAGGCCTGAGTTTTAGTTCCCCTGCTGGGACTGCTTTTTCTTGTAGTTGACATACAACCGCCCCTGGTTAAAACACTGAAAATCAGGAATAGACAAGGGCCAGAAACCTGGTTGCCCTCATGCCAGGTGAGCGTCCTGAGCATGAGGAAACATGACTTGGTTGCTTAACGTGCTCTTTCTCTTCACGGACTAATGAATCTTGAACTGTTTTCTGTGCAGTTGCAGCTGGAGGATGAGGAGCTTATCCCTCCAGCCCACTTGCGCTGACCTACTTTAGAGCTGCTAATTGCATAATCTCCGGGGAGGGGGGTGTTGAAGCCCCCCTCCCACGCACAGCGTGCAGCCAAAGCAGGGAACCACGCTTAGGACATCCACTTCCCAGGTTACAGCTTTAGCAGCAGTGTTATGTGAATGGGTGGTGACCATGCCAAAGGAGGAACGCTAAAAGCAAAAAGCTTGTTCAACCCTCTGAAGGGGAAAAAAGAAAAGAGAAAAAAAGAAAAAAAAAAACCACAATAGAAAAAAAGAGGAAAAAGAGGAGGGGAAAGAGGGAAAAAAAAGCCCCAAATCCTGTATTTTGGAAGGGATCCAGTCTATGTATTCCAACCAAATGCAAGTATGTCCTTGCAGGTCTGCCAGGTGGGTTTTAAGGTTCCCCCCCCCACCCAGCCAGCATTGTTGGCCAGGTCTAAGCAGGTGCACGCTAAGCTGCTTGGGGTTGTTATTGCAGGCACCTAGCACTCTTTGTGCACTTTATAGATCTATTGCTCAGGATTCAGACTCTGCTCAAAGGCCTGAGATCTTAAATACGGGGCATTACAACAAGTTACGCTGAGTCACCTAAGCCCTTTATTGAATCTGGCCCCAGTGCATTTTTCAGGCTTATTTGCGGAGCGGCAGGTATTATTACCAGCAGTAACTGGGTTAATAACAGGGCCTCCAAGAGAGAAAGAAAGCAATTTGTAACACCTGTGATGCTTTGACTGAAACATGTTCATTATCCGTGTTCCCAGTTATGTAATAAGCAGAACAATAAAAAAAAAAATATAAAAAAATAAAAACCCCACCTCTCTCTGCAGAAATCTCCATGGTGCCTGCTGCCTGTATATGGCCACTGTATCCTGTTTGCTCAGTACTTTTACAGTTCCAGTTGCCTGGAACGTCCTCAGCAGAATGCCCCTTGAGTTTTAGTAACTAGGCATGGATTAAAAAAATAAATACAGCAAACACACACACAAAAAAAGAATTAGACATTTATCTTCACTGTGGACAGACAGTTGTTGTTGCACCCTTGAAGCCTGACAGATGTGGTTTTCTGGCAAGAGGGTGAGAAAAAAAAAAAAATCTTAATTCATGATGGGGGGAACGGTGAAGCTTTTTTCCTTCAGTTTGAGAGAAAGAGGTCTGAAAACTTTCAAAGTTGTTCTTAGCAGCTCCATACGCAACATATGGTCCTTCCTGAGCTTCTGACCATTCCCAATGTGGGACTCTGCCAAATGAAAGTTAAACAAAAGTTACCCTTACAAAAATATTTAGGAAGCCCTGTTTTAGAAGTGAGTGTACATGTTGGCTGTGACTCAGAGCACACCCACACACTGGGTAGACAGATTAGCATCTAAACCACTAGGCAAGTTCCAATTCTTGCTCAGAAGGTCAAAAAAGCCTGGGAAATGGCCATTGCTCCCTTTCTCCTCAGCACAATCATTTTTTTCCAGATTACAAAGTCATTTTGGATGGCACAGCAGCAGTGAAGTCAATTGATTTATTGTCATACACAATTGTGTTCCAAGTTGGGAACCAATTTTGTCATTTCTGGACAAAAGAAAAAAGAGGGGATAAAAACAAAAAAAACAACCCCGAAAAAAACAACACACCAAAACCCAAACCTTTCCTTTTGGACTTGTTTATTATAACATTTGTTTCTGCTCCACAGAAACCACTGGGATCTATAAAACGTTTACTAGGGAGGCACACATTAGATGGAAGAGAGACGAAAGCCAAAAACATCCTTGATAATATGTTTGTTTTGTCCAGAACTGGAGAAGGTCAAATCTGATGTAGGGGTTTTTTTGTTTGGGTTTTTTTGTTTGGGTTTTTTTGCTTGTTTGTTAGTTTGGTGTCATATTATCAGAACACAGCAGCTCAAAAGACTAAGACCACCACATGCTTTTCACTTGTCTTCCACATAAGTAGCTGACCTGTTTCCAACCACCTGTGAATAAAGTCCCTGCAGTTCCTCTGGTGTTGCCATGAAGGTAACGGATGCTCTCTGCTCTCCTTCCCATGCTGAGAAGACACAGGGATGGAGTTTGGGGTAGAGCTAATAGTATTAGGAGCCAGAAAATTAGGCCAGAAATCAAGTTGTCCCGAAGTTTGAGGTACTGCCTATCTAGAAAAAAAATAAATATCATCAACCCAAAATTTCCATACTGATGCAAGTTTTATGGGTTGTTACTAGAAAGGGTTTAATATAGCACTGGAAGTCTGTAGGTTGTCTTGAAACCCTAGGTTTAGGCTTTTCTGGAAACTTCAGACATTCATGCAACCTAAAACATGAATATTTGTGGAATCAAAACAAAGGAAATAAAGCCCGAAGCTTCTAGAGGTGACAAAAGTACATAAACAAAAGAGAGGTATAAGCAAGGTCTGAACCAAAAACCATTTCAAGATTTCCAGCCATGGTATCAAATCGAAATCTGAGTGCAAAAGGAAGCTGGCTACTTAGGCAATATGCAACATCAAGTATTCAAAGTTAGCTCCAGGGGTTTTTTTCTGTGCTTCATTCAGTACTTTCACTGTCCTGGTCCAGATAATGAGGAGGCAGATAATATACGGTGGGCATGGAGAGTGACAGGAGAGTCTGAGTAGAAGAAAGACTTAATTATTTTACTTTTTAACGATAATGGAGGAAAAGGGTCAGAAAATCACAATGATGTGAATTTCAGTAATATAGAAAGAGCCCAGAGGTATATTCACTGCTGCAGACTTGGAGGAAATACAACAGATCTACAAGATGAGTGTCTATTATTAATATTGCAGCTGTACAGTCAAAGCAGAGCTTAGTTAAATCTTTATTAATAGCTAATCCTTTGCTCACCTTGCTGGCTTGCGGTTTGGATTTCTCTTCCCCCAGTACGGCTTTTTGCTGAGCTGCCCATTGATCTCTGTGCTTCAGAGACAAATGGCCTTATGATCCCCCAGAGAATCTCTGCCAATGTTAAAACCCAGCAGGAACAATGAGAGAGAGGAAAAATAAATGGCAAGGATGAGAGCGCTTTTCTACCCTCATTCCTCCCGCTGGTGCTGTGTCAGAGGTAGTCCAAGAATTTGGACTACAGCTCCCACTTCATTCACATCTGTAAGACAAGCATCTACAGAAGTGTCTAGAACCAGCGCTCGGTAAAACCTGCTTTTCTTCTGCATTTGCAGTGCCATTTCAACAAGCCAGCTCTTGTTCCCTCTTCCAGAGTAACCGTGTATTCAACAGTCAGGGTGCTCTTGCCAAAGCATTTTTCTTATCAGGATTACATTTTTGCAAGATGAAATGTCAAAGCACCTGTATGATTAATCTTTTGAACTCTTCCTATTAATAAATACAGAATCCTCTCTGGCTTCAGAAATGTTTTTCATTAACTCTTTTCCTTCAACATTGAGTGGAAATTTTGAAGTTTATCAGCATTATTCTATTAGTCTATAGAATAGTCTGGGAGACTATTCCTATCTGGATTTTGTTTTTTTATTACAAAAAAATCAAAACCCAACACCTTTCATTAAGAATATGTTTTCATTTTCACTCAATTTTATTTTATTTATTAAATAAATGAGGGAAGGTCCTTTCCACCCATCATAGTCCTGCAGGAAGAAGCTACCCAACCCTCCTGCAAGCAGCAGTTCACACTCAAGAGAAAGCAATATTGGGCAATTTTGTTATGCTTCATTACCCAGGGAAAGAAATTACCCAGGGAAAGAAAAAAAAAAAAAAAAAGGCAACACATTTCTGCAGGGCGTGCTGTGCTATCCATGGGGATCACCCTTGGGAGCAGCAAGGTATCAGGCTGCTCTGGAGCTCTGGCATTCCCTGGGTGTGCAGGGTGGCATCTGCCATGGTCATGACACAGGACGGGCTGGCAGCTCCTGCATCCCTGCTGTTTTGTAACCAGCTGAGATGACAGGAAGCTATCGGCCATTAAGCCTGTTTTAATAGCTAGTAGTCACGGCTTCTCTGACTGGAAAGCCTATGGAAACTGTGGTTCTGCACTCCCATTTTGGATTTTGCCTGTGGCATTTGTTTATATGTTGTGGGAGGACTCAGGCAAGTCGTCTTTCTTCCTTCCACATCTCAGTATCATAGTTTGTTTGCTGGTTTTTCCCTTCACCTCCCTTGTTGGCTTTTTCCTCCCTTGTAACGCCGGCTTCCCCTCGCTGTCGATGAGAGAGGGCCTTGCTCTTGGCAATTTTATGGCAAAACCATGATATATGTGGTGGAAACTAAACAGATTGCACTGTTTCCTCTCTCCTAGCTCTTGCTGTGAATATATAATATACACGTGTAAAGTGAAATCTTATTTTTCAGCTCTACAACAAGCAAGAAATAGGTGTAATACCTAAAATTAAAAAGCATTTTAGCAATCTGAAGTGTACTCTTATTAACACTGGAGGATGCCGATTTCTTAAATATATGTGATTCCATTAAGCTGGAACTGATGACACGTTTCATGCCCCAGGTCTGCAGTGGTTTTTTTGAACAATAACTTTTATTGCTATTCTGGTATTATTGCCTGGATTTTTAATGAGGCCAATGAAACTGTATTCATCAGATTAATTCCTCTGAAGTATTTTGTCAATTCTAGGAAATGAACAAAAAGTTATTAAATAAAAGAAATACACTGTGTATCTGAGACTTGAAGCGGAGCATATTAGCAGTAATCAAGTTCATGCTTATTATCTTTACAGCCCCATAGGTGCGTGGTGCTTTGTTGGCAAATATAATGACAAGCCTGTGCTTTTTTTCACTAGGCAATAATCTATCAGGTGATTCATTCCATCATCTTGATTTTATATGCTCAGATAATCCAATATTGAAAACCTGGAAAGATGCACCCAGCTAGTTACTGTGATGAGTAAGCAAACAGCATGCACCACACGCTGTCAGTGAAAAGGCAGGGCTGTTATTTTAATCTCAGATACACAATTTGGTTTTTTTTTTTCATGCCATATACTTTTTAAATGCGGCCACTATGCATTTTACTAGATTAAATCCTGCTTAACCAAGGGAGGAAAACAGATCTGCAAGGCATTGTTGAATCGAGTAGATCCCTACATCTGCTGAGAACATCAGCACCATAACAAAACTCTCACAAATTCTTCCCACTGCCCCTATAGCCATAATCCTTTCTTAAACATGTTTACAAAGCATGAAGGTTGCTTCCAAGCAGAGTGATAGGGAAGAGAAAGCAAGCTAAATACTGACAGCAGAGTGCGTCTACTTGGCAAGTTCTGTGAGCTTGAAGGACAGACAGCTATCAAATTGGAGTTGATACACTAGTTTCTTCCCTCCAGAAAGATGCTTGCTCCGTTTTCCACTGCTGCTTCTCCACAGGGAACGTATCTGCTGTGTTTTGTATCAAATAAAATGAGTTAAACAGAAATCTGATTCATTAAACTGGAATCTTGAGAGGATATGCTTCCTGGCAAAAGCGATTCCTCTCTTCTCTTGTCTGATTAGCACCGACGATTCTGCTGGAAAGGAATACTTAATAAATAACATACTATGGGCTGTAGAGATGTATAGGTGTAGCGGATGTTACCGTGGCCCCCTGAGCACAGTGGCAGCACAGCTTGCATGTGTAAGTGAAACTGGGCAGTTCCCAGCCCGGCAGTTCACGTGACTGTGTGTACACGGAAAATTTGACTTTATAAGGACACAGCAAATTCCTTCCTTGCTTTTTGTGCCACTGGAAGATGTGTCTGGCATGTCCAAGAGGGGTGTAGTGATTTTCCTGAGTCTGAGCCACGAGACATCTGCTGGAGAACCAAAGGGAGGAGAATTTCTGTGAGTAATTGGTGGTGACGGACGATAACAGCTTCTCCAGGGCTGTGGGCTCTCTGCCGTGGGAGGGGACTGGGCCAGACGGGCAGCTGGGTCCCAGCCCAGCTCATCAATACCAGTTTCAAAACAGCTTGTGCTGGCTTCTTTCCTCCTATCTCTTCACCCTCATGCCACCGCATGCCTGCTGCCAGCCATCCTCCACCCATCCCACGGTGGAGGAGCTCATGGCTGGAGACCCTTCATACAGCGCTCCACATGCAGGCTGACCAGCTTGTGGCTTGGGCTTCCCTTCTGAGTCTCTACAAAGACAGGGTTGGGGGGCTGGCTTGCGAAAAGCTCTGATAACTTGTGGTGCCTCCAGAAATGGTCCCCGTGAATTTCTTTGTCATCTTCAAGAAAACACTTGCAGGCCCTGTGTCACGGGTGGCAATATGACATAATAAGGAATCCCGGGCCTTCTGTGTAATCCACTGTCAGCCAGCAAGTGTAAAATGCACCGAGTTGCACAGGTTTTTTGAAGTTACAAGCTTAGCAAAAAAAGCTCATTTTAAAAACAAACGATGGGGAGTTGGCTGTACAGCGGTTACAAATTAGAAACCGATTAGCAGCTTTTAAAGAGAAAATCCACTGTGTCTGCAAAAGATGTGGAAAAAAATAGGAAAGAACACATAAAGCAAACAGAAAGGACAGGTGAAATATAGTACTTTCATTTTCTGGTTGGGTGCCAATTTGCAATTGCTAAATATTAGCAAGGTGAAAGGTGTGAATTACAATGACAAAAGAGTCATTAAGCCAAATTCCAACAAATATCTTCAAACTTTGCCTTGTTTCTGATGTCATATAATCTCCTTTTAGATCTCTGTTTATGTTTAAAGGAGTGCATTAACCTAGTCGGTAATTGCAGACTAGTTTATCCTGCTTTTGCTTACAATGGGGGAAGAGTGTCACGGGGCAGTTGCTACAGAGCACTCGGTACAGCCTGGTTGTTTATGTGGCCTTGCACAGGCAATGACACTGTCACTTGGCTCTTCACTCCCCCTAAAACGTATTGCACTGATTAGTAAAACCCAGCAGCAAATCTGCCTAAGAGCCACTTGTGGCGGCGATTTTTGTTTTAAAGACAAAACGGTGGGGTGGGACAAAAGGCTACTCCAGAAAAGACTCGTTTCCTCTAGCAATGATTTTAAGAACTGGTGCTCCAAGTTTTTTTTTCTTCTAAAATGGCTTTTGGCTTAACACTGTATTTCCCCCAGGCTTGCAGTGCAACCTGTGCTTTTTTTAATCCCTCCGTTCAACCCTTCTCAAAATCTTTACTCTTCCTCTGCCTTGGGCTGTGTGACCACCTAGCGCAACAGTTCCTAGTGGGATGCCGGTGTTGGCATACCCTGTCTGTCCGGGTCACAGAAAAGCCCAGCTGCATTGGAAGGTTTACGGCCACTTCTGCAGAATACAATATTAGTTATTTACTAATAACCTGTGAACAGTCTCTTCAAAGCATTACAGATTCCTCTGCTCGAATTTGCAATGTGTTATAGCGAAGGATGAAACACGTCCACTTCCCAGTCTCTGAAAATTTCCTTGAAAACACACATATGTTCCTCTCGACTTAGATCTCCATCACTGGCTAGGAGCAACCTGCTGTGTGATGGGGATGCTTTTTCTTCTCTTCCAGGGCCTGCCCTTCTGTAGTGGAAACTTTTCCATAATGGTCACAGATCATTCAGTAGGTTTCTAGATCCAAGTTGTAGCAAAACTTTGGGATCATTCTTTTTTTTTGTTTTTGTTTTTTTGTTCCCCCCCACCCCGCCATCCCCCCTC
>VZSF01009536.1:1018221-1043772 GCA_013398295.1 Chionis minor | reverse complement strand
CCCCACCCCGCCATCCCCCCTCCTCCCCTGTGCTGAATTGTGGGAAGACAACATCCTTTTAGACCATTCCCAGCTGAAGGCAATTTCTCAGTACTTGGCTTTCCTATTGTTTCTTCAGAGCCTTATCCTTGTCTCAGTTTTGCTGTTTCTTCTTGTTTCTTTAAAGCTTTTTGTTTAACCCTACGCAGTGAGCCAGGAGACCACAGCACAGGCAGCCGGAACTCCCCAAAACGAGCAACAAGCTGTTCTCTAAGCAGTGGGACCATAATATAAAACACTCGTGCAGATTCTCCTGTGCTTAATAAGATGAGTGTTTGGTTTTCTGCTATTAATGGTGTATTCACAGTGTTTCTTTTCCAACTTTACTCACCAGTCTGCTTTCCTGAGATTTTAAGAATTGCAGAACTTTGTGACAGATTTGATCAAAACTAGATTCAAAACCCTTTGGGGGTGTGGGAAGAGAGGAGGAGGAGGACAGGCAAGCAGAGATGCACACTGAGAGCATGATAATATAATACTTATTTCCTCAGGACACCAGATCAAAGTGTATCACAGATAACTTTCTCCTCCTCCACAATATTCCAAAATAAAATTTTAGTGAATCTGAATAAAATGTCATAATTTGAGTTTGTTGAAGGGAAACGTTTCAATGAATCCAAACCAAAAGGGATTTGGAACTGACTTTTGGAGAACTTGAGAACATTGCAGCCTTCTGTTCTTAAGTAAAATTAAAAATAACAAATAACCCTCTCCAAAACCCTGCAGCCCTAGACGGGAAAAAAAAAACCCTTACTACTTTTTTCCTTTTTTCCTCTTTAATCCCTACTAAGCACATAAATGAATTGGATTCATGCATCAAGTATGTCAGCTCAGAAAATAAGTGTTTTCAATTGTTGTAACAAAGCACTAATTGCTCCTACAAGTTCCAAACATCTGAACAAAGGCAGGTCTAGCAGATGTTTTTTTCTTTTCACATCATCTCAAACTTCTTGCCTAATTTCTTATCCTCTGGCCAAGATTCAAAGAAAGCACTTAAATGAAAAGCAGGGAAATACAAAAATCTTGAGCTTATGTAAGTAAAGGGATCAAGTCTTTCTTTTATTTTTTTTTTTTTCCTGATTATAATGACAAAGACTGTAGCCATTCCTGTTCATCCATGGTTCCAATGCAAAATCATTCTGGGTGTTGCTCTTTCTAACCAACAACGTGATTCTCCTGTTAGGAATGGAAAGCTCCACAGCTTTCCCAAGAAGGGACACTACCAGGGCTTGGGGTATAGGTTTTTTTTCTTTCTTCTTTCCACTTTTGGACTTCAGTTGAAGGTGATTAAAATGAGAATGTCCATGTTTACTGAGAATCCAAAGATTTTGAAAAAGGACAAATATTGCACTCTAGAGGTAAAAAACCCCAATGTTTCAAAATGTTTCACAGTGGCAGAAAAAACATGATTTGGAAATAATAAAAATCTTTTGTTTATGAATGAAATTGAGCTTGAAAGTCCATTTTCCATGTCTTCCATGTGGCTTTTAAGATACAGTGAGAGGAGGGACCAGTTGTGAGATAAAAGTCTGGAAACCACTGGCTGAGTCAACTGGGATTTGAGGCTTTCAGGCTCCGTACTGCAGAGTCTAAAGCTAAGATTCAATGGAGCTAAAACCCCAGGGTTGCCAGATGCTTGTTTTTGTGGCAGGAACCTGAGGGGTTTTTTTATTCCATGTGGCAAAACTGTGCAGGAATCCAGCTGAAAAACCCACAAGTATTAACAAGCGCTACAAACTGTGGAAGCACCATAGCCCATCAGGTGTCTTCTCAGGATATCTTGTTTCATTGGCAGCCTTGGGTGATTCATTTTTCTAACAGTTACACTTCGGAGAAACATTTGAGTTCTCAGAAATTGAATTTTCCAGTAAAAACATTTTGTTGGAAAATCCCCAGTCACCCTGACTTTTGCTGCGTCTCTCAGACATCTTTGTTCTTTCAAAGTTGGGAGAGAGGATTTTTAGGAACAAATAGGGTGTAGATGTGGTGGACTTGGAGGAGGTAGAGGGTTTATTACTTAGACATCTGGAGGTTACACTATAATGGGTGCTGTCCTACAGGGTGCTATGACTACATCTTGTGTATTATACAGGTTTAGCCACATTTTTGTGAGCTATTCTTAATGCTGACTTGCAGCATACGCCTTTGGAAGCAGTACAGTCAATGCATACCTGCTTACAGTGGGAAGCTGAAAAGCCTCAAATTTCCTCTTGGCTGGTTCCTTCCTCCTACACCCAACTCGGTCTGTGCCATTTGAAAACAGAACTTGACATCAAGTAATTTTCTATTGTTGGAAAAACACTCATAAGAATACCCACATCCCCTGTTGTAAAGGCATTGCAAGGTCATGGAACAGGTAGATTTGGAGACTGCTTCTTTTTAGATTGTTTGCAAATGTGTCAGCTCCATTTTTTGCCCTCATCTAATATTATTTTAGCAGCGGTAGCAGGAATGGCCACCTTAGCCACTTTTTAATCAAATTAACCAGGCCTCCTCCCACTCAGGTGGAAGTCTGGTTTTCCAGCTTGGATTTATACCCTATGGACATGAGTTCAGAGGCACTTTATCCGCTCTCATGGCTGTACTTGCCCTGCTGCTGAAGCAGAAGCACTGCGGTAGTGTCTCCTTTGCATGGCTGCACAAAGATGGATCAGCCACTGTACAAAAAAACTGAGCTATTTAACTCAGCCAAGTTGATCAGACTTGTTATTAAACGCAAAATCAGCCTTTAAATCAGAAGCAGAGAACAGGATAGCAGAGACCGGCAACTTAAGAAGGAAAATGCTGGATGGATTCAGACTGGGCTCATTTTAGTATCAGGAGGAGCCACATGGAGTTTGAAATATCCCTAGAACAGGCAGGTGTCAAACTACAGTCCTCCTTTGCGCTGACACCCGGATGGCTCAGGCACTCTGCTGGGATTTATCAGTACAGCTCCAGTTATTTCAGGGATGCTTTGACGCTTCACAATAATTAAGGTATTTTTGTCTCAGGTATCTTTCATCTCACAGTCTTAATTTTGCAAATAGGAAAGATTATTTCTAAGGAAATGCTTATAGCCCGAAGTCTAATTTTTAGTTTACGGGTATAATGAAGGAAAAAAAATAATCAGACTTGCTATTTTAGATGTTTGTGTTCTATCATCTACTTTGAATCTATTTTTGTACTAAAGTTATGCTAATTTCCAGCTTCATTAATTAATTGGTGTCATGAGTGTTGCATCTGTAGAAGATGAATTTTCTAATGATCCCTTTGGAAATGGTTCTTCTTAAACCACCAGGTATTTAAAGCCACCTTCCTGTCTGAGATGGATTCACTTCAGGAACAATCCCCGCGTAATTAAAAATTATTTTTGGATTTTTTATTTATTCATAATTTTCTAAAATGGCTGAAACTCATTAGGATGCGAGACTTCATTTATTAGAATATCCTTGAGCAGGAGCAATAGCAGTAAGGTTCACTTCATTAAAAACAAATGTAATCCTTACAGTAATCGACCTACTGTTCACAGCAAAGAACTTCATTAGCCAATGTTAATTTGAGGCAGAAACCTGCAAAAGTTAAAAAAAAAAACCACCTCAAAGTGAAGGTTACTAACTTTCTTTTGTCCTTCCTTCCCTAGCGGCTTTGCGATTCTGAGGCTGTCTTTCCACATATCACACGAGATGAAGCCAAGTAAATTAGCATGGGCTTCAGTAAAGCTTTCACGGATTATGTTAGTTGTACATTTAATCCCAGCCGTGGTTTTACCTTTGGGAAGACTGGCGATATTGCAGTTGTCACTGAACTAGTGTTGGATTCCTTGTGTAAATAAATATATCTCTTTTTAAGAGAAAAAGTGCCCTACAATTTCATATCAGTTCATCCTGAGGAACGAGTCACATAGACAAGGTAAAAGGTGAGGTGTGTTCTGCATCTTCCCTTCCCAGCTTTGCTGGAGAAATGCTGGAAGCTTCAGTGCTGCCATTCCCTTGTGTGCACTTCATGCATCCTGTCCCACTTGCTCCCTCCAGCACCAGGGCCCAAACTGATGCAGGGGAGGAGGAGGAAACTCCATGCTTCCTTGCTACTTAGCCCTGCTATGTTCATACCTTCAGGAATGTCCTTCCATTTCCAGAAGGTTAGGATTTGGTACAGGGCTAAATCCCGGTTTTCTGCTGCTTGCACCATCACTTTGCATTTTGCAGTTGTCTGAGGGATGAAGCCACAGGGTTACACTATCTCTGTGCAGCAACCTAAATCACCATTGCCCTCCAAACCCACTCAAATTCACATACTGTTTACTGATCAGCATGGAGGGTGAGACTCAAGGAGACCCACCCAAGTCTGAAGACAACACTTTCCTAATACACAGGGTTGGGAAAGTCCATGCTGAGCCATAGTTCCAGTCACCATCACAAGGTTCCAGAAGCCTTAAGTGAAGTAGCAGCCCAGCATTCAGCGATGCTCTACCTTACCAAGCGTGAGTATTTCCAGTGCACAAGCTACAGATCAGCCAGACAGCTAAACACTCCTTCAGTGACTATCCTTTCCCAGGACAATATTTTAGATACTTGTAGAGACTAATGGCCTCCAGAAAGGTGGTCCAGAACCAAATAAATTCTGGAGGTATTAAAGGTTTTCTTTAATGTGATGTAGAAAACCAGCTGAGTGACTGCACACTGTGAATATTTCTTTACCAATGCTTTTATATTGTTAAAAATACTAGTACGTTACTGAGAGTTCAATGCAGAAAATAAAATTATAAATTAAAACCTGCCCTGATTAATTTTGGAGCTCCAGCTTCCAGAGCAACAGGTTTGAGTCTTGTTTTCGCACGGTGCTTTATGGTGCAAGCACCGTAAAGAAGTGGAAAAGGTAAAGCCTTTGAAACAAAGTTGTGCCCTACTCTCATCAGGCCATATATTGTGATGAGGAGATACCAGGCCCTATCCTTTGATCCTCAGAACAAAAGCAGACAGCGTTACAGCCTTATGAGTTTGCAGAACTCAGGTGCACGATGCTCTTGTGGATTTTCCTTTCAGCTGAGCATAAAGCCATTGAGGTTCAGGAAAAATATAAGGAAAAAGCAGTAAAGGACAACATGTTGTGATAGCATCTTCCTTCAAGCATGCAGTCCCTAAAAGGCAATGGCATTTACCCTCCTGTTCCTTTCTGAACTACAACAGCCGCTGGTATTGCAGCTCCCTGTGACTCACATGATTTATTTATCCCATGAGGCATTATACATTTGATACTTAGTTCACTTCTATTTTGGATAGCGTTACTACTAGCCTTTCAGTTTTATAAACAGCTGTATGCAGATGATGAGATACCCAGGCTTATTGTCATTCTACGGTGTGTAGGGCAGTTCACGGCCCAGTCACAAGCCCGGCAGGGAGGCAGGGATCATCTCGGAGGCACAGCCATCACAGTGGCACTTAACGCTGGATTTCAGCATGGCTGTTGCCAACAAGGGTCCCAGTTGGCTGCCAGTAGATAATGATGATTGGGAGCAGAGGAAGGTGGCTTGGTTTTATCTTCGGAGAACATCGCTGCTCAGTCACTAGCACCCCATCACAGGACTTGGTTACCTGCAGCGCGACTTTCTAGATGACACCGTGGATAAAAACCTCACAGCTCCGGGAAGCCACGGCTGGCTGCGTCCACACAGGTCTGTCAGAGCTCCTCTACAGCACCAGCCGCAGCCACGACAGCGCAGCCAGGCCGGCCGGTGCTTTCCCAGTGTGTCATCTAGGTCTGCAAGCGGAGTGCGAGCAGGCAGAGCCCAACTCGTTGCTACTACAGGCAGTGCACGGTGCATCCAGGGAAAGCCAGGGTAAACCCAGAGCCAGAATTTCTTTCACTGGAAACAACCACATTTCAAATGTTACTGTATAACAACGCTGGGAATGGTATGAGCTGACCAAAACTGAAGTTATACTTTGCTTTCCTTCTCCTTCTCCAGCCTTAAAACTGGAATAATACATTTTCTGCCACTGCTAATGGTTCCTATGTTATTTTTTCCACTTTCGTTCATTAATTTTCTTAAAGAATGGAATGTTCACTTCTTTCCTGTGTTTGGCATTAGTTAATGAAATGCAAGCAAATGTTAACTAAATTCTCAAAGATGCGTATGTGTTCTTTCCTTTTTCTAATTAAGGTTCAACACAGCCAAATGCATGTGGGGAAAATCTTATTCCTACACTGGAAACAAAGTATCAAGCAAGATTCAGTACCAAATAAACGTTAATTTCAAAGCTGTTCATGGCTGAAAGTAGGAGAAATGACTGTTATCTCAGAATCAACAACTGGAAGAGCTTAAAATTAAACTTGGGTCTAAAATCCAGAAGTCAGCAGGGTAGCTGCTTCAAACTGCTCATGTCTTGGAAATGAATCTCATCCCATATAAACAGACTTTGTATGCCTTGGTATTTGGGGATGGATGAAAACAAGTGCGTGGGAGAAGGATTAAGAAGAAATGGGAGGGAACCTTCAGGCCCAGGGGATCATGAATGACTTCTGTTGAAAGAAAACAGAAGTATCTTTGAAATGGGACTACATAAAGCACCCATACACTATCCTAGTTGCTCGTGTTTCTTTATTTCAATGATTAAGAATCAAAACTGTAGCTTCATTGAAGTCACTGAAAAAATTCAACAGCGATGTTTGAAGATGACTTTGTGAGATTTGCAACTGAAAGATAATCTAATCAAATATGATAGAGATAAATGACTTTTTTAAAATCCATACTAAATTTATACTATACACCTTGTTTTAAGTCAATAGGAGGTTGAAAATTTGTGCTTGTTTTCACCAAGGTCCAATTCATTTTGACTGCCTTAGGGGAAGGTGTAAATATAACCAGAAAATAACAATGTGTCATAAATACTAGGTTAAGCCTGTTGTTGATACATTTTGCTGATCCAGCTGCATTTCCTTAAATATCACAAAAGAATATTAGTTTTATCTAGTTGTGATGATTTTAGTTTCTGTGGCAAAGGACAACTTCTTTAACCAGTGCTGGGGAGGTAAAATGCTATGAAAGACTTTCTGGGGTGCATTCTTCCTCATTTTGCTTTAACTAGATCTATGTTGCCCCTTTGCACTTCTACTGCTGTCAGGAAGAAGCTTTCTATTGCTTTCAGGGGGAGAGATGGATCCAACCCCAAGCCGTCTGTCCAGCCAGCCCTTATGGACACTGATAACTGTATTACTGATCAAGGAGCCAAGTGGTTAGCAGAGTAGGAAAAGCCAAGGAGAGGTCCAAGGACTGAGTCAGCAGTTGGGAGAAAGCTAGGAAGCTAGCTCTTGGCTGGAAGAATTACAGCCATGGACACCGTCGTAGATATAGGCATGTAAGTCAGGTCCAGTGTCTATGAAAAGTAAGTCATAAGCAGTTATAACTCGTAGGTCTTAGAATTTCCACTCTCAGCTTATACAGGAGACTGATGTTTGGGGTTTTTTTCCAATATGCCTTATTTGGAATTAGGATTAGAATCCAGATCTCTATCATTCTTCAAAGGGTTTGTCTCAGCCACTGTTCTACAGGGTTGTTTCCGAAGTGAGTCGCTGCTTCTCCTGTGAAAGCTGTTCTTCTTTGTGACTCGTATTTATTCACCTGAGAGAAAGGCAAAAGATCTCGTCTCTGCAAGAGAGTAACTGCTCAGAGCTGCAGACGAGACAAACCCGTGGTCCTACTGGCAAGGTATGTGGAGCAATAGCTAGCCTGCCAATCTTGGTGCATGTGGCAGATGCTGCAGTGCGTTGCCAAACACAGGTGACCGATACGTGACTGATGAGCTTCCTTAGACTCTACATGTGTATAAACAGTAGGGAGATAGAGACAGGGCTATCGTGCATGTAATCTCCAATTCTGCCTGTACGTGTCCAAATATACTGCTATCACTACTGGATTCCCGAGAGTTGAGGGGGTCGCCATTATGTGATATGACCCAGAACTGGTATCTGGGCTGCAGCACTGAGTAATTTAGACCATTTTACCACAGCGGCTTGAAAACTCAAATTTAGACTTTACAGCTTTCCAGAGAATTCTACCAAACTGCACCTGCACAAAGGTACCGCCTTAACAGAATGTAGTAGCATTGCTCATGTCCAAAGGGAGGTGAAATCCTCTTTGTGATAAGCTTGTGTGTGCAGTTATGGGTGTATCTGTAATTACAGGCAATGAGAAAAACTATGGCTTGCTCAATAACGTGCCTCCTCCCATCATGCCAGGCACAGACAGGAGCATGCCAGATGATGGAGTGGTCACACTCTTATTTCTCCTCTTTCTGTTTGTGCTATTAGCTTCCCTCTCTGCTATTAACTCCTCGGTTTTGAGCTCTGCACGCTGCTGAGCAGCCGACTACCGCCAGCAGCGGAGTACACGACATGTATCAGACGCCCATTCTTCCGTTTGCCCTCATCTTAATTTACATTACTTCCTCTCTGCGGGGAATCTAATTTGGTCTACATTGTAAAGCTCAAACACACTTTCAAAAGTGCATCGTCGTTAACAAAGATAAGTAGTGAAAGAGATGCAGAGCGTTTGGGAGCATCCTTGGAAAACAGTAAGCTGCTTTCTGTGGAAAGAAGCAAAACTCTTGAAGATAACCTCCAAAGAAAGATCTGTGCAGTGGAACTGTTGCAATACACATTAGAAAGAGATCGGGGAGAGGAAAAAAAGGAGCTATGGAATGAGATCCTTAGATATGGGATTTGTATTTTGTGTTCAACTGTTTTGGCTATTACTGCACACGATTTCAGTGTCAACACACCACAAACCACAGGAGCGTAAGCAACAACAAACTCCCAGCTCAGTTTATCCAGGCTCATACAGCTGGGAGTTCCACTGTTTTCTTTACAGCTAATGCCGCATAGTTTAAAACAAAAACAAAAACAAAAAGCCACCCAAATCAAAACCCCTTCATTTCCAGAAGTCATAAATGATTATTACCATGCTGTAACCTAGTGTAAACAGGTTCCTGGCCCATGACTAAGGCTGGTAGGCTGTCCTGCAATGCAAACAGCAGCGTGGATGTCTTCCAAAGGCGTTGGACGTAGGAAGGCCTCTGCTGGGCTTGGAGTCCCGGGCAGTTTCCAGCTGCTTGTTTGATTGGGAGCTTCACGCCTGGGGCATTTGGAAATGGAAAGCTCAAGGGCTGCAAATTCGGAGCTGTATGGAAGCGACTTTGTTCAGAAAATAGGAAGCTGGAGAACTAGGGGGGGCATCGAGGTCCGTTTCCATGTAAAGGGCACACTTACAGCAAACCAAGGAATGCGTTTCTCAGTGGGGACGAGTCTTTGTAAGTACCACCCAACGTGAACAACGCGGCAGGATGGGCACTTTCTTTAGAAATGGTCTTTTTTTTGCCCTTTTCCCTCCTGCCTCCCTCCTCCCCTGCTGGAGAACGCAGCTCAGGGCACGGGACGGGCTGCGGGCACCAGAGGGCGGCAAAGGACGCGTGGAAAAGCACACAGGCACCTTCCCTCGAACAGAAAGGGGGAAAAAATAGCCTTAAAAGTGTGTAATTATAAAACAGGAAATAAGTGGCCTATTCTGTCAAAGCCAGGCTACAAGTGAATTAGTTTTTTTCAGGTTAAAAGCTAATCTTATTTTTATTTCATGCTTTCATTCCCTTTTTATAGGAAGAAAAAAACCCAAAACTGCAGCAACATTTCCATAACCTTATGGACTCTTGGAAATGCTAGGGCTCTGAAAGATTTTTTTTTTTTCTCTTTTTGAGAATGATTATTTTTTTCGTGACTTTCTTATGTGCTTTTGGTAACTTCAGGCCAATTTTACAGGCTTGGCTCTTGTGGTCTGACTGATCTCAGCTCTCTGATTTGTGAAGATTTTTTTTTTCGCTGGGGATGTTTGGAGTATTTGGTGTCATAGATGTACATACTTTTAAAGGAAGTTTTAATGTGAAGGGTTTATGCGAATTACACTTCCGGCAAGTTTGTCACCAGAGTTGCTCCTGACTCATCCATGAGGTACCCACCTGCAACAAAGCACTCCTCTCTCGCAACCCATACATTCACACACAAAGTTACTCAGAAATATCTGCCTCCTGTTGTTCACACCCTCTCTTCAGTTCAAGTGTTGACTTTACTCAGCAGATATTTCCTTTTGCGTCCAAAATGAGATTGTACTGTTCCTTATGTCTGCTAGTGCCAGAAAGGGAGCAGCAGCTTGATCCTGTTCTTACTAATCATCGAGCACTGTAAATTACTTGTAGATACAGGGTTAAAATCCTCATAATGCAGGCAGTAATAGAAGCAATATCTTTTCTGTTTAGAAAGATGCGATAGACCTTTCTGACATATGCTACAGCTGTGAGATTCCATGACCGAGCGCAGCATGCTTTGACCCCTATCAGTTTGTCTAATAAAATATTACTTTTCTTTACAAAGGCTGCCTTCTTGAATTTTAGCCTTCAAAACCCAGTAGAAACCTGTAATCTTTGCAGCTGCCTCGTACAGTGTATCCATGGGATGGGATGTCACTGGTAAGTACTGACTATGAGCTCCTCTGCCTCCTCTGAACCTCTGTGTCTCAAGTATCCAGACCATTCGTTTTTAGCATAGACACTGACTATAAGTACTATTTGTCAATTAAAGTAAAAGTCCACAATTACATCATGCGAAAGGTATTTTTGGCCTTCAAGGAAGCAGTGTATTGACTCATCAGTATGGTCTGCTGGCCAAGTATAGCTTTATTTCTTACCCTTTAGTTAAAGTACTGAAAAGGCAAGTAGCCAACAGAAAAGCAGGGAAAATACGGACTGACACAAACCTAGAAAGACAAGGTTGGCAGGAATCCACAGTATTTTTGGCTGTAAATGACTAGTGGCTTTCCTGGCTCAAACTCCCTCAATAACGTTCAGGACACCCTGAGATTTGTTTCTTTTTAGGTCTTCTCTTAAACTTTCATGCACTTTTGGTGCCATCATAGGAAATGTTATACCACAGTTTCACGCACGCTTCCTAATGTGTTTGGTTTTTTTTAATTGTCACACATTTCCCATAATTTTAACTCCTAATAGTATTTTCCATTAGTTTTCCAGAATACTGAGAACATAAGAGGCAGTCTTCTGAAGGGGAGGATTTTCTGAAGGTTTATCACCTCACCAGATTAATTGCCAGGCTTTTTCTTTAGCCATTTGGCTGAACATAAATTGAACTAGGAGACCGCACCTAACTTGCCACCAAATTAATTAACATAACAAGAAAATAAAGTGAAGCTTGTAGGCTGTGGCCCCGTACAATTCTGTCATTACGCATAGACTGTGTCTTGAGTTTTAAACGCTCCCAGCTCCTATTAAGATTCTAGAATTACATTTATTTTGGACCTATAAAACAAAATCACAACAGCCTCTCTATGGTGAAGGAGAAGAGCTAATGGGAAGAAAGTGTTATGTTTGGGAACAGGGAACTAGTCCTTTAAAGCATCATTCCTTAGATTAGACTTTCAATACAGATCACTTTAGTAGGCACTAGAAATTAGGACAAATTACTTTCATATAGTTTTACTTCAATTTCTTCATATTACTGAGAGGTCTTCAAACTGGGGCAGAGTCAGATAAAATATCTCTCTCCTCTGAGATGGCTAATAATAGCAGTTTAAGGAATTTGTTTCTGAACCTCAGTCCCAGTCTCCAGAAAAAGCGCTCTTTAAATATAATCTCTTTTCTCATTCTCAGCTAAATGTATGATCGTATTAAGTGTTTTCCCCTCTTCCATACACTCCAAACAAACATACTGCAGTTTCAGAATGGAAAGTTTTATTTGGTTGATCATGCCATCTTATATTAACTATAAGGTCAAGCCCTTTCAGCAAAAAAACCTGGAAATAAGTCTGGAGTCCCACTCATCTATGACCCCAATTGTCTTTTTCTGTTCAAGCTATTTTCTTCTGTAATGGCATACTTCTGCAAATGATAAAATAATCAGAAATACAGTTTGTGGGCAGGTATAGTTTTCCACCTACAATTTCAAGCAGGCTATTAAAGCACAAAATCTCTGCCTTCTGTATAAAAGATTTTTGGCATTACCAGAAAACAGCAACACATGCTGTTGGCTTTTAAAAAGTAGACTGTAGCTTACAGAACAATAAGGCCTGGTTTCCCAGGCAGTCAGCAACATAAAAACTTTTGCCCTGATTCAGCTTGACCAAGTCATCTGAATTCACGCTCAATTTATTTTGTCGCATTGATCCTTTTCAAGTTGTCCTCAGAAGTGACTGACAGCCAATGCTTTCTAGAGCTCAGAGCCCTGGTGTCACTTTCTAAGTTCATACTCTCACATTGTCCCCTGAAATCCAACCTGGATGAGTGGCTTTAAGGTACTGAAAGAACATGTCCCACAGTAAACTTCTTATACAATTGGGTTGACAGTGATTTTTATTTTCTGCATGTCATTTCTCATGCTGTGACGTGTGGAGTTACAGTGCGGTTTTGTCTGATGAAAAAGATTTAAGATACTGAATACTCTTTTCACTGGAAATATAAGCATAAATGGGAAAAGATAATGGATTGTTAATGCACTTGTTACACTAGCCCTTCATCTTGCAAGTGCTTAGGAATATGCTTTAACTTTACAGATACCAACAGTCCTCTTCAGCTTCCATGGGACTCTTTATGGGCACAGAACAAAGCACATGAGCATGTTCAGTTTAGAGTCCCTAAGTACATACTGTGCTTTTTTAATATCCATTTCAATACAAAGATACTAGTTTTTCACCAGAGGGCTTCTTATTTCCTCCCTCTATTAGAATAGAAATAAATAACAAGATTTTAAAAAGACTGAAATGGTTATTGATTTCTGGTATATACCAAAGTCTGCCTGGCTGAAAAATTTCATAAAAATCAATCTTCCTGTCATACTATGTTTTATATCCTTGAGAGAGTATTATTTTTGGCAGTAAAGTACTGGTTTGAAACAAGTTCTCTTTGGCACACAAAACAGACAAAAATATTTCTAAGGGATCTACATTTATATGAAAATAGTGTAAGTTTTGCTCCAGTGTTTAAAGAAATTACTGCTGTCAGTTTCTTCAAATAATTCTTTAAAAAACTTTACCAAGCTCCTCATAATAAGCCCATCAAAAATTTACAGTTATAACATTTTACTTGAGACTTTTTCCTAGGCCTTAACTATAAAAAAGTAAATAAATAGTTCTGAACATTTACATGCTTTTGATGTGACAATCTGTGCTACTACCATTAATATTTCAGTATTTGATATTGAGTGTATCAAACAAACTTTTCCATCAGGTTTCATCTTGCAAAGATAATGGCAGTCGCAGTCTATAGTTAATGTCCCACAAAACAGTTCACATTCTAAATACTTCTATTCTAGCACGCACTACAGATTCTATTCAATTCTACAGTAAGCTGTGAACAGTACAGAAGCAGGTTATTTGAAAATGCATGGGTTTAAAAATGCTAGAATTTGCATGAATATATGTCTAAGTGTATAACACACATATCATCCGTTGCGGCAGTTGTCTCAGTGTGGGGAAAAGTCAACAAGAAATTTCATTGCGAGGGATCCCCGGATAGGCCAATGAACCCCCTGAAAGGCACGCACAGCTTACGAACAAAAGGATGCATTACCCTCTCTGCCACAAATCTCCAAAGATTCCCAGACATGCGTGACTTGCAGGAAATGCCGACTTGTTGTTAGGACTCGTCACATAAATAAGCACAGGGAGACTGCAAGCTCCTCATCATTTGCTTCAGGCCTGCTATATCTCTTCCGTTTCTCTGAGCTGCACCGCCGGAATTTCACAAGAGATGGGAGAAAAGATTGTTATGGATGTATGCTCTGTAACCCTAATGCTAGACATCAGCCCTGTTGCCGGGGTTGAATTCATTAAACTTATTAACTCAAAGAAACTGTGCAGGTAACATTTGTCTTCATACTGACAGGAACAAATTAGCCAGACCTGCATGCTCTCATGCATAGTGCTGTTATATTTCTGGGCTACTTTTATCTATAAACATTCTATTTTTACATATATGTTTTCAAGATGAGGCTATATACACATCAGATGATCTGAATGGCAAAAAAGGACAAGTCAGATTCAGGCACAGTTAAAATATTCTCTCCTAATTACTCCTTTGGTGTCATTATAACCAATGTAATTGGTGGTGTATCCACAAGCTACCAGAGAGCTTATAAACGGCTTGTGCTAAACTAGGGATTGAATGGCAGCTTAAATTCTGAGCTGTATTGCTCTGACAGGATGAGGTCGGGCAATGGCGTGCAGCAGGCACCCATGCCGAGAGGCAAGCCCTGCGCGCTCATCCCATGTTCACCCCAAAGAGTAAGCCAATTTACTTGAGCTACAGACATGAGAAAGGCTGGTTCTTAACAGAACCTTAAAAGGTTCTTAACAGCTTTTAAATACCAGATGCTTTCTGTGGTTTCATATCAGTAAATGACGCCAAATTTTTCCAGGGAAAGAAGGTTGCTCTCCATTTAACTTATTTTAAGAAATAAATAATTAAGTCTGTCGCTACGGACTTTCGCAGCACAGTGGCAATGAAGTTTGTTCCTCTTAGCTCTTTAGTATGCATATGCGGTGCAGGAAAGGGGAAACGGGAAAAAGAAGAAATAGGTTACCATTTCTTATCATTATTTTGATGTTTCCTTTCACTTCATAAATGTGCAAAGAAAATCTCTTGAAATGGTGAGGAATACTTCTGCACATAAGCTCTCAAAAGCTCCTTGTAGCAATATGCCGTCCCCCAAACCCACAAACTTTTTAGCAGGCTATCTGAATTACTTCCTCACTTCATGCAAATTGTGGCTGAAATTAGAAATGACCTTCAGAGATGGTGCTGCAAAAGATAGTAAGAACATTTGCAATATAGTCTCTGGGTTTATGTTTCCGAAGGACCTTGTAAAATTCTTCACTTCCTTGCCTGTGCTGTTTTGGTGGCCAGCAGAGCAGAGGTCATTTTGTTTGTTTTACCCCTGTCATGACTTGACTTCGCCAGACATGCCTCTGTAAGACACATCACAGTTCTTTAAAAACAAATTGTGTCATGTAGTAAAAAAATTACTTTAAAAGCATTGTGTTAAAGGCTATTTCTGTTCCCAGCTGTTAAAATCGTAGCACATCTTCGCTATTTTCTTTGCCTTTAGAAAGCTGCTGATCTTATATTAGCGAGTGAGCCTAACTTTACAATTGGAACAACTGATGAAATACAGTGAAATCGGCAGTGACGATGTTAAAATAAATATTGTGCAAAAAAATAAATGTTACTATTTATGAAGCAGGAAAGGTCACAGGCTATAGAAAATAATGAATGCATTTATCTGAACCACTGTATCACAGTCAAACTGAAAGCCCTCTGATCACTGAGTCATCCCTTTGCAAACATTTCTCTCTTACCTCACTTATAATAGAAACTCCTTATGTAGCCTCTGCCTTTGTTGGCAGTGTACAAGTCACTGAGGCATGGCTGTAGGACCCCATCGTATAGCCCTCGCTCCCCTTTAATTCAAGTGGAGCCTTGTTTGATGATAAAACTATTGGAGGGAACTGTATTTAAAACTCGGTGACTCATTCATCTTATGGCTTTTTCTGGAGTCATTAGTGGGTCATATAACTATATATATTTCATTCACATTCCCATTATAGTTGCTACTTATAATTGTAGTTATTTTGCTCCAATTAATTTTCATAATAGAACAGCAGTCTCTAACCCACTGTAAGCAATTTCCCCTTTTATTTTGTGGTCCATTCTTTGACAGTTTTTTGACAGTCTAACTTGAAATTTCCAGATAGTAGCATACCAAGTTACAGCAGTGTTTGGTGTTAGCCAGCTGGAGCTATTGACTCGTAAAGAAAGGTTTGGAGAAGAAACATCAGGAATAGTACAGTTCTGTTGTACTGAAACAACTGATTTTTTATTTGCGTGAAGGCCAAATAGCCTACTCTTACTAACTTGATTTGTTTCTTTCTGTACTTAAAACAGTCTTTCAGCAGTTAGAGGATTTCAAAAACCCTTTTGCTTTGCCATTTCCATCCAGGAAAGGAGTTGCTATATTTTTTCTTTTTTTCTTTTTTTTCTTTTCCTTTCCCTTTTGAACAGATATGAAAACTTAAGTTACGTTTCAATAACAAACACATCAGTTTGCACAGAATCTTATCATGCCAAAACATCTTTATGCACAAGCATCAGCAATGAGATCAGCTTCACTTTGGAAACAGTTTCTGTTAGCTATCGGGCTTTACAGAGATAGTAATGTTACCAGTGAAAGTGTTGATGATTACGTCACATTTGTAATTCTAGAATTATAAAAGTCCCATATGGAGTAGAAAGCAGGAAAGGAAGAACATGTGACAGTGCTATACACTTATTTATAGAAATGGTAGTTAACCCAAAGTACCCAAACTGTTCGTATCGGCAAGCTAGCTCCACAGATGATCCACATGCATGAGAGCACTGAAAACTGCAGTTGCCAGTGGAATTAGATGTCCCCCAGTATTCAAATCCTTGGTTTATTCCTACACTTCCTAATAAAAATGGCAAAACATCTATATGTGATCCTTCAAAAATCAGCATGCCCTCCCCCACCATCCTGCGGATTTCAGAGCCATTAGATGCCACTCTTACCACAGGTTGAATCTAGAAACGCTGGTTTTGGTCCTTTACCAGGAAAGTAGGAGATAATGATTTGACTTCTTTCTCTAACTGAAACAATTGGAAAAGGTTGCTTAGGCACCTGGTCACTCTGGGGAATGTGTTTCACTCTGCCTGGAATAATTAGGAATGAGAGCACTTCACTGCAATGCCGGGACCTGGATAACAAATCTTTTTCCTCTTTACTCTGGAAAGGAATGCGTCAATCTAAGGATCTAAAGTATGGACCTAAGAGTCCAAAAGAGCAGTAAAGCGCTTACATCCCTTGGCCCACTCTGTAGAGAAAAGCAATAGAAACATTCATAGCAGATTAAAGACAACCAAGCCTCTATTATGCACGAACAAAAGAAATAGCCAGTAACAACATTGAGAACATCCCCCTTCCAAACTATTTAAAACAAGAAATTTCAAAGGCTGTTATCCCTTCCTCCTGATTCTTCTCCTTGCCTCTCATTACCCAACAGACTTCTACACACAGAGCCAGGGCAGCCTAAGCCAGTCTAAGGCCAGGCTGTGACAAAACCACTTTTCCTTTACTCTGGACATGTTTTCCTATTTTTGCCTTGCAAGGACACCAGGGTCACCGCAAACCCTATCACAAGGTGATTCAGGGTGAGGAAAATTAATCACCATTGTCTGGGTAGCTTTGTACTGCCCCAAATTCTAACTTTTGAGAAATCGTGTTGAACTTGAGAAATGGTTTTGCAACAAAGAGGAAAAAATCAGGAGGTTATGTTTCTTCTCAAAACTGGCCAGTATTTTAAAAAGATTCAGTAACCCCCCCAAAAGACAGCTTTGTGGCAAGGATTATTAAGTGGAAACCTGTGATTGAGAACTTTGCGAGGAGGGCACAATGATAAATCTGTGAATTATTTTAACATCGTTATTTCCTAATTTGGGGTGCATGACTTTGCAGATTTAATGCTTTCTTTTAATTCTTCTTTATGTGTGTAATCCACAGGATGATGATGGCCCTTTCAGAGCTTCATGCCATTTCTCTTGAGAGTCAGTATGAACGGCATGAAAGGCCAGATAAAACATGGGTGTTTAGAAAGCCTACAGTGGGACTTGGAGGAAATTTAAAACTCCTGCAGTATAACCCTTAGTGTTTACAAGGCAGTAAATCAGAAACTTCAGGAGCACTCCATTTTGATAACACACAGTCTGTATCCCTTGAGTTGCACTCCTCTAGACACTCACATTTGCACCAACAGGCTGTGAAACCACAGCTCAGGTAATACCTGGTTCTGATGGGAATCCAGAAATAAAGGACATAAATCCTACCTGTGTTGAGGAGGACACTTCCAGAAAATAAATTCCAGATAAACAGAGGTGGCTCTCTGGAGCGCCTGAGGCAGTGATGTGAGACTTAACAGGTATCTGTGTAGGGAGTGCTTCCCACCACTACCACTGGCATTGGTCTGCTGAAGGTGTTGACCAAGTACTCCCGATTCAGCATGTTGGCATGAGCTGGAAAACTCTTCTTACATACTCTGTCAAAGCAGCCCAAGAGCTACATGTAGGAGTCCTGATTTTACTCCAGAGCTGGGCATCTGGAAGTTGAATGTGACAATATCCAGCTTTTAAGTCCTCTGACGTATACTGTGTTTTGTGCATGTCACAACGGATAGAGACAGACATATACAAGATATGTTTGGACGGCTCATAAGAAGACGACCACTCCAGCTGCTTTACATCCTAAATACCTGGAACGCAAGACCTCATAGTTACTGAAAGTTTATGGTTAAATTTAGAATTTCACCTCCCTCCAAAACAGGGCCTCATTAGTATTTTCACTGTATAGATTTTTAAAACATCAGTCTGGAAATCAATTAGTCTAGTCAAGCTGTTGCCTTCCAATCCCCAGGCTCCAGACCTAATTCTTTATTGTCTTCTTCCCTTAGGTACATTATAACCCTGTGTGCTACTGGACTGAATTGTGCTGAATACAGAAATGCTGAGGCATTTGCACATTTTATTAACAACCTCTTAAAAGAAGTATAGTTAAAGCTTTATTTTTTGCATTAATTGTGACCTTCCGAAAGAAGCTGCTCTATTACTAATCTCCTGAAGCATATGGTTTTCTTGTCAGGGGGTGGTGAGTGGGTGGGAAGAGGGACCTAATTTTTTTTTTTTTCCATTTTTGAGCACATTAATGAACACTGCTGTACGATAACACAGGCAAAAGGGAAGGCTACTTGTTCCATTTATGTAGGACGCCAAATAACACAGAAGCACTAATGTCATTAATTGGCCTATATGCCATCTGTTGGAAGGTGCTTTTAGTTTTTACGATCGTCGCAGCAGTATTACCAGCAATGCATCAAGAACCCAGTTAAACAATCTGGGCAGGAACGGTTCACAGAAAACCAGTAAGCGTGGAGCTGTTCTGCTTTTGGTTTTTTAAAGAAAGTCTGATTGCAACAGGGTGCACGTAGCAACAAATTAGAAGACTGATTCAATCCCTCTTAAATAGAATGATTTGACAGGAAATCAAGCAGCAGCAAGACGTGGTAATCTAATAGCAGCCAGGTTAGGTTTGGCATATATTACAATGTAAATCAGAACAGTAAAATCAACTTTGGGTTTTTTGTGGGTTGTGTTTGGGTTTTTTTTTTCCTTTAGGGCACATATCAAGTCTTATCATTAAGGTTTGTCAGTTGTCTGCTAAATTCAGAGCAGCTTTTCTCAAGGAACCAGGAAAGTGATGTGTTAAGTTTAAAGACTTCTCTTCCAGCTTGTTTATATTCATGTGAATCAGGCAACCAAAAAAGAGAAGGCACATATTCAATACAGGAAAATAGTGATAATGTATTGCAGCATATGATATTTTGAGTTCACTTAAACATCTCAGTTTTTAAAGGAGTGTAAATGGTGCTATTTTACTTATTTTAGCCTGCAGCACAGTGTCTATTCTAAAGTTTGTATGCTTGCCCCACGCTTTAAAGCCGAGCTCGTACTTCATGTTAAAGCTGACACAACCAGTACAAAATTAAAATGGACAGCCTGATCAACAACATTCCCCACCCACATCATGCAAATCAATCAACCAGAATGACAAGAAAAGTGCCCAACACTCCCTGAAGGCTCAATTCCATATCTTTCAAGCTTCAATTAAAGCAGCTTTCTTCAATGTTCCATCTCAAATTCAAATGACAGAGAACTTAAAATGGGCTCCTGTTATACTTTAGGGAGTGGTAATTTTGAAAGAAACAAAATATGTTTTACAGAAAATTAGTATAGTACCACATTGTTTCTCTTGTGCAGCTATATTAAATATATATACTGGATTCATTTAAATAAGATCCATTTAAATGTGCTTTTCATGGTTAATTGCTAAATGTAAAACATTCACAAATTTTAGACAAAGCAAAAATTATTTGACACTTCTTTCCTATGAATCATATTTTTTTAGATTCAAAAAGATATATCCTGAAGTAGGGAAATACTGTTATAGGTGAGTGCAAGAAAAATACGTGAGTTATAACAGTATGTCTCTCTTTGTCATAATTTAGAATAATTGTGGTAAGACGAAACCACCGAGTGGTCATAACGAGGAGTAAAGGTAGACCAAGCCAAAAAGATAATTTGAGATGTATGCTTGTCAGTGACAGAAAGGCCAATATTCATGTTAATACGTATTCACCACACTACTGATCAGATAATCAAAGTAAAGATAAAAATTATTACTTAATTTTCTATACATGTATGCACAGAGTAATTTCCCAGCAACATATTTAATTTACATTGTTCTGCTTACATTTAAATGGTTGAATTGATTGTACTTTCACTGTTTGCCTTAGAAATATGTTTTTACAGCCTGGTATATTTTCACTGTTTAGTAGCGCAACATTGTACATACACTCCCAGTGTCAATTTTCCCACGTACCCTTCCACTCTGTTAAACCAATATTTCATGATTTCAGTATTTCACGAACCAGTGCATAACATGACTTGCTTCATGCATGCCTGTAAATAAATGTAGACATTTTTGATAATCTCAGCCAAATTGGAGGAGGAGGAGAACGTCCATGAAGACTGTGCAAGCACATAAATTACTTCAAGCAGACAATGTACTACCTAACTGCTGAGCATCGTTCACTGTCGGTGTGCAAACTCCAGTCAGTATTCACTTGAAACAGTGTTCTGTGTTAGTGCAAACACACCTTAAGTCACTTAGGGTTTGTTGTTGTGTTTTGGGGTTTTTTTTGAAAGTTCACTACTGGTTTATGTCTTTAAAAGAATGAGACTTTAAAATACATCTCATGAATTTGAGGTAAGGACGATTGTTAGAACTTCAGTATCTCTGGAAGTGGAGTTAAGCTTATGGTATGCATGCGTATACAGATCTACCTATAAGGCAGAGTGACCAAAATGTCTACAGCTCAGATTGACAAACATTTTCCTTATAAAGATCCAGTTTCAGTTACAACTGTGCCAAAATTTAATTATTTGGGATGAAGTTTCCCATCATGAGTTTTTGCCTCAGGCTGAACTGAGTTTAAGCCTTTTCAACAAGAAGAGTTAGGATAAAGAATGGCTAACTACACACAAACACACAAACCCCCTCTTTGTAACTACCTATTGAGAAGCTTCAGCCTGTCCATGATTCTGCAAGGAGTCTTTTGCTGACCTGAAGGAAATCCTCTTAATTTTGCCTGCTTAACTTCTGAAAATCTCTGTGTCTGCACATATATATACATACACACACATACAGATATATTTATGCAGTAGAGGCTTGCTGGGCTTGACAACACAAGCCTAAAGCATTTTTCCTCCACAGGTCATACAGACATGGATTGATAGAGGTCTCAGGAAGTCTTTTTCTTTACTCCTCCCTAATAAGGGATCAGTCCCCAGATACAGGGTATTTACTGAAGCTGCACTTAACACATGCAGTGAAAGAGGTTCTGCCATTTGCCTAGGTTTATATCTGAAAAGACCTGTTCTAACATGTAATCTTTGCTTTGAATGAAGCTGTTTGCACTCCATCCCAGCCACAAGGGACGTTGGACATGACCAAAGACAGTTGTCATCTTGTCTTTTCCCCTTCCCTAACCTGTCCAAATCCTTAACTTTTCCCCATTACACTTGTTTGCCAAATCAGTTACTCATACTTCTTTCCTCTAGGTTGCCCAAAACTTGATACGAAGTGTAACAGAATCATTTTATACTGCTCTGAAAACACGCTCGGTGCTTTTACCTCCGCCTAAGCCACAGTCCAGCAGTGATCAGGACTTTTTCCTGCTAATCTTTCCCTGGCTACTAATGCTGAGCAAAGAAAGCCAGTCTAAGCTGTGAAATCAGACTGTGGTTTCATGACCTCTCTAAGGGGTAGCATAAGCTGGCTATGCTGCTCAAACAAGCAGTCTTCTACTCAACTTTTTACAGTGCGGCGCTTTTTCTGGTATCACTACAAGTTAAACTAACTGGAGAACTTTCCTATATTAAAAGTAGCACTACACACGTGGGGTTTTGTTTTTTTTTTTCTTTTCCTAGTTTTAAACAGTACCTGATCCCTGTCTAGGTAGCTACGCAAACTGCTATCAGAGGTGTTTGCTACTGTGACAGCACTTCTGGGTGATGCTGAGGAAGCCACTCCATCAGGACTTCTTCCCTCTGATCAGTAACTAAGCCCTTTCCTTGTCTGAGTAAACTGAACAGACGTTCACGTTGTGATTTTTTATTTAAAGAAGTGCTCAGAGATGTGACTAAAACCACAGGAACTGAGAGCTGAAAAAAACTGTATCCTAGATGTCTTCAGCTGGATACTCAACAGGATGAGAGTAGCCATCCAGTTTGTAGGTGTTAACACGCGCAGTGAAGGCAGCTGTTGAGACATGCAGTGAATGGGAGACAATCCTGTAAAAAATAGTGTGCTTATATAATTACAGAAAATAATAATGCCTCTGCCACAAAGGTGAAATTACAGAGACAACCTTTACCCTGGGTTGGTTTTTTTTTTTTGGAGGGGAGTGGTGTTTTCTCTTTTTAATTTCAGGCTGTTGTTTTCAGGGCATTAGTATTTTGTCCAGAGTTTTGATTGTGTGATAGGAAAAGGACTTAAGGGTAATAAATTTCTATTTATCTAATTTAGCACGGTTTTAACAAATAGGTGTAGGAACATTCGCATGCAGAAGTGGTTTTGAAACATAGCTATTTTGTTATTAGCTGATGTCAAATTTGGTGGGAAAGATCACCTATTGGGAGAAATTCACCAGTGCTCCTATGGCATCCTGTCTGTGGCAATCACAGCTATTATATTTTCTTCTATTCCCTCCTCTTAATCAGTATAGGATTCTCTGTCTTTCCATACAACAATTTGTAAAAGTGCTTTCCAAGGACATAATTTTGGAGCTGTAAGTAACTGTGTAATAGAAAGCTGCTGTTTGTTCCCATTAAATCTGCAACTCCCAGTCAAGAGAGCAGGGGATACTCTTCTTCACTGGTGTAACTGACTGTACTTGATACAACAGACAATAGTTTTCACATATGGGAAGACTGGGATTATGTATTTCCTTCAAAGTCCAACAGTAAAACTTCTGATGTTGTGATGAAAGATCTGCCTAACTGCATAGCTTTGGTCCTACTGGAAACAAAGGAATCGTACAACTAAATCAAATTCCTAATACACTCATATTTAATCTCTGAAAGCCATCAGGCATTGACTATGATTAATTAGAGCGTATTGGATATCATGTCACTAAATCAGTCTTCCTATAGACTTACATGGGTCTATGTAAGGGGCAAGATGTAGGAACCTTTAATATGGGGCGCAGCAGCTTGGCCTTTGGCCACCTGTTAACTTCATGTACCCATTATGTAGCACATGTTACTGCATTCCCTCCAAAGGAAGAGGTGAGGACTTCGTCAAAGTACTTCGACTGTTTGGAACATGCAGAGCATCAGTTAAAGGAAGTATAACTTCCTTCCGTGGCACACAAAGTGTTAGAGGGGTCTAATCCTCACTCATTAAGAAGGAGAGGTTCTGGTGGAAACATACTGACCTAATGGGCTCATCTGGCATGGCAATGCCAGTGCTCTTCTACAAACTCTGTAATTCCAGAGCTAATATTCTCACATTCCGGAGGAATGTTACAGAGCTAACAAATGAACTTATTCCCACTCTGAGTCTCAGAACCAGCCAACTAGAAAGAAGCCCGTCGACTTTGAATATTTCATTAGTATTTAAATGTGTGGAAGATTAAGTCTATGCACCTTTTAAAAATTAAGAGGGATTAGATTATTAGATGGCTTCTCAGTCAAGTCTTTTGGATAGATCACTCTTCAGGGGAGGTATTAATGAACGTGTTTATGAGTGTGAGACAGAACTGTCCAGAGGAACCTGCAGGGAATCTGAAAAACGCTGTGAATCAGCCATGCTGAGCAGCAGTGTGCATTGTCCCTGGTGGGAAAACGTATGATGTAGCTATGCTCCTCCCAGTACTCAAATTTAGGTAGGCAGTACTGTGTAGACATGCACAAACTGGCTCCCATTCTCTTGCCTTCACTGCATCTGGAGTTGCTGCCTTCAAATTACTTTACCCAAACTTGCCAGTAACCTAGTTCACTGGGGAACGGCTGACTAGCCAAGCAGCACAGAGCGAACGCACTCCAAGTTGCACTTTCGAAAGCCGTATCTCCACTGCAGGCATACTTACACTATGCAATGCAGCACAGAGGTCCCTAAATTAAGTTTGGAAAGGATAATTTTGGAATCTGTCACAATATAGCCATGTCAAGGAATAGTCTGATACGCTTTTCTCTGGTATGTCTCTGGTTTTCTCTGGATCTGTCTTGCATAGAGCTTCTGGCACAGCAGTTCACTCTCTCCCTGCTCCCGCCTGTCACAGGTGTTAACACAGATGTCTGAGGATGGAGTCCAAAACAGATTACGAAAGAACACCCGAGTTTCAGACATTTTTGGAGCTCTTGTGCATGCTTTTACCTGGACTGTTTCATTGATCTCATTTACAGTTGCATTAGCACAACTGTGCTACAAGGGCAGGAACAAGCATCTGGAAATTTCTTTAACTGGCTTTGCCACTGGAGAAAACATGCCACCGGATTGCTTTGCCATTGAGGTATTCTGCTTCAGTTAATTAGCTCTGTTGAAAGTCTCAGTTAATTAGCATGGGTGTAGAGTTGCTCTGACACAGTTATACCACTTGCAAGACCTGAGCTAATCCCTCCGCGCGGTGCTGCAGAGTGCCCTGTGAGAAGCAGGGAAGTGAGAGGAAAGCAGGGGGCACCACACGCCTCCCTGTGCCTTCTGGGGGCCTGCGGCCAGACCTGTCCACCTCCCGTCAGGAGCTGTGAGCGGGTGGCATGTGCTATGAACCGATTTCTTTGATGACACTTCGCATCTCTCTGCATTTGCCCCGTTACTGACCCGGCCGATAACGCCCGTCGGCACCAGGTTCCTCGTTTCCTCAGGCAGCCTGTCGGCGGGCCTGGGCCTCAAGCGGCCGAGACAGGCCTCGCCGATCTCGTGCTAAACTCTGAAGCGGCGCGCCAGAACTCCTACCCGCCCCGTAGCCAGGTGGTACAACCCGCAGGCCGGGCAGCTCTGGGACCGGGACCGGGATCGGGACGGGACGGGACCCGACCCTCCAGCTGGGGCAGGGCCCCGTGAGGAGCCGGCGCCATCATGGCGGCCGCCCGGCGGCCCCACCGCGCGGGGCCAGGTGCCCGCATGACCCCGCACCCCTTCCCCCTTTCCGGAAGCGGCGGAAAGTGCCGAAGGAATCCGAGCGGAGCCGAGGTTGGGGCTGGGGGGGAGAGAGTGGGAGGGCAGGTCCCGGCCGTGCGCTCCGCTAGGGGGCGGGCGCGGGCGGGCGGGCGCGCCCCCCGCCGCCCCGCCCCGCCC
>VZSF01009536.1:937524-1018159 GCA_013398295.1 Chionis minor | reverse complement strand
CCCCGCGGGAGAGCGGGGCCGAGGGCTGCTCTCGGCGGCTGGCGGGGCTGGAGCGGGGCGCGGGGAGGGGGGAAGCGAGCGGGAAGGTGAGCGGCGGTGCCGGGCTGGCTGTCAGCCCGCCGTGCCGTGCCGTGCCGTGCGGAGCCGGCGGGGATCGGGCGGCTCGGGGCGTCCCGGGGCGCGGCGCTGCCCCGCGGGGCTCCCTCCGTTTTCTGTTCCCCTCCGCGCCGCGTGTTTTCAGCCGGGTGTGCGGGCCCGGCGGGCGGGGCAGGTGGGCACCGTCGGGTCCCCGGCGGCGGGGGGACACGGGGGAAGGTCCTGTCCCGTCCCGTCGCCGTTTGCTCCTGACTCTTCTCCTAGGGCTGGCTTGGCCCTCTTCCTCCTCCAACCTTCTCCTCCCCCAAACCGTTGGCGGGGCACCTCACCGAGGAGTTTTTTCCAGCCCGTCCGAGTTGCCTTAGGCGGGTTAGGAGAGAGAGGAGCGCCGCCGGCCCTGCCCCTGCCCGGGCGGACGGACGGACGGACGGAGGGACAGAGGGACGGCTGCTCGGCACGGTTCTGCCAAGGGATCAAAATTAAAAGCCCGGAGGCGAGTAGTTTGTGGCGCTCTGTCAGGAGCGACCTCGCCTCAAAGGCTGTCCGGGTCCCCGCAGCGGTGACTTTCAGTGTGGAGACAAAGTAATGTCCGATGCATAATACAGCCCTATAAGTAATATATCTAACATATATATAACCTATAAATATATATGAAGTATGAAAACAAGTCACCTTGTTGGTGTTGTGGAACAGATGCAATGGCAGTAAGAGAGATGGTATTTCTTTTAATATAAACTTTCCCATTCATCTCACGGCGTTTCTCATTTCCTCTCTTTACTGAGGTTATCTGAAGTAATTAGTCAGCCTCTCCTTGTGTTGCACCTCGCTTTCCTCTCTTGTGACAACATGGGGTTGTTTCTTTTTTGGGTTTTCCCTGCTGGGGTGGTTGCTTCCCTTGTGGCTATAGAGCTTGTCGTACAAATTGCTCCCGCTCTAATAGAAATCGGAACAAATTAGCGCTTTGATAATATTAAATACTGGTGCTGCTACTTTGATCGTCCAAAACTGTCTTTTTGGTAGAAATATTTATATTACTGAAGTACTAATTTTGCGCAGTATTGCATAGAAAAATTATTTATAAAAAGTGAATTTAGATGTGGAGAATACTTATCTCTGGAGGGGAGTTGCACTCACTTTTTCTTTTTCAGATTTATCTGAAACTAATCTGTAGAAGAAACAAATTGTCCCTATTATCTGAGCAGTTTTGATCATTGAGGAAACTGTTAACAAACAGGAATGTGGGGCAGAAAAGTCTGCTTAATTACCTTATCTGGAAAAACTTCCTAATGAAATACAACTACTAAATTTTTTTTTATGCTGACATTCTCTGGCACTGTCTTGTGGCAAAAATGTCTCGATGGGTTGGTGACAAAAGTCTTAACACATCTTTGTTTCTTAGTTCGTAAGAAAAATGTGGCGTTCCACATATTTCTAAGTACACTTAACAAACCAGCTGATTTGTAGAACCAAATTGTGTTGTTGATAAGATTATTTTGTTTTATTAAATACTCTTAATATTGCTGGCAGTAGATTCCTGGAATAACATTTGTCATCTTTCTCCATGATTTAATAAGTGTTTCTTATGTGTTCATTATCACCTTTTTGGTACGTTCTAAGACTGGGACAGTTAGTTCATGGTTGCGGGACAGAATTTGGGTAATACCACATTGATGTGTTGTACAGTACAATACTTAACTTTTTACCTCTATGTCTCCAAAATACTTTTAGTACAGACTAAGACTGTAATAAGACTATAGCTAAGTGAACTTTGTAATTTAATAACATATCGAGAAAGCTCTGTAATTGCTTCTTAATTTATCAATTTGTATTACTGATGTAATATGCTTACTGCAGAAGATGATAATGAAAAAGCTAGTGTGGTAGTTACACCACGTTCTTGCATATGTTCATGACTCGGCACATGATAAATCTTGTTTTCATCTACTCCAGTGGTCTGAAATAGCAACTAATTTCTGAAGATCTTTGGTGGTTTTTTTGTAATAGTCAGTATTATAATAGAGACAGTTGTCCATACAGTTGTCTCAGGGGAGACCTTATCGCTCTCTACAACTACCTGAAAGGAGGTTCTGGAGAGGTGGGCGTTGGTCTCTTCTCCTGAGTAACAAGCAATGGGACGACAGGAAAGTCTCAGATTGCACCAGGGGAGGTCTAGATTGGATATTAGGAAAAATTTCTTCACCGAAAGGGTTGTCAAGCACTGGAACAAGCTGCCCAGGGAAGTGGTTGAGTTGCTATCCCTGCATATTTAAAAGACATGTAGATGTGGTGCTTTGGGACATGATGTAGTGTTGGACTTGGCAGTGTTAGGTTAACAGTCGGACTTGATGGCCTTAAGGGTCTTTTCCAACCTAAACAATTCTATGATTCTATACGTTTCTAAGCTGGGGCCTACTTTTTGTACTGATAGGTAAATAATAGCTTTACAAAGACACTAAGAGTAACCTTAGGTAGACACAACACTGAAAGTTGTGCATACAAATGCCACTAATGTTCTAAATTCTCCAAGACAGACTAAATACAGGTATGGTGTTTTTACACAGTGTTTAAACAGCGTTTTTTATTCTTTAAACAAATAATATTTGCTGTGCTGGCATCTATACATAGGACTATTTGTTCATTACAAATTGAGCAGTTAAAAGTAAACTGAAGCTGAATGGTGATGAAGACCATTGTTAACAATTGTATTATTTTAAATACGGTAAATGTGCATTGTTAGTTTTGTAGGAACCTTGTGGCATGTTATTTTTAATGCAGAGCAATTCCATAAGCTTTATAATCTTGAAGTTGAGAACTGGTTGCTGTCAGAAGCAACAGTGTGGTTATCTACTGAAAAGTTTACACTGAAGCGGAAAAGTGAGAGAACAGTTGTCAGTTGTTTTCCCAGAACTACAGCTTTGTGTATGCTAAGCAAAAATCATTTATTTTAATTCCTCCTTGTATTAGTTGATGTTAGTTTGTTGCATTGGTTTTTCTGATCTTCTGGCTGCCTACGTGTAGCAGCACAATATAGATTTTGTTCTATGGTGTGAGATGCATGAGGTCAGTCAACAAGGGAGTTTTGGCACAACATTGATGAGCGCTGGCCACATCCAGCTTGCAGGTGTCTGGCTTTGATGAGGATCCATAGGTCTGACGTATCAGCCCCTGATGAGAGCATTGGATACCTTAGGCTAGAACATGGGATGGCTGTCACTTGAGTAGGAAGCTACCCAAATCAATCGACAGGTAATTCTGAACTGGGGTTGTCTCTTAAGCCTGCAGGAAACGCGGGGTTTAGGCAACTGAGTCCAGGCTATGTGGAAGTGACAGTATCAGCCAGAAACACTCTGCCTGCAGTTTTGTTTTGGAGTCGGATGATTTTCATGAGCTATAGTGTTTTCTTGTTATCAAGGCCTAAAAATCAGAAGGTGTGTATGGTCTTACCTCATAACAAGTGTGAATTAAGAGGAGGTAAGTTATTCTTCTGTCGGCGTGTTTACTGAAGGGAAGGAGCAGGCGCAGAGGCAGTTGGAATGGAGTAACAGATGTGCTGCAAGTTCCATCCTGACTTACCTTGAGATAATTTATTCTAATCTCCCCATATCCTAAGATACCATTGCCTTCATATCAGCATGTATTGAACCTTACTGAGTTCTCATTTCTATTATTAGCATTGTAATATGAAACTTAGTCACGTGTCTGGTATAGGACTTTGTGTTCCTTTTCGTTCTTCTTTTCATATCCCTGCACAGAAAATACTTAATGAAATGGTAAAAAATGAGATCGTACAGAAATCATTCTGCAATAGCTTGCCTTATAAAGCTTTTTTTGCTCTTAATTTTTCCTCCTGTTGGCAAACTGCTTTCAAGATCTTGAAGAGCCTTCTCCCTAAGGAAAATGTTGATGCTTCCTTACCTAATTCAGTCACTTGAGCTGTGATGAAATTGCTGTGATGCTGAAGTTTGGTTGTGCCTATCTGCTAGATTTTATATTTTAGATTTCTAAACGTTGCACATGAGAAATGGCAGCAAAGGGTTCCTGTCTACTGTGCCAGGAAGGTTCAAGAGAAACTTGAAAACCTCACAGGTGCTTGGTGCACTGCTGTACTGTTGTTCACCTGGTGACTCCCACGTGCTCTTGGCTTGCAAGTTGGAGAAATCCAAGCAAAATCTGGGCTCTGGGCATACATTTGGAATACAGATTCTTTATCTGGCACTTTCAATAAGATCTGAGGTATTTTTAAATTAGCTTCCGGAAAAAAAGTTGGAGAAGATACAGGCAGAAATGTATCTGCCTTCTCACAGTTCTGAGAGCTCCTCTGGTTTTGGCTGGCACACTTCCACGGTTCGAGAGCCTTCGCTTCTCGTGTGGCCTTGCTGTCTTGTCTCAGCACATGTCTTTGTCCAATAACAACACCTCTCCTTTCAATAAATGCAGTTTTTCTGTACAGGAATCCTCACCATTGATTTAACAGGAAGGTTTATCACTGCATAAGGGATGTGGTGGGTCTCTGCAGGCTGTAGGCCCTTAGTCTGCAGCTAGCACATTATCCTAATTGCCTCTGTTTGAAATTAAGATCATTGAGATTGGGCTAATCTGATTGATTTCTGTGACTAGGTTTCCCCTGTTAAACTTCTACAAATCTCTCTTCAATATGAAGGTTAAAGAACAGTAGACAAGTAATGCAGTTTTACAGACAAAATGGAAATCACAAGAAACAGTGAAGCTTGCACGTGATACAGACATATGTTAGTCTGCTATATTGGCTGTTATTTCATCAGTTCCCTCTCTTGACAAGTTTAGGTTTCATACAAGCAGCTACAGCAGCGTATGTTGGGGAGAGAGACAGTGTCCCAAGCTTTGAAATATGACTAAAAGCCCCGATGAGGAAACTGTTTTTCAGAATCTGGAATTGAGAGGACCTCTTTTAAGAGATCATAATCCCTTCTCTACCGGAAGGGATTTGAGGCTTTTTGAAAGGTGTTGCTTTGCCAAAAGTGGTACAGATATGTTTCCTTGCATCACAAAGTAGAAATACAGCCAAAGTAGTAGGTTGCATGCTTGCTTGTATGGACAATTCAGTATGTTTCGAGAGGTAATGTAGTAACCCTTGTGATGGCCACCTACTTTCTATCATCTTTATCAACAACCAGCTTTTATCCTCCGAATTCAACCCAGTGGCCTGTGCACTCTTAAGCTGGTTAGATTATTGTTCTTAATCAATACTGTGCAGTATTAAGGTAGTAATTTACCAGTCATAAGGATCTCTTGTTTTTCTTTTTAGAACTTCCCCACTAAGATTTAGTGATGTTGCTCATAGAAAACACTGTACATGTGTGTTATTGTAGTGGGCGGTGAAGTTTTCCGAGGGGTTAGAGAGATTTTTCGTCATTCATGGTGAAAACAAAATCAATATATTTTTATGTTCTCTGCAAGAAGAAGAAAACTGGATGTACAGAAAATGATTCTAACTCTACTTTGCTCTTCTATTGTAATATAATATGAAACTAATTAGATACTCTAAGTTCACATAGGCTTTCAAACGAGCTGAAAGGTTTCATTTCTGAAACGGTAAGGTGGACAATACTGAAGTGTGGTTCGCTTCTATTTTGTATTTTCTGAAAGAGAAGAAATGGTAAAATCGGTGTGAAATCATAAGATGCTTCAACGTTTGTAGCTGGCAAATGTAGTTCTAATGGTTTGGTAGCAGCTTTAATTTTAGTGATGCTGACAGATGTCAGCAGTACTAACCAAGGTGGGAAGCCTCAGCGATATGTTTTTAAATATAAAGTAAAACATAACGTGCACAAAGTAAAACTTCCTTTTCATTTTTTATATATCAAACAAAAATATATTTTTCTTCTTAAGTCATTTATTATTTATGCTATTAACCAGATTTATTTTTTTTAACCTAAACAAGACTTTAAAAAATAGCTTTGAAAAAAGAGTGGTTGTAAGCAACTGAAATCAACAGTAAAGTATTTCAGTACTAAGTCAAATGCTGTTCTGTTTGCACTTTAAAGTAGCCAAGTAGTTACAATCTGACGTCTTGTTCGTTGATTTCCCACTGTCCTCTCCCTCCACCCCCAGACAGATTTTAATCTGGTGTGTGTAGTGTTATGGAAAGCAAGCGGTTCACAACACCAAACTGTGATGAGTAACCATGGCTATTTCCCTAGCAAGTTATGTGATGTAGTTATACTCTGTGGAATGACGCATTTTATGAATCAAAGCTGGAAGCCTGAGCTGTGACTTGTATTTGCGTGGGTTTTTGTACTGTAGTGTTGTTCTTGTGTTGTTTTCCCTCCAGTTGTGTGAATATGGATGCTGTTGTTCAATATGAGACATCTCCCAGGGACTGGCCCTGAGTGTGCAGAGGTCGCCTCTCTGCTCTTTCACTGAGTTTATGTGGTTTCTTTTAAATCCTAATATTTTTATCCTAAGTATTGGATGTATGTGCAGTCGGCTTCCATTTCTACATTTGTATCAGTATAAAACACTTCTCATAATTTTGGCGATTTTTTTGGTTTTTGCTTTTCTTACGTAGATGGGAAAGGACTTGCACTTCTTGAACTCTAAGGGTACCGGTAGAGGCACAGCTTTTGGTTGTAGGGAAACTTGGAGATGTTCCTGAAATTAAGCGCATGCAAGGATTTTTTTGATTGCTGTGATTGCTTCGATGCTAGTGGTTTGTCTGGAAGAGGGTAACTTCTTGAATGTGTTGCTGATGTTCTAAACAACACATTAAAAATCTGTAGTCTGTAGATAAAGCAGGTTGTACTTTGGCCAAGTTGAAGATCAGCTCAGCACATGCTAAATCTTCATGTTGTTACTTCAGAATGTGTTAGTCCGTATTTACTATAGGAAAGAAAGGTGTGTTTTAGCAACCTAGTGAGCAAAAGTTGTCCTAATTGGCTTTCAGTGGTTTTTATAAGATGGGACAGTTTCTAGTTTTTGCACATACTTCTAGCCATATATATATATATATCAGTAAAGATTTATTGAAGTACCTTGGAAACTCATTTAAAACACGTTGTTAATATCCTGGCCTACAGTGTGAATTAATTCCATGTTTATGGTACAATTCAAACTTTTATCTTATCCCTGGCGGCGTATTTTTGGGTCCAGTATGTCAGTGAGTTTTATTAATTATCAGAAGGCTTTAGGGCCATGAAGTTCATATGGTGCTCTCTAGACTACTGTTGTTTAAGATTTCTGCCCTTGCATATGCCTAATTCAATTTTAAATCTCAATTCTCCCAATTCATTTATCAATCAATGTAATTGTTTGTTAGAACTGTCTTTTGTTAACTTGAATGATATGTACGGACCAGTTGCAATTTCAGTTTCTGTCCTGCCCATTGCTACTTGCAACTATGACCTTCTCAGATGCCTGGTAGAAACAGCATCACAGATTGCTTGATGGAAACTCAGAGGTGAACTTTAGTTTGGGTAGAGTGTAAGCTACTCTCAAAATCATCTTGTACGTTATTCTGCTAAGGATTAGTTTGAAAAGAGATCACATATTTTGGGAATCTTTTTACAGAAAGATCCTATTTCATTAAGGATCATAAACTTTTTTTCCTTTCAAAATGTGTTTCTGTAAATATACCTTGTTTTGTGTGACATCTGAAAAGGTTGCTAAGAATTTAGTCATGTGTGAGTTTGAATATCTACTTAAGAACTTGAACTGTCCATATATTTAGTAAAATAATTTTAAAAAATAGTAGATCAACATGGTTTAGGCTAGTCATTGAGGTACGCAGCATTTGGTGGCTGTTTGTTATGATTTTGAAAGATAGTGATACAATGTTTTCTTAACAATATGTAATTGTGGGGAACAATTTTGGGGAGGGGATCAGTACTTTCCATTTTAATCTGAAAGTAATATGCAATTTGAGGTGTCACTGAGAAAATACACATTTGTAAATATTGCACAACTCTTCATCTGTGAAGACACTTGTGATACTGTACTTTCTATTACATTAACAGTAGCTTTTAGTAAGACTGCACACAGGTGCTTTTTTATATTTGCAGCTATGTGGAGCTTTTTTCTATTAAAAACCCAAAATATCTTCAGCAACTGAGTCTTGTTGCTTTCATATTTGTTTGACTTTAGCAACACAGTTGTTCTTTGAAGTAGTTGCCAGAAAATTTCATAAGCTGAGGGAAAGTCTGTGGGACCGTGCCAGTTCAGGGTGGACTACTGATGTGGCAAGAGCCCAAGAATCCCTGACTGATTTCAGAACTCCCCAGCAATACTCTTGTAGTAAAGCAGCTGTCTTAATTGTAGCTCTCCGTTCATTAAATTCTGCGGATTTTGAGTTCATTCTCCAGCTTTGGTTATATATGTTTCCTATTCATATTGAAAATGCACACCTGGAGAAAAAGATAGCTATCTGGAGGAAACTGGTGGTTTGGCACTTGGGAACTGATAAGGCTCCAGGATTAAGGTGAACACAGTGTTTTTTTGGTAACTAGGAAGTGATTCAGTGTTTAATAATGGGAAAGATTGTTTCGTCATATGCATTTTCTGAGCAGATATGACTTTATTATTTTTCAGATAAATATTTAAACTTTTAATTCATTCTGTACTTATATATGGTACCTTTGACCAAAGGTACCAAATAACTGATGGAGCATGTGAGCATGCTGTTACTATTCAATTATGAAGCACTTAATTGACTAACAGCGTTCTGCTTCTAGCCAATACACTGTATAGATAGGGTAGTATCTCCCTAGAGTGAATAGGGAGCATTATACTGATGCTCCCTACATGCTTGTAGCTGAATGCATAGGCTTACAACATCACGTTTCTTCAAAGTGTAAAACAAACACCTATCTGCCAGAGTAATGGTAACAGACAACTTTTATTAATAGCATGTGCTTTTCTGGTACATTATTACACAATAATTCGCCACCACCCCCCTCCAAGTGACCATTTACAAATATGCAGTTGCATTTGGTATATGACCTTTGATACCTTGTTGTAGTGAAACTATCTATGCGCCTAGTAGGTATGTGTTGTGATCTTACCCTTTTGACACAAGCTTTATGTTTGGTAAATGCTTAAGCGCAAATAGAGTGCTTTGTTTACTTTTTTCCCTATTTCCTTAGAGATTTAATTCCTTGTCAATATATTACGTAATGTGAAGGTGAATTGACACACTGAATTTCTAACTCCCTAGGTAAAGAAGGGAGACTTTTTGGTTTTTCTTTTCTATCCAAGTGTTTCACTGAACATTCTAGGACAAAGTTTGCGGCCGCTTTCCAAGGTTTACGTTTTGTTACCCGTGTGTAGAGCAAAACCACTGGAAGGTCTGCTCTAGGTTTTCACTGTGGCCTGGCTACTGAAATACATTCCTGCCTCTCTCATTGAGGGAATTTTTTGAAGTGGGTTTTTTTTTTTTACTTTCTTTAATTATGAAATTCTTGCATTTTGATGTGATGGGAGTACTACACTTTGTAATGTAAAATTAGTTATTTCTCCTTATCAATATGAACAGAGATTTGCAATTACAGAGTTGTTTAAAATCTGTGGTAAACTGTTTATGACATCTTAATTTATATTGAGCTGAGTATATGGGCTTCCGATCCTGAGATAGTGGTAGATTTGGTTTTGCAGTAAGTGTCACTTATCTAACTATACGTGGTTTCTAAACAGGTACACCTGACTTGTGAGCAATCACAGGTTTTGTGGCAGTCAACAGCATGATTCAGTGGAATGTGAATCTGGGTATATTCAGAATAGAACTAGTAAGAAAGGCAATTCCTCACTAGAATAATTTGCTGCTATTTGTGTTTAATTGTTGATTATGAAAACATGATAAAAAATAATGTTTCTTCTTCAAAAAAAAATCTTGGAGCGAAATGATTGTAGAGGGGTTGTGATCTTTTTGTATAGGAAACCAAGCTTACTCATAATGTGTTACCCGTTTTCCTTAGATTGTGAAGGACGACTCTGACCCTTTATTAAAAGGAGTTTTGATGGATAACATACTTTTCCCATAGCATCTGCTGAGAATAATTAATGAATTGAGGTGTAGCCTTAACAACTGAGCCTCTAGAATCTGATGTACTGGGGTCTAAAGTTAGCTCTGTCATTGGGTACTCTCAAGAGCAAGATATTTTGTTACTATTATCAGTTACAAACTCTGTTACTTGTTAACCAGTGCCTGCTATGTTTGACTGGTTTGGAGTAGCGTCATGTTGTGTTCTATGGTCATCTGTGTTTGGTTTTTTTTTCCTAATTACCCAGGAAGTAAATCTTTCTCAGTATAAGAGAACTGGTTTAAAATTTCTCTTTTGGGTGTCAAAGCAAGCAGTCAGAGACAAATACAAGTTGTGTTAAGCTCTTATGAAGAAAATAAATCTGCATATTACTAAGTCTGCCAAGCACCCAACACTGTAGCTTTTTTTATCGCCTGATTTACCAAAGGCAAAAGCTTTTTTTGTTTTTGTCCCCTGTTTTTCTCTCTGCCTCCCATCCCCCAAACATTTGTAAACAGAAAACATTAATTGAAGCTCTAAACTTGGTTTCATCCCCTCCACTACTTAAGTAAAATTACTTTTAAGTCCAAGATAACGTGCTTATCCTTAGAACTTTCTCTACAAAAGTAGACTGTTGGCCAGATGTTACAGAAGCTCTGAAGACAGTGTTCCTGTAGGTGTCACCCTGATTGTGTGGATGGTGGCATCCCTGAGTTAGTCCTGTGCCTATGGGTGCTCCTCAGCTGCCAGGTGCATGGATTCAGAGTTGTGTAATGGCCTTTCTTGGTTAGAGATGGCTTGTGTCGTTCATTGAAGCTCATTTGCTTTTCTTTCTGGCAGTGAGGAGAAAAACTGGCTTTGCAACCATTTGTTCAATGTTGAACTCTTAACATGGGTAATAAAAAAAGCCTGTTGTACTGGATTGATTAGACGGCAGCTTCAAGGAAATCAGTGAATGTGCCTCTCGCCAGCAGATAAGGTCAGACAACGTGACAAGGCTGGCTTTATCCGTCTCCTTCCTTTCCATCCGTTGAGATCTCTTTTGGCAGTTGATGTGTGGCGAGTAAGCAAGGTGAAAGTTTCTGTTTCTTCAGTACTTTTAACTTTGATGTCCTGTCAGGTGACCTAAAACAATGTTGGAGCAAATGAATGTTCAATTCCTGAATCTGTTTTTTTGTGTAATGGTTGTCTGTCTGTCCCTACTCCAGTAATGTCTAGGTCTTGTTGGTTAGTTTCAACACACTTTATTTTAAAAAAAAAAAAATTAAGAAAATTGAGATATCTTGAAGATATTAAGTTGTGAACTACATAAAAATGTTAGTGCCTGCCCTGAGGATAGGGCTTCAGTGTGAGGCTCAACAGCTCTATATATTGTTTTGCCCACAAGGTAACGAGTGAGCAGGTGCTTGACTTGGGTTCAACCTCTACCTACGTTGCCTCACTCAACTTCCTTTAACTAATGGTTGGGCAAGACAAGAGAGGGGACTGGTGGTAGGGAAGCACATGTGGGACTTGAAGGCTTGGGGTCTGGGAGCAGAAGAGAGGAAGAGCTCAGGTTTGGAGAGTTGGCAGCCTCGGATCCAAGGGGATGACAGTAGTAGTATGAACACGACTAAAGGCATATCAGCATGCCTGTGTGACTCAGTAGGACACTGAATGGTGCCAGAGGTAGCCACCAAAAGCGGGTATATTAACAAATTATTCAAGAATAAATAAATAACTTGAGCAGTTACATAGATCATAAACTGTAGTTAGTTGAAATAAATATTCTGCAGACATTAACTTCTAATGCCTGTTGGTTCCTGCTGCATTGCTAGTGTTTAGACATGACAGTTGTCCAGTGTTGGATAATTTCTTCAATACAGAGATTTCAGTATTTGCTTCATACTTAGACTATATTATTGGACAATGCAGTACATTAGTGTGGTGAAATTTGAGGATGAAATGGTTAGTGTGCTAAACTACCTGTTTATTCTTTCTTTTATTTTGATGGTTTTCATGTTGGGTTTTTTTTGTTTGTGTTTGGGTTTTTTTTGTTTGTTTGTTTTAAATTAGATGCCTGGATATAAGGGGAAAAAATTCTTTATGTTGAGAACTGTTAAACTCTGGAATAGGTTGCCTAGAGAAGTGGTGGAGTCTTCCTTGCTGGAAATATCCAAGGTTTGACCTGATGGAACCTCGGAAAAATCTATTTTAAAGCCCTGCTTTCAAGAACAGTTAGACCAGATGATCTCCAGAGTTCCCTTCCAACCTAGATTTTTCTACGATTCTGTGACCTAGGTCATATATAGCTATGTTTTTTCGAAGTTATTGGTGATAGCTCAATGAAAATAACATTAATCTTGTTAAAGTGATGGATTTTTTTTCTGGTGAAAATAAATGTGGGAAGTAAGTTAGTTAGTCCACCAATGTAAAACTTTACCACCACACAATGATACCCTTATTAAGGGAGTTGACGCTTTTGTTTTATATTAAAGAAATAGCTATAATACTGATACTCAGTTATTTTTATTTGAGAGCCGAGTCTAAAATGAGGAAAGAACTTTCAGTCAGGTTGCCTCCTATAGGATTTTGCTTGATGTACACCATGCTGCTAGAGTGGTGTTTAAAAACCTAGTTTCAAATATAATCAGAAACCATTTGACTAGTAGAACCAAATATCCTTTTTTACTTTATTATTGTTTGTATGTAAATGATGAATGCCTGAATGAAGAAGATTTTATGGTTGAGTGTGTATATGTGTATATATATAAACACATAATAAACATTGATATATTAGTTACAGAACAAATTGAGCATGTTAAGACAAACAAATAGTGGAGATATGTATGTTTCAAGACACTCTGAGGTAGAAAAATCCTGGCTTTTGATTATTTTCTTCTTTTTTTCTTTTTTTCCAAAATGGCCAACTGTAGTGGTTGGCTTCCCGCAGTAAGTCTTTTTGGTTTTGTCCCAGCAATTCATTGTAGAAATCATTCAAAAGTTGATACACTCTTTTGCATTCTCTGTATAGGGGAATGCTAACTAGCCTTTCGGATTGGGCCAAGGAAATTCTGCTGTACTGGCTCAGGAAATAATCCTAAAATCTGTGTTAGCATGATGATGTCTGTGTATATAATACATGAAATGTGTACAACACAGCAGAAAACCTGAAAATTTAGATCTGACTTTTGGAATTGAATTTCATTGTCTCTTACTGGAGATAACAAAGTCCTGTAAACTGCTTCGTGGGAAAATAAATATGCAAAACTTTGTGTGTTAACCTGTGACTGACTTGCATGTAAAATTAAGTATAGGGACTACTTGGCTTAGTTACGGGTTAGAGTTAGGGTTGAGTTTATTTAGCAACTTCTGGATACTGATTCAAATGCTTGCCTTTGCTATCAAAGCAATGTGGCTATACTTAATAATCCTGTTTTATAATGACTCTTCCTCTCTTACCTCTCAGAGTTTGGCTGTCATTCTCAGGTTCACTCTTTTTTTTTTGAGGGGAAACCACAGCAGTTGTTGTATCTAGTGAAAGCATTTCATTAGGGGGAAAAACCAGTAACAAGGTCAGCATTTCTCTTAAGTAAAAACATTTTTTTTACCTCCTGTGTTGTTACTGTTGATTTTTTTTCTTCTATTGTTATCTTTTTGTTTAGATTGATGTACCTTTTAATTTTTTTTTTCCTGGCACCTAGCCACTTTAGGGACTGTTCATAGAATCATTGACCGATAGAATGGTTTGGGTTGGAGGGACCTTAAAGGTCTTCTGGTTCCAGCCACCCCCCATGGGCAGGGACACCTCCCACTGGACCAGATTGCTCAAAGCCCCATCCAGCCTGGTCTTGAACACTTCTAGGGAAGGGGCATCCACAGTGTCTCTGAGCAACCAGTTCCAGTGTTTCACCACCCTCAAGTGAAGAATTTCTTCCTGATACCTAATCTAAAATGACCCTCTTTCAGTTTAAAACCATTACCCCTTGTCCTATCACTACACTCCCTGATAAGGAGTCCCTTTCCGTCCTTCTTGTAGTCCCCCTTTAAATATTGAAAGGCCACTATAAAGTCTCCCCTGAATAACCCCAACTCTCTCAGCCTGTCTTCATAGGAGAGGTGCTCCAGCCCTCTTATCTTCGTGACTCTTCTCTGGATATGGTCCAACAGTCCACGTCCTTATGTTGGGGGCTTCAGAGCTGGACGCAGTACTCCAGGTGGGGTCTCACCAGAGCAGAGTAGAGGGGCAGAATCACCTCCCTTGACCTGCTGGCCACGCTGCTTTTGATGCAGCCCAGGATATGATTGGCCTTCTGTGCATGTCACCAGGTCATGTTGAGCTTGAAGTGGGGAGCAAAGTGTTTCCATTGTGCTTGCCTGTGAGAAGGGTTGTTTGATGTAGATGTTTCTTACTCTTTCCTGACTCCTGAGCATAATTGCAGCCATCACAGACCACGTTCAAACAGATAGTGCCACTTCAGGCACTGGCATGCTGTCACCTTTCTGTATTGTTAGCTAGATTTATAATTAACTACTGTTTGCACAATTACAAATATAATAATTTAGGTGACAGCTTCCCTTGGCAGAGCAGGGAAGGAAGGAAGCAATCCTCAAATGGACTAGCCCTAAAATAAAGAAGTTGGTGGTTTTAAATGCCCGCCCCTGGCAATGAGTCCGTTTTCTCCAGGCAGGCAGCCCATGGGATTCTCCATGGGTTCAACAAACCATGGGGTTTGTTGTCGGCAACAGGGCTGCAAACCTCCTGTATTAGCACACTTCGCAGGTGCTCTGGAAACACCATCCATCCCTTGGCATTGTTTGTGAACCTGCTTCTCGTACCCTGGTGGGGAATTATGGCCGTGTGGTTAATGAGTTGCTTGAACCTCTGCGTTGGGTTTTAGCGGCAGCAGCAGGGTGTGGGTTGATAGCACCCAACTGCTGCTGCAGCGTGGGCAGGGGTGTACGGGGTTGGAGCACTGGAGCCCCTCGCTTTGTGTGGTGGTGGGAGCCCAGCATGGACGGGGCTTGCTTCCAGACTCAGGCTTAAGCCCTAGTTTGTGGTCCATTTTTTTGAGGTTTGCATGGCTGGAAACCAGGGGAAAGTTAGCAATTTGAAATCTGCATTTTGAATTTTTGACGAAGGTGTGTTTTACCCAGAAAAAGAAGCAGATTTTTTTCATTTTGGTGGTTTTTGTTTTTCTTTTTTGTTGTGTGGGGTTTTTTTTTCTCTTAAGTAATGCTTCAAAGGAGGTCTTAGTTGGCTGTAATAAACCAAAATAATTTTTATCTTTTCTTCCTTTAATTTCCTTAATTTTGGCTTTCAGTATTATTTTAAAAGATACAGGACTTCTTTGCTTATGAACATTTTTAATCCTTTCTTTACTGCATTTGTGCTGCAGATGTATTTTGATACTGAATTTCTTAGACTTGGTAACAGTAGAGTTAAGGAAGAGGGAACTGGAATAGACTTATTCAATAGTAGCTGAACTCATAAATTTAGGAAAAGGTGCTACAGTGTCATGAGGACTTAACTTTACTTCAACTTTTTGATATCCCGCTTTCTTTGCCTTCCACATGTTTAATTAATCAAAACAGTTATATTAACTTTTTTTAATGAAGCAAATTACAGCAAATCCTCTGATTCAACCTATTCAAGTCAGATTGCACATAGTCCATGTGTATCTACACATTTCTTACAAGCTTAGTACACTACAGTGTACCAGTTTAATTTTGTACATCTTTGGCAATATTGACAGTTTTTTCGTTAATAGTTTAATACTGGTCATTGAGCATAAAGTTCTTGGATGGTTTGTTAGACTGTTGTATGCTGTACTATGGTTGGAAGTTTGGGGTGGAACAAAGTAATTAGTCTAGTCTATGACAATAGTTGCAATAATGCTGCTAAATAGAGTTGTTCTTTGTTCTTCTGAGGTTTTCGTTTCCTTCTCTTTCTGAGGATGGTAAGAGGGTGGAGCTGAGAAGTTGGTCTGGAAGCTTTAAAAGTGAATGAAAAAAGTGTTTTATACTTTAGCATGTCAAACCTTTTATCTGTTATGGAAGAAGAGAAGTTAAGATCTGTATGTAAGTGTAATAGTGCATGTCTGGCACAGAAAGTAATGTGGATACGTGGTCACTGTTATTCAGATATGTAGTTTACAGACAGCTGACTAATGTTGGAGAAAGAGATGACAAATTGCCCAGTAAGAGAATGCCAGATAGTTGAATGAGATGTATCCAACTCCTTACCCAACTATGGAGATAACACTGTTTGAGATTTGACTAGAACTAAAAAGTGGTGCTGTCAAGGAAATATTTCAGGCCCAGCGTGAAATCATACTATCGAATATTTATGAAGGGAAACCCACAAAAAATGCTGAAACTTCAAAGATCATTTAAAAGAAACAAACAGACAAAACCCCCACCCAAACCCCCATCTTGTATTTCACAGTAATTGGTGGTCTAAATTTTTTTTAATGGTGCTAGTAGGAATTTGTACAAATAAGACCAATCCTTTTTTTTTTTTTTTGCATGGCTCTGATTTAGTTCCTTAGGACCAAGCTTTATTCATGGTTTTAAAGACACCAGATAACTCCCCGCCGCTATCTTATCTAATTTCTTCTTCCATCACTCTCTGCCTTGCTCTCATACTCTTGTTACTGTTTGCTTTGTTCCAACCCATCCCATTATGCCTTCATTTATCCAGTACTTGTTTTCATGTCTGGTCTTCTGCTTATTCTACTTGAAACCTTCTGTACTCTTCAGAGCCTGCACTAATCATTGATTCAATTAGCCTTATCAGTTAGGATTTATTTTTTCATTTGAACATTATCTGATATAATGCTTTTGAAACTTATGGAAAGGGGACCCCTTCCTTCATTAATGCAGTATGAATCAAACCAGGACGTGTTGGCTTTGTGATTATTTTTTTTTCCTCAAGGTTTTGAACTGCTTCCCACCCAGATCTCTGCTATGAAGTTCTCTTAAGACTTCCCTTTCAAGCATGCTGCTCTGCTTCTCTTTGGCTGCTTTGCATTTGCTGGCTTGGGGCAGGCAGCTAGCCTGTCACTGAATTCAGACCCCAACAAAACTCTTCTACCACTTAATTCTAAGTCATGCAAATTGTCTTTATTTTGAAAGTAGTCTTGTTCTTGTCATATTGCTTCAAAAGGGGGACTGTATGCCACTGCATGAATTTACACTGGTTGAATATTAGATACCTGGCAGTTAATTCCTGTTACATGCAGAAGTTGAATCGTTACCCCGTATTTGCAAGGGGAAAAACTTGCTTAGGTGAAATTACAGGTTTTATTCATAGTAGGAAAGTGTATATGGCATAGGCCAGAATTTGTACTTTGATTCCAAATATCAGGTGGGGGTTGAGTGCATTCAGCATGTGTAAATATTGATGTCACATTCAGAAAGCTCTTGTGGGCAAGCAGACCACTTACCTGGTTATGACAAGGTACATTTTGCACTAGGAAAGCAATTAAGATTAAATAAACTAAGCTGAGTATTTTTCATAGAGGTGTAATTTAAGGTAGGCAATCTGGAATAGGGGTCATTACCTTTGTTACTGATCACAGCATAAGCTTAGATATTAGAAATCTATATAAAGGTTTAGCTAATAGCTTTTAAAATCAAGTTTTTAATCTACTTTATTCAGTTACTGAGGTAAAATAAGCTTGACAACATTGTTTGAAGAATGGATTTCAAATTAATTTCTCTTTCAAAGCTCTCATGACAATCAGTTCTTTCCAGGAAAATGGGCTGTTTTGTCATCGATTTGCCGTATTACTTGCTTTTGGGCAATTAGCTAGTCTGAAGCAAAACCAGAAACACAGTATTGTGTTTTCAAGTAGTCCTTGTTTTGATGCCTTTCCTTTAAAATATATTTCTGGTGTATTGCAAGGTTGTGAAAGAAATGCTAAAGAAGAAAAAAAACATCAGTAGTTCTGGGCTTCTGTCCTATTTCTCAGTCCAGCTGTAGTGTGATCACAGCTCTAACCTGATAAGGTGCTGCAGTCAACTCCCTCTTCGTCTCTCCCAGCCCTTACACATTAAGTTTTGAGGAATTTGCCTGTTGGGAGGCATTTCTTGTTATCACTGCCATGCAAAAGCACCTAATGATGGGGGAAACTGGGAGAGAGATACCGGATCTCAGCAGTGTAAGCAAAGCTCTCCCTTTTTTTGCTCCTGTTTCAGTATAAACCAGCAGTGCTGGCTCAGTGCCTGCATTCCTCTGTAATCGGTTGCCACAGCATGCTAAGATTGCTTTGAGGGAAGCAGATAAATATTATACCTGCCAGCCAGGAATACAAAAGCTGAAATAGGAAGGATTGGGGGATGTCAGATCTACTTGGCAAAACTTGGTGTGTGTGTTTAAAAACGTCTGGCATTGTCTTATGTATTAAGGGATTTGAAACTTAAAAACCAAACTAACCTCCAAGTTTAAACTCTGAAAAATAGCAGCAGTTGATATGTAGCAGATGAGAGATGCATTTTCAAACAAGTAGATGGTTTAATTCTGTAAATTATGTGAGTCTGGTTGTGCATGGGAGCTTTAACAGCTTGTAAATCAAGGTTCAAGAGACTTGCAATACTTCAGACAGCAACAGGAAACTTGTTTGTTGGATAGCTGTGTTAAAAATGAACAAAAACCACCTAAGTGGGCTTGAATTATTTGTGAAGGTACTATATGTCAGTAGGAGATTTGAAGTAAAAACAACAAACCCAACAAAACATCAAAAAACCTGAAACAAAAACCAAACCCAAAGGAGTACTCTGCTCAAGAGTGAGCAGCTGTTTACTAAGTCACCTTTCCAAAATCACACTGTACCCCACTCCGTTTTACTCCCCCAAACTCCAGTCATGGCTTGTGTGGCCCCTGCTTGCTGTGAATGCAGGCTGCCTTCCCTCAGCCTCCTGCTGGGTGTCCCCTTCTCTGGCCCCAGGTTTCTAGCTTCTCAGTATGTTCTCCTTGATTTGGGGTTGGACACCAGCTGTTGGAAAGGCGCCCATGCCTGCTCACATCATTTGTAGCCACTGGAATAGGCAGACTTACCTCTTTGCCAGCACTGTGGACCTTTTAGCTCATACAACTAGAAAAATAAGTGTATCATTTTGGTAGGTTGATGGCAGAAGGTTTAGCAGGTGTTTGCCTACAATTTGGCGCAATATTCTCACCCACCCTGTGACAGCAGAAGAGTGCTCTGCCTGCCCTGGTCCAGGGAGGCGTTCCGTGCTGTCAGGGACCTGGCTGTCCAGCCAGCTGGGAGCCTGTGACTAAGCTTGGCAATGAAGCTGCATTGTACACTGACTGAGCAGCTGCTTTTTGGCTATTTGGGCGCTTAAGTGAATTAATTTGTTGAAAGGAAGGAACTGACGGAGAGATAGCCACTGCTGTGCTCGTGGTGGAGGGGAGACACAGGAGCATCTATTTTAGACGAATGCTTTTAGGAGTGGTTTCCTTGTGGTGCAGTATGCTGTAGTCACTAGGTGCGTGTTAATCTTGTAGGGTGATGAAAAAATTGCCTAACAGGGATGTAAAGATGTAAATGTTTAGATTTTGCTGGTCTGAAGCATACACTGTTTAAATGCTGATGGAAAAACAGAAAGCACAGATTGTTTGCAAGCTAGGACGTGTCCTGTTGTGTGTTTACTTTATTTTTTCCTTCGTGGTGTGTAGGAACTGCTTGCTGCTTATAAAATCAGGACACCCTAGCATGCGTGGGCATTGGAAAATGGCTAGCCATTTTTGAGTGGCAGTTACTCTTTTTTGGTTTGCCTATTTTCTTCCTGCAGGAATAAAATTTGTGCAAAAGCTGTGTGCAGTTAGTGCCGCTGCAGGTTCTGGCAAACAGTTAGATCTTGTTACATAGAAGATAACAAATTGATGTAATCCTAGATGTTTTGAAGTCTCTGCAACAATTCAAAAAGGAGTGCTTTGGCAAGCTTTAGATACAAATTGGTCAGCTAGTCATAGAAGGGGAGGAAGATGCGATGAAGATAGAGAGGAAGGAATAGCAGAAAACTGTTCTTCCATGACAGTTGTTTACAGGAGGTATTTTAATTTCATCATGTTTTTTAGGTTCTGACTCTGAGTTACAAGACTTTTGCAATACATTTTCAAGTTCTTTCCTGTAGGTCAAGAGGTAGAACTTTGTGTAATTACTTCAAATAAACTAATTTTGTGAGACTTCAGGGTCTTTTGAACTTGTGTCATTTTGAACAGTACTGGAGGATAAATTGAATACAACCATAGTATCTAATAGGAAATTTTTTTCTGTCCTTATAGCTTGAAGTTAGGTTGTAAGTTTTTAAGTTCCATCCATAACGTAACAACTTCTAATTTTCTGATTGCTATTGTGTCCTTCCTTTTTTTAAAGGGAGAATTGCTGTGGTTAGGTTATTTGACCATCTTATCTTTTTCAATGGTATTCTGTGGTTAACTGCATGGTTTTCAATGCTTTGTTCCAGATCCCTTTGGGGACCTTTTGGGGCTGTGAGCTTTATCGCCATGGGAGTCCTCTGTCATGCTTGAGGGAATGCATTTTAAAAGCTCGTGGCAGAACACGGATTATAAAATACATGAAGCATGAATGTATAGAAAAGAGGTCCAGGAAGTTTGAAGCTTTAACATTTGAAAGAAAAGTCTGGGTGCAGAAAGATAATTCCTAGTAATTCTAACAAGTCTTTTTTATGTATTAACATCATTTACAAGGTAGGCTTTCTTCTGAAATCTAGATGTTTCTCTAACAGGAATGTTTTCTTGCAAAAAATATGGACTGGGTTTTTTTTGCTGCCAGTGATGAAACTTTCTCTTCCCAAGTTTGAAGGCACACAGTCCTGTTGTGTTGGGAAGCAGACTGAGTAATGACCATCGCTGGAAACACTGGTTAACAATGTGGAGCTTTAATTTCGGTTTGTCTAGTATGAGATCAAGAGTTCTGATCAAAATCTAGAATGTAATTAAAAATTACTTAATAACCTGTTCGAGTTTGTCAGCCAAGTACCATTTGCAGCAGAAAACTTTTGTCATCGTTCTTGGTGGTAGTTGCTTGCCTGCTTCTGAGGTTTGTGAAAGCAATAAAAACTTTTAGCTAATTTGTGGACAATATTAGAAATCTTTAACAGTAATGATGAGCAAATATGCAGTTTTGGTTTTGATATCGGGAGACCTTCTGATGCATGTGTGTAAGCTTGTGAAGAGATCACTACTAATGGCTTTATTTTATATCTGAATACTTCAAATGAACCTCAGGCAGCTAGAGATCCCAGCACTCCCAAACTTTTCACAATTTTATTGATTACATCTGTAGATGAGGTAGGCTTTCATTAAGAACACAAAATTATTCTAATGTGGGAACTTCACCAGTGCCTACTTCTGTGTGGGGTGGTCCAAATTTAAATTTGCTCCCCTTGCTTTTTATTCTATATTTGCTTTTCATCCCATTTTCAAGTGGCAAGTAGATTTCACAATCTTGATCCACCACTCAACTGTACCCGTGCAAGAAATAAATCTTAGTCATCTGTAAATTCAGACTTTTTCTTAGGTCTTACAACAAGGTATCACTGAAATTCCTGTGGAACTTCCATTTTCTTCAAAAGTGGAGTTAACTTTCTGTGGCATTAACACTCACTGCCATGATTAAGGTGTTTGTTCTCCTCCTCCTCCTGCCATTGCAATGGATGGCCGTCACTGCTTCAGCAGCATCTGACATGATGCATTTAAGCTCCATTCAGTTCTTCATAGAAAGACTTTCCAGTCATGCTATGAAGTTGATAGCACTGTAACAACAAGCTCTTAAGTTGTTTATTCACAATCTAGTTACCTACAGCATGCTGCCTGGTCTTTCAACTTTTTAAAAAGTATTATTTGGCAATTATTTTAGTCATGATCCATATTCAATTTGGAGAGAACTGACCTGTTCACAAAATGCCCTTAGTGACAACATCAGAAATAAAGTATGGACATTTAGATTCACAGCCTTGTGTTGAACCCACTATTCTGTTGTTCTCTCTACAGACTGCTTCTTTCCCGCTCTTTAAAAAGCAGCTTAAACATTTTTTTTACTCTAAACAAAGGTGATGAAACATGACGTGCAATATTATCAGACCTGTTTGAAATGTTCAGTAACTATAGGTCTGACATGAAAAATGTAATGTGTTATTTGAAGGCAAAAACTCTAGAAAGAGGTTTTTTTTTGGATTGGCTAAAGTATAGGAAAAATTACTTTGGACATGCAGTTTATATAAGAGGAGAGGCTTGTTTTGGAAAGCTGGGGTTTTCTTTAACACGCTTGTAGGAGTCAACTCATAGGAGGTACTAGTGTCTGTGAGCCGTGATTTTTTTTTTTTGTTTAATTTTTTTTATAGGCGATCATGCTGCGTTAGCAAATGAAGTATCATTTCAATGTTGGTCAGCAGTGTTTTTTAACTCATAGATAGTAACTTTGAATTGTTGTCATGTTGAACAGCACATATCACATAGGGAACACAATATAGGGAACTTGATGCTTTTCTGACACTCTCGGCAAAGTTTTGTCTGTGACTTCTCAAAAGTGAAATTTCTATGTTTATTTATTTCACACTAGGGGAGGTAGAGATTAGTATTGACCTGCAAGCCTAGTGGATACTGTGACACTTCTGTGGATAATCCCTGTTTTACTTCAAGGTTTTTTTTCTGTGTTTTTAAAATGAGTAGAAGTAGCACAGGTGTTTTCTAGACTGCTTGACTAGTATCATACTATGAATATAGTAAACTGTAGAGATTCCCCTTTAAAAGTGTGTTTTGGATATATCTGTTTTAATCCTTAGAGAGCACTTTTGGTTGATTGTGTTTCTACATCCCTTCCTGAATCTGTAGCGCGGATGATTAAAATTCTGCTTAATAATCACAACTTTACTTGGCAGTAAAATTGACATGATGGTTCTTGTCTGTTATATGTTTTGTGAAATATAGTTTATTTTCTGCTAATAGAATATGAGGTCTTCCTGTATTTAAATTTTGTTATGGTAATTAACTTGATACCTGAGGTTTCAGAATATTTTAGTAGTTTGTCTTTGTAAAATTAAGTGGTGAATGCTTACTAACTTGGTTTTGAAAATTTGAAGGCATAAATTACTTACTATGTATAAACTAATGGCATTATTTGGTTACCCAAATGCTGTAGGTGTGGATACAGCTTCATATTTGATTATTTGATTTTACAACACAGCAGTTAAGTTTTTTTGTTGGATTGGCTGTTTGTTTTTAGGTGGTTTTTTTAATTACCTTCATATACTTCAGTCTATCCTGAACTTTTTATAGGAAATGTTGGTAGTTGGGCACTGCAATGCTCAGCTTCCACTTTGACGCAGCTTTTCATGTTCTTCCACTCTTCAGTATTGTTAATGTAGGACACTATCAAGTTGAGGAAGGTGAACTTTGAATTTCAATCTGCAGTTTCTAATTTGAGTTCATGCATCATTTGTAGACCCAGAAAGGCACTATTTGGGAAACAAATTAGTGACAGCTCTTACATTTTTCAGGGAGTTGATTTTCTTTTTTTTCTGTGGCACTGTTTAAAGCTGAGGCAGACGATAGAGGAAGCTGTAGAGTTCCTGAATTCTTCGATTGGCGTGGTGCAGGAAATGGAGCGATGAGCTGTTATTGCCTTGAACACACTGGCTTAAGGTGTTATTTTATAAATGGGTTTTTAAAAATAAACATCATAAAGATCTCTTACATGAGCAATAAAAACTGCTGAAAATGTTAAAGCATTACAAATGTGCCTCGCTCTTATCTGTATTTTATATACTTGAACAGTGTAGGGAGCCTCTGCTATTACTTCAGTTGCTTTTTCCTCGCATTTGTTTTTCTTCTCTGACTCATTCTACATGCAGTAGATGGTATCTCTGTACTAGTGCTAATCCAGTATCTAAGGTCCAACAGTAATGCTTCACACTGTGTAAGATGACACGTTGGATCCTGCCATGACTTAGCTGCAAGGTTTAATTCTTTGTACTTAAAGTAACATCGATGAAGTTGGAATGACCAGATTCACACCCTTGAAGTCTGAAGAGTCATTTGTACAATCTGGTTTGATCCTTTGCAAATGTGACCAAAGTATTTTCCTCAGAAGCTGGGTTACAGGATATTAAGAACCTGAGTACTGAAATTGATGATCAGTATTGCTTTTCTACCAGTAAGGTCTTCTAGAATTTAATTACCTTTAGGTTATCTAATTTCAAGATTAAGTTTTCAGATAACCCCTCTTGCTGCTGAACATGTTGCTGAGAGGCTGGGGTAATTCTTCCCCCCCCCATGTAAAGACTATGACTGTTTTGGCCAAATAATCTCTATCAACATATAATAGCAGCCTGTCCTGCCTTATTGCTAGCCAGTCTGTGTCCTCTTCAGTCTTAAGAGCAAGAACTGCTGGTATGCCTTAAGCTGTGCACGTTTTAAGACTTTGCAGGCAAAAATCTGTAGGATGCAGGTAAAAAGCCTTTTGAAAAAAGGGAGGGTGAAGAGGAATCTCAGAAAAGTTGAAGTAGAGTCTTTGTCTCTAAAACTTGTCTCACAACGAATATATATAATATATATACAGAACAAACATTTGACATGAATATTGCTTTTTTTAAGGAATATTGCTTTTTTTAAGGATAATTCATTTACTTAGTGTTGTTACTCTGTCACTCTAAGTGCAGTCTGCTTTCTATAGCTTAACCAATATTAATGTATAATTAATGGTCTGAAGAGAGTACAGCCTTTTCTGCTACACCTATACAGTATGTTGAGAGCACTGAGTCTGTCATCAAGGCCCTTTCTGCCATCCCTCGAGGGACTGGATGTCTCCCCAACAGAAGTGCTGTCCTCAATCCAGCTGCAGAATTTAGAGTGGGTGGCTTACTGTGCTGCATGGCTTACCTGCACCAGTTATTTGCAGCTTCTCACAGCGCTTGCATTACCTTCAGTATGTTATTGACTTAAAGGGATCTTGGGAACATGTCAATCAAGATAGTGTAATGCTAGTACTAAAACTCAGGCTTATTTCCTCTTCCGCCCACCTCCTCCAGTCCCTCTTTGACTTCCATGTGTAGCCTTGCTGAGTCCAGAGTTCAAAATAGCTGGATTTCTCTTGAAAACCCCTCACAACAGAAGTTTGCCAGAGATATGTTATAATGGAAAGCTAAATGAAGTGCAGGGAAGGCTTGCAATACACTTCGTAACTCAGTCTTATGTGCTAAGTAAGCACTTAACCTCTTGTAGTAATGTGGGGATTATTTTAATTTATTCAACTGTATATATTGGATTTTCTTCTTAGAGGCAGTGACTACTGAGCAGTAGGTAGGTACTTGATTTCTAGACATAAACCAATCCAGTTTGTCTACCTACTTACTGGCTTTTAAAAATAAAAAGTTAGGTTCCAATTTTGTGGAGGTTAGCAAAGGAAAGAGTACTCAAAATTACTTGTGGTTTGGTTTTTGTTTTTAAATCGAGGCTTTTTTCCTTGTAACTACCTTCATTGAAACTAAAATGCTTTTAAGTGCATTCTAAGTAAGCAAACAGAGATATCATATATATGGTCTAACCTGAAGGCTTATTTGTAGATGAACTCCAGCATAAAGAGCTGTCAGATGAAAAAGAGGTATCATTATATTTTTCTATGGAAGAATTTCTTTTCTTTACTCAAGATGCTGCAAGAAGTCTTTTATTCTATGTATCTCAATATGGAGGTATTTTTTACACCATAAGCTGTAATGCTTAATCATTTAAGGCTTTCTTGCTTGTTCTATATTTATAATTTAATGAAGTGAAGCGAAGTTTTATCACATTGTGGTACTTCTGCCTTTCAAATTTACTCTCTATATAATTTATGATCAATATGTCAGGAAAAGTTTGTGGAAAATAACTATAGATAAGGAGCAAGTGATAACCTGCACGCATTGCTGAAAAGCAACTTTATCTTTTACTCTGGTTGTTGCTTTAGTAATGCCCTGTAATTTGTATGGAAACTCACAAATATTGTATCGTGGTTAAATACATCATGGGATTTTCCTGAAAAATATTAGTTTAATTTTTGTATTAATGAGGAGACATCTAGTTTCTCATTGGGAATGTGGAAAAGATGAAACATTTCCTCTGAAGAAGCTGAAAACAGAAGCTGCTTTTCATAGGTGTCGAGTTAAAACTTCAGTCTTCTATTCAGAAAAATCTGGCTGGATAATTTAACCCTCCTTAAGATGCATTAATGATAGATATGGCTTTGAGGTGTATAAATAATTCTTAAGTACACAGGAAGGATAATCAAAATACAGATTACTACAAAAATTTCAAGTTCACTAAGGTTGGGGTTTTTTTCTGATGATAATTTGGGAGATTATTTTAACCAGCAAATAGGGAAAGCTGATGCATGCTGAAGAACATTTGTGTTGGTTACCTTAGGGCTATACATTGATACAAGGACAACTTTAATTTGTTATACTTATTTGTATTCCCACTTACTTTATTTCACATCATTTAAATAAAGCAATAGGTGACCATAAAATGTAACTGCTATTGAAAGGACATACAAGACTTCGCTGTGTCTTTAGTGTACTACAGTTTTTCCCTTCGTTGTCATGGGTGGTCACTCAGTGAAAGTGGGTTAAAAACACTGAAACGCTGTCCTTTCATAAATGACATTCCCACAGATTCTGCAATATTTATGATTTCCAGGAGCCCAACATGGAGCTGTACTTTTTCGGTCACGACTAAAGAAACTCCAAGAAGACTTAGTGTGTTGGTTTTGTTCTGCTTGACTGCAGTGTTATTGTAGTAGGCATGCATAACCAAACTTGTCCAGCAATGTGCTTAATGTACTTGGAAAACATTAACTTCTTTCTGTAGCTGTATTTGTTGCTCCTGTAAGCCTGTTGCATGGCTTGATTAAGGGATGGAATTCCACATGTTTGTTTTATACCTTAGGGTGAAAATAACTGTGTTTTGGGGGTGGTTTTGTTTGTTTTTTTAAATTAAAATAGAACTCTCAACTTTCTGGATTCAAAATGCTTATTTTAGGTAAAGGGGAATAATTATTAAACTATTCACTTGTTGATAATGTTCAAATTTGTTTTACGGTTTTTTGTTTTGTAAATTAGCCTCCTGCCCAAAGCTACAAAGAGGGAGCTGGGATTTGCATGGAATGGCTGGTCCTGGTCACTTAGGGCTGGAGGCTGATCGCTGGTGTTTAGCGCCGGTGTCTGGTCTTACCTGAGATCCCAGTGACCCTCCGCCTACCCTAAATGCTACTGTCATTGCGGGTTTCTTTATGTCCTTCTATATACCCCTTTATATTGCACTGGGGGTCAATAAGCCATTGTATAATCTGGGCCTATTTAAAATACAGCTCTAAACACAGGTCACATACGGAGAAAAAGTAGTAGAGCAGGTGCTAATATGTCAGCTGCTCACCTCTCTTCTGTTCCCCTTCCCTTGCCCTTTAGACTAGGGATTTGCAAAGCTGTTTCCTTACGGGCTTACTGAGCATTCAGCACGTTAAGCTAAGGCACGCAAAGTGACTTAGACTAGTGTTTGTGATAAAGGTGTTTGTGACACCTTTAAAATGGTTCCTTCATGAGTTTATGGTCTGCAGAATATTGTAGAAGGCCATGTAGGTGGGAAGCAGAGAGTCTGACTTTCTCTCCCCGGGACTCCCAGCTGGTGGCGGAGTCCTGGGGCTTGATTAGGCCATCTGAGCTTCGGTTAACTAATGGCTGCGGTGTCCAAACACTCAGCTGTTTATCCCGACCTTGGCAGGGTTTCCATGGTCAGCTGGCTCCGTCAAGGACAGCCTCAGCTGGGAGTCTTTGCACGCTGTAAACACAAACCGTGAACTCCAACTGTGTTACTGGTTTGATTTCACATAAAATTGTAGAAACCAAGGAATTCCAAATTTTCTTGTGTGAACTCGATGCAAATTGGTGACAGTAGCGGGTTTGAATTTCCTGGGATGAATTTCCAAGCTAGTATTTCAGTTGGGGCATCCAGCATATAACCTGAAAGTACTAAACCAAATGTAACTGTGAGGAAATAGCATAAAAACCAACTGTAACTTTAATCTAAAACTAAGCACCTATCTGATTCTATGATGAACAGCAATATAGAAGTATGTGCTACTGCTAGGTCTTGGATAGCTTCTATGGATGCTGGGAGACAGACTGTTAATAGGTTTATAGCACAGAAAAGAGCAGGTCTGACTTGCTGGAGGACATGTGGAAGTTCATCAATAACAATACATACTGTACGATCTCTTTAATAGCATTCAAAATTCTTGTTATTTTGTGAAAAACTTCAAAATGGAATTTCATCCTTGTCACAGACAGCTTTAGAGTGAAATTTCATGTCATCTCTTGTGTCTAGTTGACAGCATTCAGTGGAGATCTGGACTTGGGTGTAGAGAGTACAATATGGTTTATTGGGGGCGATGGTTGCTGAATTTCATCTAGAAATTTATACATAAGTAGAGAAGAAATGTTAGGGGTGTAAGTTATGAAGAATATAAGGGATCATAATCTGAAAATTAAACCTAGCTATCAAATCTACCTCAAGCGTGGGTTAGGTTATCCGGGTGACATGCTAGGCTTTCTAAAGAAGGACCTTGGTATGAAAAAGACCTGTAATTACTTGTGCCACTATGTGCAGTCAGTTAAATAAAAATTATCATTTTGTTTATTCAAGTTAATTTTTTCACAGTTGCAAAAGCATTTAGTTTTGAGGGTTTTTTTGTTGTTGTTTTTGTTCTGGATAGCAAGCATATATATAAAAATGTTATTGATGCTATTTTATTGGCTTCTGTATTTGAAGTTTGAACAACTAGCAAGATCTAGCTATATTGTAACACTTGAAAAAAATAATGCTCTGCTGGAGAGTGATTAGGATTAGCTATCCAAATTTCTGCAAGGTCTCCAAGCATGGCTCAACCTACAGCATGCTCTGCACTAGGGGTACAGGCACGGAGCACGATTTTCTTTCCCCGGGCAGATCAGGAGCTGAATCCTGGAGACTCCTGTGATCATTGCACTCCGCACAAGCCCAGCTGAAGTGGAATAGAAGTAGAAAATACTTAGAAAAAGGGAATAGAAGAAGTGTGAAGGAAGAAGCAAGTGAAAAGTTCATTTGTTGACCTCTGAGAGTGGAAAGGGGAGAAAAGACTGTGTGGTATAATTCATGTAATCACCTGGCTTTTTGGTAAAAGGTTAATACAGTGCTGAATAAATAGTTTAGAACTTAACTGCTAGGAAGTTAGAGAATGTGAGATTGAAGGCTTCGTATACAGTTGTAACCTGTCTTCATCTTTTTGTATGTCCTTGATAATTAGATAATTGCATGTTTTATTTAGCAACAACCATTTCTGAATAAGAGAGCCCATTTTCTGGACTGAAAAAAACAAACAAACAAAAACCCAACCCCCCCACTTATGATTAACTGCAGACTGTATATCAAGAACAATTTCAAAGCAATAGGAGTGTATATAGTAGTTTATATGAAAATACTGTTCACAATTCACCTAAAGATCACCTCTTCCTTTCTTCTGTCCTTTAAAAACAAAAAAAGCCAATGCAAACAAACAAACGAAAACTAAACCCCACACCTTTGTGAAAGAACAGGAAAATACTGCTGATCTCCTAGGAAAAAATGCAATGTGCTGGCTAAATAAATGAATCTTGGCATCTTACAGTTTTGATTTTAGAAAATACACAATAGCAAACTATCAATTGGCTGACCCAAAAAAAGTATGAGAGAGTACTTGTTGAATCCTTTTGTGTGGCTGACTTCTGAGTTTTCTGTGAGAAGGGAATTGTTTCAGCTGCTTCTAAGTATAGATTACACATTGTTATGCAAGGATGGATCACTGCACTGCTTTGTTGTCTTTGGTGCTCTATACGATTTGGCATCTCATGGCTCCTCATGCATTTCACATTTGCTTTTTGTAGTGATGTGTGAATAGATGTGATGTTTCAGAATTTTGAGTGATTTTATTCTAAATCTTTTAGTTTCTTTAGTTGCTTATAGAAAACCCTATGTTTTACGGCAGACACACAAATAAGGGGAGATTGCAAAATAGTCCTGACGTTGGTCCTGTCACGCCTGGCCAGCAGTCTAGGAAACACTAATATTATGCAAGTCTCTTTGTAGTTAGCCTCTAATAGGTGAGGTATGATTTGGTAATTGGTATGGTAATTAACCTGGAAAACTATCCTCTGCTTCGCTTGCCAACTGGCTTTATATGCTGTGATGTTAATTGCTAAACTGATCCAGTGAAGGGAGGCTTGAAATGTTTACAGGCTTGACTGTATTTAATTCATCTCATGTTTCAATGAATGGCTTTTTTCTGTTTGGTGGGCGCTTTTTTGTTGTTTCTTTTGGTTTTTTGTTTTTTGTGGTTTTGGGTTTTTTTGCTTGTGAAAACTGGTTTTCAGAGTTTTGGTGTTCATGAAGATTTTTCCAAAAAAAGAAAGAGAACTAACTCCAGCAAAACAACTGTGATGTTCTTCTTGGATATAAATTGCTGGCTTCATGAATTTATGTATGCTAGGCTGTAAAATATTGACATGCTTTAAATGTTAATTCTGCTTGCCTTACATATGGTGTTTGTATATATTTCTGAAACAAAATGCTATTTGACAGAATGTGATCTGCATTAACTCAAGACTGTTTTTTTCAGTTCAGAGTAAAGAGAATTGTTTTATTGTAGTGAAACTTGTATGTCAAATACAGAAATATGTAGGAAATCTATAAAGGGGTAAGGGATTGACTAGTTACAGATGATTAAAAACTTGTCCTGACATTGCCTTCCTGCTTTATAATAAATGTTTGGATTATTTACTGATTTAAACTGAGGCAATGGCCCATGCCTAGCCTAAGTGTATGTTGCATGGGTAACCTGTGATTGTCTTTAGGATGTTCACATTTAGAACATGGAAGCCCCTCTATATATGCATTTATGTTCTGGTTTACAATGTGCGAATTTTACAACTTGTTATTTTCTGTAAGAAGCATTTGTTACTACAGGTATTTGGGGTATAATGAGGTCTTCGTGATGTTGTGGGTTTCTCTGAAAAATTGTACATGAAACAGTGAATTACAAGAACTTTATTAAACATAATTTTTGTTTTATAGGTTATTCAGCAATAGTTATGAACTCCCGTTTACGAGCCTTAGGTGGGAGGATAAATAACATACGCGCATCAGAACTACCAAAAGAGAAAACTCGATCAGAGATAATCTGTAACGTCCACTTTTTGGATGGCTCAGTACAAAGCTTCAAAGTCAATGTAAGTTTGGAAAACTACTTTTTTTGTTTTGTTTTAATACTTAAAATTTGTTTGAAAGCTTAAGATCAAATGTGTGACCCTGAGGCATGGAAGTTCCAAAAGATGTTGACGATGTAGCTTTGCCATTACAAATTGCAAAATTACTGATTATGAAGTGGATTTCTAAAGTGCTGTTTTAGTTTTCTTTAAAGACAGCCAACTGAAATGCCATAAAATCATGGCATCATGTATGTGGAAAAAGGTCTTCTGTATGATATGGGAACCATGAAGAAACAGATCTGGTGATCATTATCAGCTATAAATAAGTAATTCATATTTAAAGGGGACTCCCAAACTTGGATGTGCTCCTCCTTTTCTCCTGTCAAAGAACTGGTAGTTCTAAAGGGAGGAGGCCTTGTAAATTCCTGTAGTGTCAGTACATATTTTCTGAAATGCAAAGATGATGTAAATAGTGAAGACATCATAGCTTAGCTGGGCAGTTCTTTTCAGTCTTTTGGACTTCAATGTAGTTTGTTTATCTGGGAGCAGGGAGGGAAAGGAGATTAACAAGGATTTGTACTCTACATTTTTGATGTATTTTATTCTGTAAATATTTTGGTTTATAACCTTCAGGACTGATAAAAGTATTAGTTAGTTTTTAAATGAAAACAAAAGAAAAACCTTCACTCCTCAATAAATTTTCAGTAGAATTATTTGACCATGCAGAAAAAGCGTGGATGAATTCAAATATAATTGTGTGAATTTGTGTATATGACACTTGTGTTATCCAATTTGCCCTGTTTGAGGAGAAGTATTTTGCTCAAGAAACTGTTGTTGGATATCTTAGATTGTGCAATGCTTTTTATATAGGACATTGAAAACTTCACCTGAAAACTGTATTTTCCTATTGTTACAGTTCTCTTTGCAGACTGATTTTGTTTTTGAACTTTGTTGGATATTTATCGAAATAGAAATTATTTGATAGGTAAATAAATGTTTTTCATTCTGATATATACAGAATTAGTCTCATGTTTCAATATATATTTTCTGTACATATGTATATTTATATACATGTGTGTGTATATATATGAAGTAGCTAACATTGGGGAGTGGGGTACAAGGAGAACAGGTATATAAGCAAAAGAGCAGCACCTTACTATACCATTTCCATTGTTTATCTCCAGCATGCTGTATAGAGTTGTCTGTCAATGAGCTAGCATAACTGCCCTCATGCCCCTGCACAAGGATCTCTGAAAAACGAGGAATTTAAAACTTTTTGATTTCCACACATAGTAGTATAAACAAGTGTTTACGCAGCTTTAGATTCATCACTTGGCCTGAAGTCCAGTGCTGTACAAGTGAACTTTGCTTCTCATTTCATCCTTTATGTAAATGCAATATGGTAGATGGGAACCATTTTGAAACTCTGGACCCAGCCGCTTTCTCTCCCTGCCTTTAGTGTACCCCCAGGGTATCCCTGCTGGTTGCCTCCTTCATCCAGGAATCGGATGTAATGCAGAACTGCCATAGGGGTAATGCAGGACCCATTATTGCTTTATTGAAACGAAGCAGGGAGTGTGGCTACCCCACTATGTTGTGGGCTAATGTAAGAAGGAGGTTTACCAGGAGATTTTTGTTATTTGAGAACTGAGCTTTCATACTGGTACTGAGGGAGCCTGCGCTTATCTGCCAGGATGGCTCTTCCTGATTATCTAACCTTGATGCTGATGCCTGCGCTTTGGTTGTGTTGTGAGGTCCAGTTCTCAAAAGGGTTTGAAGCCAGCTGTAGAAAATTTGTATTCAAGTTCTCTTTATGTTAACAGAAAAATTCATCTGCGTGAAGTTTGTGCCTGACTGTGTCTGTTTTTATTTTAATTGCCAACATCATTCAGTTTTATGTATGCGAGCAAAGGGTAACTCAGGTCTGGGGTCAGTCTGGGAATCAGTTAGACATATATAGAAGGAAAATAAGTTTTGCTCTGAACAGATTTTCCCCACTAGTGAAGTCTTTCTGTGTTGCTTTAGAGAAACTGTTTCTCATATCAACACAATGAGTTATCGATCTGATTTAGCTCCATCCTTTATTAATTTCGGGATGCCAGTTTAAATGATAATTATGTATTTTTAAGAAATTAAATATGCGTATCACATGGAATGATTATCCTTAAGACAAATTAACAGCAATGTATTTAATAATGTAGTAATACATTAAGATGTTCTTAGATGAAAGATGAAGGTTCTTTCTGAAATGACTAGACATAGTTACATGGATAAAGAGACATACTAAGTCTTGTAAATGTTGTAATATGTTTTCTAGTTTTTTACTTTCTCAGTTTTTATTGTTGCTGATATATGTTGAATTTTTCTCTCATGTCTAAGTTCAGAGAATTGGAATTGAACAGGATCACCTCTTTTAAAGCATAGGGTGTAGTGTTTTCTTTTTAAAAGAACTTCAGCGTATCAGTGGAAAATTAAGGTTAGGAATTTTTTTCGGGTTGTATGTTTGTGGCCTAGTGGTACCTGGTTGTGATTTATGAAAGCTCTACATTTGGATATGTGTTACACTTTGAACTAATATTAGATTAATATTCATGTATACATAAGTATGCTCTATGTTTATAGACAGGATTATACTTGTCTAGCACAAATAGTGGAAAGTGAATGGGGGAAAAGTGAGATACTCAAAGCTTGGCCTTCATCCATTTAATAGCATAAATGAAATCTCTTCCCAGTCTAATGACAGCAGACTGAAAAATACTGAGTATCGCTTTGTCATGTAGCAGCTATCTGGACACAGAATTCTCACTGCAAGAGCATTTCTTTCTTTCAGAGGCATAGGGGGATTATAGAAAAGTAGTATCAAAGAACAGAAACATCAAGGGTAAGAAGAAACTCGAGAGAAAATTGTTTTGAGTTTAAGCAAACAGGTATTCCTAAATTGTGATTTCTGTTATCCTGTTGGCACTTCACAGATGCTCAAGACTAGTAAATTTGAGGTGGATTTAAATTTAATACAAAGATAATAGATTAAATAGTCTAAATTTACAATCTATTGACACATTGAAAAGAACAACTTCTGTATTTTGAAATTTTGAACTGACATCTTTAAAATGATGGTAGAACGTTCACGTTATCTCCAAATACTGAACCCTTTAGAGAACACTCTAGAGGATAGAGACATGAGTTTCATTCTGTCGTAATAGGATCTTTATAGAGCCCACACAGCTGATTTAGTGAAATTTGGTTAACAAACTGCACGGGCTTATGAAACTTACAAAGGTCTTTATCATTCTGCTAGATGGTACTTTATTTTCCCAATGGTTGCATCTGTAGCAATGTGAATGAAAACCAAATATTCTATAACTGGGCAAAGGAAGAAGTAAGGTGGATTTTGCTTACGGCAATATTGAGAAACCTGAAGATAGCCACATAATTTGATTCCTGCAAATTTGTTTTTATTAAATGCCTATACCAAAGAATATCAGTAGTCTGGCCAACTGAAAATAACGAGTTAATTTCAAGAGATCAGTGCCATTTTTCTCCTGGATTTTTGACTTGGCAGAGTAGTGAAGTGATAAGCTTTTTGTTTATTTTTATTTAAAGGAGTTTATACTACAGTTTTGGTGAATCTGAAATCTGTATTGATGTTATCACAAAGAGTTAATCAGTATAACTTGTGGTATGTGCTGCTTTTATGTCATCATTATCAATAAAGTTCACATGGGAGTACACACAGACACATCCCACTGCATTGCTTACAGTCCGAATAGAAATACGTGCTAACTCTGCACGGTTGAAATGGCCTTTTTTTTCATTTTCCTTTCCATTTTTTCATTCCCTTGTTATGTGTTTCAGCTTTTAGATGGAACATATCTGAAGTCCAGGCAAACAATAGAAGGCACACGTAGGCTAAGAGTTGGAAATGTGCTTCTTTCAAAAACACATTTGAGACAAAGAATTGACTGCACTTGGTACTGAGTGTTGCACTTGATTTTAATTATACCCAGGTTTCCTTGAGCCTTCCCAATAAATTTCAGGTGTTTGAATTTTGTGATAAGATTTATTCACTTCTGTCTCTGATGTTACCTCTATCTTGTTCTAAGGCTATAATGTGTAAGCTTTCCACATGGGGAAAATGTGAGTGGTCGTTGTAATATATACAGAACGTGCTCACATACCATGTTTGGGTGTGTTTAATAGGTGTATATTGAGCAATAATGCAAATGTATTTGTAACTTTTGGTATAAACATGCAGGAATTTTCCATTATTGCTCTACTTTGACTCATTTACCAGGAATGACCACTCGGGAAGTATGCCTATCAATTTCCAGTAAATTGACTTTTGTGAAGAGATAGAATTTACAGTGTCAGATCACTTCTGTATTGCATTGTCTTTCTGAGTTGATGCTTATATCTTAGTACCTGTGATTTTTGCTTTTAGTAATAGGGTCTCCTTCTAGAACTAAAATTATTAGGCAGTAATAATGAGAAATTTGCACAACTTGAAATTCAAATTGTAAGCAATGTTTTTCCTTTCCCACCATCTCAGTTAAGCTCCTTCTTCCAGTATTTAAGAAGGAACATGGTTGTTACAATTAACAGCAACGATTACAATTGGCATGTTTAAAATAATGGGCAGAGTTACAAGTCTTAAAGGTTCTTTTTGATTACGGGTGTGAGTTTTATAATTTTAAATGGCTTATAGTAAAATGCCACGATGCAGAATTGTTGAATCTTTGTAACTAAGTTTTCCTAATAGATATTGTTTGATAATATGAGACAGTTTAGTGCTAATCTGTGTCCCTGCATGTGTAGAGAACTGCTGTACGTAGTTTCAGGTTGACAACAAATATATAGCTTTATATTGAGGCAGATCAGAATACTCTATGACTGGAAAACAGTAAGACGGTATGAAATTTGATGATGCCTTTGAGGACAGTGAGAAAGTGATCTGACCTATAGAAGGCTTGTTAGTCTTAGCCCTTTGTGGGGCCTGACTTAGTACCAAATGCTGAAGGAAAGAATTTAGTGGAGGAGAGATTTTTCCAAAGTTAGAACTGGAATGAGTAACTTTGTTTTAAATCATTTTTGAGGCAGAAGAGATGCAGTGGGTCAAAACTCTGTGGGCTTGGATAAATATTTTGTGTGACCTTTATATAGGAAAATACTGTGGTGGAGCATATGGAATCTAGAAGAGTTATGGGATGTACAGGGAGTTGGCTCACGAGGTGGTAGCAGGTCTTGCTGAAAAGGATATGTTAAACAGTGCAAGGACACTAAAAGAATTCTTGACTGTCAAATTTCATTAACATGTATCTAATGAATTTTTTTCAGTAAATCAAAAATGTACGGTTTGAGACATTAACAAAAAAGATACAGGAATGTGAGGTAGCAGTTAGGATATCTTGAACAAGGAGTAATTGCAGTGAGGGAAATCAGTAGTGTAAACTAATAGCTTTCACAAGATGTTTTTTTGAGCTCAGTTTTCAGTTGCAAACAATAGAGGAAGAGAACACTGGTAGTTTGCAGGCTGAGCTGCTCATGCGTTGTTGTTCTTGAAAAGGTGAGTGCTATTATGCACCAGTCAGGAATCTTCAGCCAAAGTCAAGGAAGTATCAACAGTGTTAGTCTTGGCATTGAAGCCACCCTCCAGCAAATGTCACGTTGTGGATCCTGGCTACCTGCAGACAAAAGAGGGAAGTTCCAGTCAGGCAGGCATAGAAAGTACAACTAGGATGCTCTGAAAAAGTCTGGACCTAAGGAAAGAAGAGGCTGTTCTGTTTATTCCAGCTAAACAAAACCTTGCATGCTCTGAATAAGAGCATCAGATGAGTAAATAAATTCCAGAAAGAGAAAAGGACAGAGTTAGCAGAAGAGCAAATAAATTAGCTGTGTGGAAAATAAGTGTGGAAATTAAAAGAAAGTGTAGCGCACTGTTCAAGCTCATAGGCATGTTGGGACCAAAGGACATCAGCTGTTTGGTGGTGGATGACTGTTATAGACTAAATTAGGAAAAGATGACCTCAAATAGCACACAAAGGGCAATGGGTATTGTGGCTGAAGTGAGACTGAATTTGCAAAAGCTCAGGTGGTGCTTAACTCTGAGGTTATCATTGCCAGAAAGTGGGGGCAAATCTCTTGCAGAGTAGAAGGTCAGGGAGATGTGCTATATGTTGCACTGTCCTCTCAAAGTGTCACTTTGTACTACCTTGGAGGAGTTAACAAACTGAAAAATATTACTTGCATGTTTACTCCTCTGCTGCAAAGAACTAAAAGCCCTCACATGTTTATGCAGTTCTTAAGACAGTGGGCCGTGATCACCCCAGCTCCTAGGCAGTGTTTGACGTTAAAAATAATGAAGGGGTTCTTTCTCTTCAAAATCATGTAGCTTACTAGAAATTAAACTTGACTAATCTAAATTCCCTAAATGTAGCAGGAAATTGTGGCACAGGGAGGATGTAATAGGTGGTAGTTATGACTACTTTAAATACTAATTTTTGCCTTATCCAACATGAGGTGAAAATATATTTTAAGGCAGATTTAAATGGAGGTGAATGGTCTGTGGTTATGAGGTGGTTGATGCAAAGCTTTTAACAGTTTGGAATAAGGATTGGTAGATGTCAGGAAGATAAAATAAATGGAAATTCCAGAGTGGAAACAAGCAAACCTCTTAGAAAAAAAAAAACTTTAATATTCTGAATATTATCTTAAAAGCTTGTGTCACTGTAACAGAATAGGCTAGTGTGGAAAGTGTTTTTCTACAATGAAATAAAAAAAAAAATTATGCAAGAGCTTTGTTAAGAATATCTTTACTACTTGCTGTAATGGTTACCAGGGTTAAGAAGAACTTGGTTCTAATGCCCGGTTTAGCTGAGTGGGGTTCACGTTGTTTTGCATTTTTTCTGTGGTGGATGGGAGTGAAAATACAATGTGCTGTAAAGCAGGTGATGCATTGTAGTATTAGAGTATGCTGTGGCAATGGACTGTATTGGAATGGATGTCAAAATTCAGAAGTAGTGATGTGAGGTGCTTAGCCTGCCTCACTTTACACCTGGATCTCAAAACTGTTTATGTGCAAAAATAGATGGAAGATTGTGCAGCGTGAGCTGTGTTGTAACTATTTTTAGGTGTATAGACTGAAAAATAATTCAGGTGTTTCTCAAAACAAAGCCAAGTAAATATAAATATTGTTGAGGAAAAGCAACAAAAGCCTTCAGCTTCAGAAATTTTAACAACTGAAGAAGACTTTAAAATTACATTTTAAACACAGGTTTCTGGAGTGATGCTTGATCTAGGCGCTGTAGAAGAAACTTTGTGCTTTTAATACCAGAAGGCAAGAACTGGAGCCACAGAAAAGTAGTGTTGGAAATTGCATTTGATAGGAGATGTGGAGAGAAGGAAATAGTAGGTATGTAGGTGGAGGAAGCTAGTAGAAGCTAGTACTGGCTGAGCAGCTGAGTTTAGGGTTGGGAGACCCATGGGAACATTGCAAAGAGAGAACTGCAACTGCTGAGCGAGAAGGGAACTTGCTTGTCTTTCCAGGGAAGCAGCGAGAAGGCTTAGCAATTCGTGTGTGCTGGGGGAGAGGGAGGATGCACTTGTGAAAGGATGGGGAGAGAGAAGGTGAAGGCATCTGAACTGGCCTGAAGGTTGAGAAGCATGAAAAATGACAAGGGAATTGGGAGATAATGCTGTTGCAAAGAAAGGAGCCTGAAGGGAGTCAGAAGTGTTGAAATTCAGGGAGAAAATTGGCAGAAGAATCTGCCCTCTGTGGTCTTCTCCTGCCCCATTTGTAATGAAACCTGAGATGCCTACACTCTTTTTTCAATAAAGTGTATGTCTCATCCCCTCTAATAACTGCTTTTGGTCACAATATAACTTAAGGTGCTCATTTAGCTCGCGTAAGAAGTATGCACCATAAATGTGCAATTATGTTTCTTAGTTGTGTAGGTGTCATGTGATGTCACTCGAAAGCATTTTAACACTCTGCTTATAACGACACAACCCTGGGGAAACGAATATGGTAATACAGTAAGGCAGTGCTAAAGGCGAACCAATTCTCACCGGGAAAAGCCCATTATTTCAGAGGGTTAAGGTGGCATCTGTTCTTTTCATAGGGCCCTCATGTACATGTGTGGATAAACTCTTGAGAGCAAACCTCAGTCTTCATAGCAGAGCCCACCTCATTGATGGTGCCTGGCAGATGCACGGCACTGTGGCTGCGTGTGACGAGGAACGCTTGGTTGCGTGGTCCTTGCCTGTTGCCGAGATTCCAGTTTCTAAGCTAGATCTAGGTCTGTGCTATTTCAGAAAAAGAAAAAAAAATGAGGGTTGATCAGTGCTGTGGCTTGAATATCGCAATTAACAGCAGCCTGTTGGGAAGGAGGGGAGTAGGCAGGTGCAGCTGGGGAAGATGGAGGGGGCAGAGCTACTGCTTTTGATGGCTGCACAGACTCACAAGCCCGAGTGGACTCGCATTTATTGAGAGAACTCAACTGTTTGTTGTGGAAGTTAAACAAGACGGGAGACTGTTGGAGGGGAAGGTGTAGTGTCATACATAAGACAGACAGGTGTTGCCGCCATTGTTTTCTTCATATGTGACTTTACTCCAGAAAAATGGTCACAGCTTTTCACAGGAGCCCAACAGTTGGCTGTTGCCTTGCCTTGCACCTGGAACCTGATGTAGAAACACTGAGCATTCAAATCACAAATGAGCTACTTAGGAGTTCTGCTCTAGCAGTAGCAAGTGTTAGATAATATTCCGTCCTCCAAAATAAGCTAGTCAGGTAGGTATCTTTGGCTTGACTCTTTATTCTTCTTTTCCCATCTTTTAAATAGGAATAATGCTTTTATGAGATAATGGAAGAGTATGGAATATGTTACTATTTAAAGCACTCAATTACAACAGTGTAGTACCCTGTTTAAAAAAAAAAAAGAGATAAATGTCTTCTGAACAGGACGTGAGTCTTGTGTAATAAGCAAGCTCTAGGCAAGAGAATTTAATGCAATATTGTGTTCTTGGCTTATTAAGTGAGCTCTCTTATGCACTGAGTAAGACTGGAGCCATCCACAAAAATGTGGTCACTATCATGAGTCCTTTTTTTCAAGAGATTGTTTAAGAAATTAAGAAATCTGTTTAAGAAATGGAAATTTAGTTAAATCAGAACTTAAGTTTTGAGAAACTTGTTTCAGAACGGTCTGCAGTCTGAATAATTTTCCTCTGGTAAATATTTTTCTTTTTGTACATATGTGCAATTAATTTCTGCTTTTAAGAGTGAAATTTGGAAAATCATGTGAAAAATTAATTTGCTATAGTTTTTTTGAACAGAGATGATAACAAGCAAATCAGTCTGATTTTTTTTTTTTTCTTCTTTCCAGCAATTTCATATATAAAAATCTAAATCTAAAATGCCATATAGCTTTGCAAGCTATTTATTCTGTATGAGCATATTTAGGACTGCAGTCTTGTTGAGGGTTTGGGGTTTTTTTTCTTTTTGTGGTTGGGGTTTTTTTTTTTTAATAGAATTGGCTCACAGTGCTCTTTGGCAGAAGTTGGTTAATCTGCTCTCCGCCACGGCACGGAGATACTTGTTTAGTTTGGAGGAAATTATCCCATGCTTATGCTTCTGGATCTCTGCTGCCTCTGTAATGCCCCAGTTACACCAGTTCTTCTGTGATAACCATCTTGAGGGACAGGTATCCCTCAGGTCTAGGCAGAAAGTGGGGTGGGTGAACAGCAGCTGAGGCTGTGGAGGCTGCGGGACAGGTGGGAGTTCAGGCTGAAGTTCAGGACCTTATGGCTGGAGCAGAGCATCCTCCTACTTTTTTCACCTATCCCAGTGTGCACTGACTTGGCTTTTCGGCAGCTGATGTGGGAACGAGAGCGGGAGCTTTGGTGGTGACAGGAGGGGCGAGAGCAGCCCCATGCGGCTGTAAGCAATCCGTGCAGGCTACAGCTCCGCAGGACGGCGGTGCTCCCGAAGGCTGTGCCCCAGGGAGAGCTTGTCTGCTTAAAATTAAATCGCTGCACTCGCCTCAAGGGCTTGAGTTCATGTCAATTCATATTAGAGGTTTCACATGCCTAACGTGTTTGGGAAAGGAGATACTTTTATCAGAATAAAGCTCTTATTGCTGAGTAACTTTGAACCAATGAATCAGCAGCTATTTTTATTCACGAGTTACATTTTTTAAAAGAACAAATTTATTTCAATTAGTTATATCTTAAAGTGTGTAAGTTTTACAGAGTTTCACTTCTAAACTTCTCTTGTTTTCAGAAACAAGACACTGGACAGATTTTGTTGGATATGACGTATAACCAGTTGGGTGTGACAGAGAAGGAGTATTTTGGTTTACAGCAAAATGAAACTTCAGTAGATTCACCTGTAAGTATAGTAAATAATAAATGTGTGTGCATGTATGTGTGTGTATACACACATATATGCATAAACTGGTATCTACACACACATACATGCACACACACATATGTAAATAAACAGTATTTATTTGTAAATATTTTTAATCCATCTAATAGTTTTTCATTTCACAGCGATGGCTTGAACCAAACAAACCTATTAGAAAACAGTTAAAAGGTAAGACTTGTTTTTAATATCTTGACTGTAACTGTGTAGTCTTGATTTCTGTGTTCTTATGACTAGATTAATACAATTTTTGTAAATTAGTGCATCCAGAAGGTGGATTTTCTTTAAGAGCAAGTCTTATCTCTGCCAGTCTTTTCAGCAGAGCTTTCTTAATGTCTTACTGCTACCTGAGTGCTAGTAACACCTGGTAGGTCACTACCTATGATGCTGTAATAGCATCTAAACCTGGCTTCTGAAAAGTGTTAGACATCATGGCCGTGAAAGCAGTAGCTGTGTCATGGTGCCAGTAAATCCCCCCTGACAGGGAAAATAAAGGAGTTTTGATCTAGGGAAATGGAGCCAGTTTCATGTATAAGTCCTGGCAATTTCTTGTCTCGACCATAACATTAATAAAAACAAATAGAATAAGAAAAAAGTAAAAACCAAACAAACAAAAACCAAACACCACACACTTCCAAGGGCATGTGTTGTTCTAGTATGTCTTGTTTATAAACAGCTTTGGGTGAGGCAGAATGCTTACCAAGCAGGACAAGCTGGCCAGCATGACTGTGCCAGATAGCGGCTTCAGAGGACTGTGTGACACTGTCCCAGTTTGTGCTGTGAAAGTTGAGCTATGTTTTTCAGCTCTCTTATTACTACCATATGCTGTAGGTTGTGTATGAATTGAAATAAAAGTACGTGAAGTTAACATGGTGAACTTCTGTTAATTTCTTGTATTTATAAGGAAGATAGAATTGAGCATTATCCAAATTGACACACTTCAAATACATTTGCTGCTTTTTTCTCTTCTAATACCTATGAGGCAAAGATAACTAAATAATGCCTATTATGTAAAGTAGCATATACAAAGGACTTTAAATGAAAGTATCCCAGTATTTGAGAGTATTTTCTTCTCATAGTTGGTGTTGGGGGATCAGGAGAGACTTCGCGTGCTTTCTTTTAGTTTCATGAGAAAAACATATGAGATTTCTATGTGGTTGTTCATGTAATTTTTCTAGAAATAATGAAATAAAAACACTGAGCTCTTTCTTTTTTTAAACAAAAAAATTGATTTGCTCTTCTAAAATATTGCAGGAGGTTTTCCCTGCACCCTTCGTTTTCGTGTAAGGTTTTTTATACCTGATCCTAACACACTTCAGCAAGAACAAACCAGGTAACTTCTGTTTGATGTTTGCTTTCATGGACTAAGAATGTGTAAAGCCCTCCTTTCCCATCTCCACAGCTTTGCAGACCACGCTTTATTAGGTAGATAACTTTGTGTAACTCTTTGTAATAAACGTGTTTGCAATTGACAGCTTGATGTGGTGCTCATAATGAGTGGTTTCTGCTATACGCAGCCTGCAGCTCCAAAATACAGCCAGAGTGTAAGCTGGTGTGAAGATGGCAGTTGGTTTATTTGCACCTTGGATTCCTTTTTTTTTTTGGAGCACTTTGTCGCTTGAAGTATCTGCCTATTGCATTTTTTTCTCCTTTTCTGATTCATTAATTAATCAGATGCAATAATTAAAAAATAGTGAAGTTCAATGATAAAGCTGTCTGCATACCCTGTCTGTTGGAAGTTTTTTATCAACACAGAGTCAATTTTGAACATGTGTAATAGATTTAATGCTGAGGGTGTGGGAGGGTGGAGTTTATTTTGTTTCAAGAGGAATAGATAACAGTTCTTGTTTTCTAGTTTGCCCATTACTTATAACATGCAAAGGTCTGTAAAGCTTCAGTTTATAATAGACCTTTAAAAATTTTTTTAACCTGTCTCTGAGTTTTTGCAATCATGGGGTACGTGAATGATAAACAATTTTCAATCAACTTGTCACAAGGCTTTAATTGAATACTTGTTTTGTTCAGTGCACATGGTTTGGAATTTAGAATTCACAGGCACTCATTAATCTGGCATTTTTGTAACATTTCAATCGTTTGTTAATTTTAGTGATTTGAGAATATAAATCGTACAGCATGTTAAATGATATTTCTTGTAAAAAAGCCAGAAAACAAAAAACACACTGACGCTTAACTATTGACCTGGTTTGGTATTTGCTAATCATGCAGTTGTAAACTGTTCTGCAGTTTTAAACAGAAATTTTTCAAAAACCTGCTCTTTATGGTTCTTCACATCCCACCTCTGCAGTATCACTATAAAGTAACATCAAGCACACTAATAAGAGCAAGACTGAACTGCTCTTAGAGAATTGTTTAAGAGCTTTTTGTCAGCATATGCTACTGAAGAAATGTGTCGTCCTTTGTTGAGTAGTTCGAAGATTAAACTGTCATAATTTGGGGCTGGGTTTTTGAGTTGCCTGGGGGTTTTTTTTGTTTATTTGTTTTGGGTTTGTTATTTTAAACTTACATCCAAAATTAATATTCCTGAGAGAAAGAGAGACCAGTTCTCTAATGGTTTGGGTTTTGTAGTGTTTGTTTTAGTATTAACGCTGCGGTCCTGGAGTTGTAGTAAAGACAGGCAAAGATCTTTAAACCAGTTGTGAGAATGAGCAGGTGTATGACCGTATCTTTATAAATGCCACAAAGCTATATTCATCTGTTTGTATACTTTGTCAGAAAATCTAATAAACTAAAATCAGTAAGTGGCGCCATACCGTTTAAATGTGAAAATAAATGTATGCTTGTTTGTTTCCCAAAAAAATCTCTTCTAGGCACTTATTCTTTCTGCAATTGAAGACTGATATTGTGGAAGGAAGGTAATAAGAAGAATCTTCAATTTCTCTATAATTCTTTTTAAAATAAAATTTTGAAAATGCAAAAAAAGCCTTTTTCTGAGGGTATCATTGCTATAAAAATGTACCTTGTGAAATATTGCTTTAAAAGACAGTCAAATTGCTATGAAACGTTACAAATTTTCACATAGCTTAAAGGACAGTTTAGCAGCAGGAGATACTGTGTGTCTGCAGGTACAATGTCAACCTGAGAGATCTTTATGCAAGGCTTGGTGTGCCAGGCGTGGTGTTCCAAACGTCAGCACCCACTGTCTAGTGCGGTAATCAGGAGAGAGTAGCAAAGGGCAGTTCATGCTATGGTTTCTCTTGATTTCAGGTTTATATTCCCTATATGATGGGCATATACCCAGTGGCTCCTTTGCCTGTGATTCTTGTGTGTTTGTACATTTTTAAAAAAGAGGAGAAAGATGGTCTGAGTACTTGCTGCCAAATGTAAATTGCCTTTAGGTGTTGGCTTTTTTTTTTGTGGAGACGGTTTTGGTCATGAGATCAGAGCTGTCTTTGTGCTTGGCATTTGGCTAATTTTAGTGTTTGTGTCTAGCTTTAAATAGACCAGACTGCAGCTATTAAAATAATGTACAGAGCCCCATAAAAATCCCTTCTCCTTTTGCTTTCCAGAATAACCATCCAGCAAGAATATGAGCAAGTACTTTTAGGACTAGTTACTTCCATTCACTTAAAAAGCTGTTACACAGCAGCTAGCTTTTAATGTCCAGTCCTACTGTATTTTGACAATCAAACTTTGTAAGAAAAGAATCACATACTTTTTGAGAATAAATGAGTCTTGACATACTACACTGATTGCAGAGACATTGTTAACAATACATTTATGCAGTCTGTGTCTAAATAAAAATATTTTCCCTTCTTTCCAGGTTGTCATGCCCCATTAATTCTGCTGTTGTCCTGGCGTCATACGCAGTACAATGTAAGTAATAACCAATTGTCATTTTGTTAATAAATGTATTTGACTGACTACCTTCTCTGCTGTTTGACACTGAAAAAGAAGGAAAGATTTCTTTTCTTATCTATTTGTGCACAATATTCCAAATGCTATAGGTGATGCTTTGTAAAGAAGGTGCAGGTTGTTAAAGCAGCCTTCAGATAGTCTAAATAGAAAAAGCATAATTGTTAGGTCCGTCAAAAAAAAAAATGAATACAAGGATGACATTGTGTGCTTGTACTGCTGACAAAAAAAGGGCAGGTTGTCATTGTCATTGGAAACAAAATAATAAAACTAACTGTGTGCTAAACAGCTATGGGAAAGCATTCCAGGGAAATAAGAGATCATCTAGAGAACAGTTAAGGGGAAGGCAAACTCATGATTAAGCAACTCCAATGTTCTTATGTAATGTTTTTTCAGGGAATTTGATTTGTTAGCTATGGTGTTTTGCAATACAATTAAGGTGATGCTGTGTAGAAGAACTTAGATCCTTCGCATCTGCCTGCAGTTGGTAAAAAGAAATTCTAAGGGTGATATTAGAAAAATATCTTCTGTAGGAAAACCAAAATGGAGTCTGATCCTATGGCTTACAGGTATCCTGAACAGATAGTGAAAAACAGCTGAAGGAAGAACTTTCTCATGAAGTAAACCAAAACCCAGGTTGAGGGTTTAGGGGAGCTTGTATATTTGTAAAAATGATTGTCAGGGTAAAGCATACTAGAATGGTTGTGTAATTATTTGGCTGATGTATATTTATCCCATTTCTTTATGGAAAGGGTAGCAAGGTCCACAGAAATGATTGAGGTAACTTTTTCTTGAAAGAAAGACCAAGCTAAATAGTTAAAATATGGTTTTCAAAGGAGAAAGTGGTAAACTGTTGGTGTCTATGAAAATCCCAAGTGGCTATGAAACATTCACTCTTATGTTTTAAGTATATAATACGTTGCAGCCATTTATTAAATAAAACTTTAACCACAGTTAAGCTTAGTAAGGATGGTTGAAAGCACAAGTTTTCCATAGTAGGTGGGAGTCACAGCGTTGCTGCCAAAGGAAGTGCATCCCTGCTCCTGTATCCCTGGGGCTGAAACACTCTGAACCTTTAGGATTGCTAAATGCAGTCTTGCTGACCCAAATGTGCTAAAGCACAAAAATGTAAAGGTACACAGAAGAATGCAAGTATTTTATCACAAAATCAGGCTTAACATGATTTTTAAGATTAAAAATTTTAAACAGGTAGTGTGCCCCAAATCCCAAAGTAATTCCTGTTTTCCACTTCAGTTTTATGACCGTTCCCTTTTTAGTGCTTTGGATACCTACTAATGCAGTTATGTGTAGTAAAGGAGAACGAGAGAAGGTCAGTGAAGATTGTGGGTAGGTGCTAGTGTGTTTTAATCTTTCTCTTTCCTGGTGGATTCTGGAATTTCCTATGTGCCTATTTCCCTGGTTTTCCTAACTCATGATAGGACTACTTTTACTGGTTGGGGGTGGGGTGGGTGTGTTACTAACTCCTGACAGTGCTATTATTACTAGGTTTTTGGGGGATGGTGCTGTTATTAGAAAACTACCTTTCTTTTTTGTTAGCTGATGGCCTTTCTGTTGCTGTTTGTATGATAACTATATTTATTCTCTGCATCAGCAAAGAATGAAACATTTAATAGAAAGATGTATTCCCTTAAAGAAAAAAAAAAAGTTTTTTGTTTTACTACCAGGCTATTGACATTTACTTAAAGATGATGGCATAGGAAAGACCTTCTCAAACCTGAGTGTGTAGGTCTCCTTATCTAGTCATGTTTGCTAGGATTCTTGCTGACTTAAATTGTTTTAAATAGTTTTACTTCAGTGTTTTAACTTCTAATCATACTTATTGAGGACAGTTGAAGTTCCTGGATATGAGGTATTGGCTTATTACAAAGCCATTGTGTGAAGTTGCCATGGATCGGTTCTACCTGAGCCTTTTCTTATTACTGCCACTTCTTTGTGGTTTTCAGGCTGCTCTCTCCTGTAACTTCCCTTGTATGCAGAAGGAGAAATAATCGTCATCTGATAACCCTACAGTTATTTATTTAAAAGATGGAGCAGTTGTCACTGGGGGAGCTGTCTCTGTGCATGAAATCTGATGTTTTGATATTTCTGCTCTTGCTACAGAAACTTGCTACAGAAACTTGCTTCAGTTTTCAAATGTGGCAGTTGTATGGTTGACCTTCCCAGGCTCTGTCTGAGTTTTGCAAAGGGACAGTTGGGGGTGATGTTTGTTGTGCCACTGGAGCACTGCTTCTTCCTATTGCCCTTTGCCCAGGTGTTTGGGTTCAGTGCTGCAGTTCTGAAATAAAGCTCTGACATACTACTCTGCGCCGCTGTGGCACACCCTGTGTTGTCTGGCGGTGCTAAGTCACAGGGGAATGCAAGTGGGTGTGAATACTATGTCTAAATAGCATGTGACTAAACTTGATTACGAATGCAGTTCAGACACTTGAAGAATAAGTTGTTAGTTTATTATTAGTAAATGTGCTTTGTGATAGAGATGGTCAGTGGATTTTTGACATTTTTTTTTTTAAGGAGAACTTATTAAGACACATTTCAAATAATTTTGAAATTGTTAAGCCTGAAGGATACTCTTATACTGAAAACACAATTTAATGATAAATTGTAAGTCTTGTTTTTTACTAGTGTAAAAAAGGAATGTTGTACAGCCTATAAAATTGAATAAGGGACCTATGCAGTGTGTGTATCATTTTTTTTATTTAGATTGTCACAAAGCTGATTTAACACCACTTTTTTCTGTCACTCTGTATAGTAAGTTCCCATTTCCAGAACAGTATTTAAATGACTAACTGTTGGTATGTAAGAAGTCCCATGGGTTTGGTGGGAATACGCTCATATGTGCGTAAATCCTTTGCTGGGTTTGGACTTGAATCTAAAGCACAGCAACAAAGCCAACAAAAGATGTGATGAATACTTCTAAGCTTTCTTTTTCCCGAGCATCAGTTGCTCGGTGGTTCATTATGACTGGGGTCTTTCTCCTGTCTCCTGTGATACCATTCTGCTCTCAGCGCTGCTTTGAGAACCAGAAGGTTTCTCTAGCACACTGCTGCCTTTTGGTATTTTGTTCAGGAAGGGGTTGGCTAGTTGCTTGGGATTCAAATGGGCTTTAACCTCCTCTAAGAAAAAGAAGGCTGGCAAAGGTGAGGATTCGAGGAAAGCGGAGCTTAGTGTGCAAGTCCCTCAGGAACTGGACATAAAGGAATTTGTTAGAATTTCAGGAACACCAGAAGGCTGAGATCCCAGAGGAGGAGGTGGACTGTAAGATTTAGAGGAACATCAATAGCAGCTCCACAGTGAGAGTCACATCACATAATTCCCCCATCAACTTTCTTCTTGCCTAACTCTTCTAACTTGCCTTCATTTTGACCCTCTCTTTGTAGAAATTACATTGAAATGTCAAATTTCCTAATTTATCGGCACCTGCCTCTTTTCATAGCTAGCATTTAGGGATTTTGCTCCTATGTGTGCTCCCTGCCTATGCTTTTGAAGTGATATCGTGCTCAGGACACCATGTAAATGGAGAGATTTGCTCAGAGGTCAGTTAGGTTCCTGCTGCTCTCCAGGGCACCTGTAGCACTTATGCCTCAGAACCAAAATCAGACTGGATGAACAAAGAGAACTTTGACCTGAATTTCTGGAGTTTGAAATTATTTACCAGATGTGTTGGGTAGTCTGAGGATTGTGCATGTTCCTTCTCCTCTTCTGAAGTCTGCAGCAATGCTCTTCGGTCACAGGTACTTTTTATCACGTCTTACAGTACCTGTCATCAGCAGTACCAGAGTGTTATCTGTGTGATGAAACTCCCGATAAAAGAATCTGCTTGGAGAGACTAATTGAAATACATGCCTGTTTTCTTCCACATGGTTCGCTGTGGTCTAGATTGCTGCTCTTGAGCTTGCTAGCACCTCTTTGTACAACAGCTCTTCTAAGATTGTTCTCATAGTTTATATGCAGCAGCTCTCCAGCTGTTTTGGACTCTTTCCCCCTAATTATATGTTACAGTTGCGCTAGGCAACACAGAGGCCACTGCAGGAGATCATTACTTCACGTATTGCTTCTCTGGTGTTCTCCCACTATGCCACAAATACTTTTTTGAATCTGTAACACTTCAAAATGAAGTAATCTCTGGAGTGGAGAACGCCAGATCGGGATGTTGGCCAGTGCTGTAGCTGAAGGAACTGACTTTCTACAGTGCCTCATAGACTTGAGACTATTCTTCTGTATTTTTAAGGTGGATGAACCTATTAAGTGTTTCTGTGTAACATAACTAAAAAGGGGAAAAGAACAGTTATCCAAGGTCAAGGTCTATGTGGTACAGTGTTATGATAATGAGTAGTGGTGAATGCTGAAAGACAACATACATGACAGAAGATCAGAGTAGTTTTAAGATGCAATAGTTCTGCAAAATCTCTTAATGTTCTGATAACTATTTGCTTAAGTCTTTACCCCCTTACATTTTCAAAATGCATACTCTCTGTACTTTGGATTACACTTTGCTTTTCTCAATACTTTTTCTGATTGTGACTATATGGTTTCTGAAGTATATGTTGTATTTCAGATGCAGAAAGAGCAACTCAGTATAACTTAATATTTTCTAATTTGTTTCTTCATTTTCCCTGTGATTTTTGTTTTTGTTGTTTAATTGTGGATGGGTTTTGAGCTGCTGATTTTTAATTTTTTTGTTAGTAAAAGTTATTACAATAACTCATTTTTTTCTTTCTGGAGTGGTAATAGATATCTTGGAGACCATCATTGTGTATTTGTCTGTGGAAATTTGTTCTACAAATGTTCCTTTGTTTTTATTAATGCCTGATTTCTCATTCCATCTTACCACAAAGTGACCAGTTGTCATAAGTGGTCATAAGCAGCTATTTACAGTCATCTCTAGATTGAACATTTGTATAAGGGCCCTTGAGTGTGAAGCATTATTTCCTTTTACAAAACAGGCTAGTTTTATCTACATGATAGCTAGTTCTACTCATCTAGTAGGGACATCATGCTTATTTACTCAGTGGTTGTCCTTATTTGGATACAGGTTCCACTTGTTGAAACACCTTTCCTTCTCTTAACATCCACTTAGGAGGGTTTTTGTCCTTTTTGGAGTCTCTGTCTGATAACCATTTTCAACATGGGGTCTTTAATCTAAATATACATGGATTTTGCTCATTTCAGTGTTCCTTTTTAGTCTCTCTTTAATGCGTGTCTACATTTTTGTGTTGGTTCTTTGAAACTGAATTCTGTTGTAGTGGATTATTTTCGGATTCTAGAAGCGTTTTCATACCTGAATACTTTGCAGTTACTGTTGAGAAACAGTAACTGCTTTAGTTTATGCTGTGCAGTGCATCATCTTTCTTTTGTTCTCTATTTGCGCCAAGAAGCGGTCAATTAAAATGTTCAAAACCGATTGAACTGTACAGATTAGGAAGTATCTTTTCTTTTTGCACCTCAGTGTTCATCTGAAGATAAATTTATCATTAGCCTTTAATATTATAGTTCACTCTCATCCCAGCACATCAGTTGTTATTGCTGTCCTAATTTGGAGGCTATGTGACCCTAACTATATTTTCATCCTGGATTGTAATTTTATAGCTGAGGATTTTTACTCCTTGATAGAACTTAAATTAGTAATATAACTTGTATGCTACATTTGTCCCATTGTTTGGTTATTTTCTGTTCCACTGGGAACCTGATCTGCTTATGTAATTATCCTCTTTTAAAACCAGGCAGCTCAGTTCACTTCTGTGATTTATTCATGTCACCTAAAAAATTCTTCAAAAGTTATGAATTTAATGTCAAACTGCTTGGTTTTTTTCTGGTATGCTTCTCAGGTCTTTACAAAGCTGTTATTAAACCTGTTTTCAAGGACTAGTTTTTGTAGGCATTCCTTTGGACCAAATTGTCCATATTATCTGTAACTGACCATTTTACTATCTAATTTAAAATTCAGCCTACCTTTAAAAAGAAAGGGCTAAGTGTTGCAGGGACATCTGCATTCAAAATAAATTACTTAATGTTTATCATTCCACTTTTTTTATTTAAATATTTCCTGTGATGCTGACAATTAGGTGTGCAACTGTATTAGTTTCTGACTGCATTTGCATGAGAATTGTTTTGTATCCCAGTGGTTCCATTTCATAGGCCATAGAAATCATGCTTTTTGAGTATGTAAGTGGCAAATATTAGTTAGTCCTTGCATTACAGATACTCCATAGTTATTGTGGATATAAGTTATTTCTGAAGTCCACAATTTCGCCCCTGCCCCCCCAACCTGAATCATTTAAATAACTCTCTCATACTCTGCTTTTTCTGGAAAATAATGGTACTAGTATTGTTCCTAAAAGTATGCTCCTTAACCTTGATTTAGTTGAGGGAGTTTCTGTGCTGAATTGTTTGCAGTCTATACAAGTGTTTTCTTTTGTGTTAATTTATAAGTCAGGCAAATAACTTCTGGGAAGCTTTAGTGCTTTATAATAACTGTGTCATGCTCCTTAAGGAAAAAGCAGATTAGTACAGGTTCTAGTGATTTGCTTAAACATACCATCATTTTTTGGGGGGTTTATTCTCTTCAACTATTTAATGAAAACATATATTTCATGAAACTTGAGGTTTTAATTACTTGCTTAATTGAAATTAGGTAAATTTGTGGCAAATAGGCAAGTACTTTATTTGAAGCACCATCCCTGCTGCCCCAAACGTTGCATCTTTATAACAAGTAAAAGGATTATGTGTGTTTTCCAGGATATAAACTTATGCAGATGTAGCTTTTAAAGAACTTGCATAGGCTGAAGCTATAAACTTATAGTCATTTATACTTTCATTTCTTTTCCACCAACTGTACCACCAACTGTGGAACTAAAGAATTAACTTTTATCTAGTAACTATTTAAAAATATTTACAAATTAGTACCATTTTTGAAGGGATAGAACTTCTTAAGCTTATTTGGCTGTAAACTTATGTTTACTTTTGGTAGCAGCTTGGTAATGTTATGTGTAAATCAGCAGTTATTTCTCATGCTTTAAGTAACTCATATTCAACCAAGGCAAGATTAACAATTGAATTGTTACAACAGAGCCACAGTTGGTAGTTTGAACAATTCTTACCTGACAGTGTGAAGAGTAGATGCTTTCTAAGTGACAGATCTTGTTGAAGATTTTTAATATGTTATAGTCAATAAATGTAAATCAAATTTATTTCATTTGCCATCTCTTAGTGAAGCAATTTGGTTTCCTCTAATATTACAGTACTACAAATCTGTCCTGACATGGTGTTTAACGCCTGTCTGGTGCTGTTACAGCTTGTGATGCAAAAGTGGGGCTATATAAGTAACTAAATAAAGTACTGAGTCACACGGTGCCTGAGGTTATAGTTATGGTGAGCATATTTTGAAAAAAAAATAAATCTTTTTTCACTAATGTCATACAATTACCTGTGTTCAACAGTTCTAGTCAGTTGGGAAAAAAAATGGAAATTCCTCCATTTCCCCGTATATGTATGTGTTTTAATGAGGAGAAGGAATTCCTTCTAAATAATAATCAATTAACATGAAAACTGTGTGTTTCTTGTTTCCTAACAGCACAACTTGGAGACTATAACGCTTCAGTACATCATTCAGGATATCTGTCAAATTACAACTTTATACCAGAGCAGAATAAAGATTTTCTTACCAAAGTAGAATCGCTACATGAGCAACACAGGTAACGTTAACTTTTAGTTCTGTCTCACCTCTTGAGTTTTTAAAGAAAAAAAAGATGCCAAAAGGAAGATTTGAGTTCTTCGTATGTTTCAGTACAACAGTTTTATTTCATATGGCTTCTATTAAATGAAATAATTGGTTTTATTCTGTAGGTCCTAGACTAATCATATGCAGAGTTTGATGCCAATGGGTTAAAATATTTAAATCAATTTCTAGCTATAACAACCAGTAGATCAGTTAGCATTATACATTATTAATGGCAGCCAGCTAGGATGCTGTACTAAATGTTTGAGGGTTTTTTAGATCAAGAACATGCGACCATTTTTCAAATCCTATAAATTTTTTGGTCTATCCATAGGGACACCCGCTCCCTCCCCCGCNCCCCCCCCCCCCCCCCCGCCAAATCGTGAAACACTTCAATTAACTTTGTGCTTTCTCTCCACTCTCCCGAGTGTAATATAAAGGCTATAACTAATTATTCCAGTCAGTCTGCTGCTAAATACGCTTTCTGACCCTGTTGATTTGTCTCTTCTAAGCCTGCAGCTTTAGAATTAGTGGTGTTGATCAGATACTTGCAAGCTGAATGCAAATATGCCAGCCTAAGAAATTGTCTGTGAGCATTCAAGCAAATGAAATTTGAATTAGGAAGTGTGGGTTAGAGGAATGGACAGTGGGGTGGATTGAATACTGGCTGGCAGATAGAGGGTTGTGGTTAGTGGCGCAGAGTCTAGTTGGAGGCCTGTAACAAGTGGTGTTCCCTAGGGGTCGGTACTGGGTCCAGTCCTGTTCAATATGTTCATCAACGACCTGCATGAAGGGGCAGAGTTGCTGATGACACGAAACCCACCCTGAGAGGGGTGGCTGACACACCAGAAGGCTGTGATGCCATTCAATGTGACCTGGACAGACTGGAGAATTGGGCAGAGAGGAACATAACGAAGGTCAAGTAAGGCAAGCGTAGGGTCCTGCACCTGGGGAGGAATAACCCCATGCACCAGTACAGGTTGGGGGCTGACCTGCTGGAAAGCAGCTCTGCAGAGAGGGACCTGGGAGTCCTGGTGGACAACAGGATGACCATGAGCCACCAATGTGCCCTTGTGGCCAAGAAGGCCAATGGTATCCTGGGGTGCATCAAGAGGAGCGTGGCCAGCAGGTTGAGGGAGGTCATCCTCCCCCTTTACACTTTGCCCTGGTGAGGCCACATCTGGAGTCCTGTGTCCAGCTCTGGGCTCCCTAGTTTAAGGACAGGGAAGTGCTGGAGAGCATACAGCAAAGAGCTACAGAGATGATGAGGGGGCTGGGCTGGAGCATCTTTCTTATGAGAAAAGGCTGAGGGAGTTGGATCTTTTTAGTCTGGAGAAGAGAAGACTGAGGGGGGAATCTCATCAATGCTTATAAATACTTAAAGGGAGGATGCCAGGAGGAGGGGGCCAGTCTTTTTTCAGTGGCGCCCAGTGATAGGACAAGAGGAAAGGGGTACAGACTTGAAAATAGGAAGTTCCATCTGAACATGAGAAGGAACTTCTTTGAGGGTGGCAGAGCACTGGAACCGGCTGCCCAGAGAGGTGGTGGAGTCTCTGACTCTGGAGACATTCAAAATCTGCCTGGTTGTTATTCTGTGCAACATGATGTAGGCGAACCTGCTCTGGCAGGGTGGTTGGACTAGATGATCTCCAGAGGTCCCTTCCAGCCCTGGTGATTCAGTGAATATCTATGGAATTGTTCTCTCTGTCTGTATTTTTACTGTAGCAGAGCTAGTTGCCCACTCTCCTAGTTTCTTTGATTTATACCCTGAAACACCTCCGTTTTCATCTCCCCCTGATATTCCTCTGGTTTTTTTGTCATCTTGTAGTACTCTCACCCCTCCCTCTTATTTCTTTCCTGCTGGTGTGTGTAGTGAGTAATTCTGAACTGCAGAGTGTGCTGCCTAGCAGTCCAGAACATGCACATTGCTTTGTCGTTTATGGGGTGAAAAAGAGGTAACCACTGAACTCAAACGGCAATGATTCCCTCTGCGTGGGTACTCACCTGGACTGCTTTCCTAGAAGTTGATGTTGAGGAGCACAACAGCTGAAGCCTCTACTCCTTCCGAATTAATTTGCAGTTTCCAGTAGACTCAGAAGGTTTTAGAGGGGAACTTGTAGACAGGCATGAAAAAATCTGCTTGTCTTTAGGAAGCTATAATCTTGGAGACCACTGAGTTGTGAAGAGTCTTGAAGTGTGTCCTGGTTTGAGGTAAAACAGGACCAATTTTGTTCAGTAACTCTGCTTTCTAACTAGGCCTCTTCTAACTGCTGAAATTAACAGCATATTGTGCAGAAAACTGCTCTTTCTCAGAGTGATAAGACCCATGTTTATAGCTGATGCCAAGGCACGAGATGCAGAGAGGCCCTTGCTTAGACTTACTGCGATAACGACCAAGGCCAGACACCTTGTTATTTGCCCTGTGGGAGGGCTGGAAGCAGAGAGGCGTAGAGGGGTCCCATCTGCGGGAAGGAGCAGACAGCACAGGTGACCCAAAACTGACCAAACAGTGTATTCCATCCCATCTGCATCATGCTCAGTATAAAAGCTGAGGGATCAAAGGCTCAGCATTCCGTTGTTCCGTTCCGTTGTTCCGTTGTTTCAGTTGTTCCGGTTTTATCCGTTTCCCGTTTTACGGCTTCACTTTCTTCTCCGACTTGCTTGGGCTTTTGCTCTTGCTGGGACTCCTGCTTTCCTTCTTCAATGGCCGGCGTCCGAGGAGGACTCCATCGGTTCGTCTGCCTTTGATCCTGACCCATGTATTCCTGGATCCAGTTCCCTTCCGTCGCTGAGTCCGGTCTGGGACTTCCCAGTGCCTGCTAGTGACGTGATTGTTATCCTGGGAGCTTGATACGGTTTTGTATATATTTCATTATTTCCTTTTTGTTATTTTATTCTTTATATTTCATTAAAGTAGTTTAGTTCTTACTAAACTAGTCTCTCTTCTTCTCTCTCTCCTGCTCGGCAGGAGAGAGGGAACATCTGTCGCTCGGCTTGCTTGGGCCGATCCGGCCCAAACCCACGACAAAGTGGTTGGGTTGAACTCATCTATTTAGTGCTATCATAGCCAGAGGTATAAAACCAGTTATGTCCTGCTGAGAAAAGACTAGAAGTTATCATTGGTCCAGCTAAAGTGTGGTGGGGTCTGTTGGGAAGAATCCTTTCTTTTCTGTGTCCTTTCAGTGAAATTGATGTTTTCATTGAGTCTTTTTGGTAGAGTGAAGCTTTGATGACTGAGAAGTTTAACTGCTGTGTTTGAATTCAGAGAGATAGTGGTAATGAAGTTCTGAATAAAAATACTTTAAACTGGACTGGGAAAAATATTTCTTTATTAGCACCTTTTTAAAACCTCAATTCTTGAGGCTTATTCTATTTTGGAGTGCAGGGAGAGGTAGACCGACTTACGTATCCTGGCAGTGTTTCTTGCATTCTCCTTTGGCATTCATAGTGAATGCTTACGTCTGAGACGTGGGTTTGACTAGTGCAGTGCCAGTAACGTACTTGACAAGAACAGTTCTGTGTTCACCAGGCCTTCTGAGAAGACAGAAGAGGGGAAATTGTCTTCTTACAGTTTGAGGAAAACAGTATTGTTTTGGCTGATCTGGAGTAAATAATATTTGCTGTAGATCATATGGAATATTTGCAAATTATTATCCCTTTTAAATTGGCACTCTTAAATTACACGATTGCAAAGCCAGCTATAAATGTTTATCCTTTTTCATTCTTTACTGTCCATCTTTTGGTAAACTTTCACAAAGGAAAATTAAAGGGCTCGAATTGCTGAAACGTAATATAGATTTGAGAAGCAGTGTTATGGTTTTTTATGTTGTAGCTCAATGCAAGCTTTTTTAGTTAATTTTTATGCTGTTTTGCAAAACCTGAGAAATTAGTTCTGTGAACATGTTCATATCAGACAGTGTTCAGTGGATAGTAAGTAGCTGTTGAGAAAGCAACTGTTGTCATATTAAACTGGTATAGATTCAGAAATTTTCCCTCTGTGTTCATCCCTAAATCCATAGCGGGAGATTTCTGTATGTGGTTTGTTCTAACAAGGTTTTCTTGCAGTTTTTTACTTAGTACACAAGTAGCCTGGGCTAATAAGATCTGGATATTATCCAAATTGGTAATGTTTTCATACTATTTGCTATATCTAGCCATCAGTTTGAGGAGAAGGATGCATTTGAAACTTCATATGATACTTATATTCCAGATGATGTTTGTTATCCCTTGAGTATCAACAGGTATAAAAATTGAAAGGAGACACCAAGACCAATTTCTTCTTGCCTGTTTATCTCAATAAGTAACTACCACCTGCTTAGGTACCTCAAGGTTTCGTTTCATCTCTAATTGAGTAGGGAGGTATAACAACAACAAGGAAAAAACTGACGTCTGTGCTGAGATACTTGTCCTTGTTGGCCCTTCAAGCCACAAGGCTTGATTGGTCTGGCGTAGTTGGTGTATGCAAACTGAGAATTAAAATTTGCAGGCATATTTTGTTGGTATGCCACAGACTTTCCCCATCATTGTGAACAAGTTCTTGATCAAAGCTTAAAAACTGAAAAAAAAGTACTTTTGCGAGCATATTCAGCATCCTGTTGTACAATAAAATGGTGGAATTTTTTTTCTCTACCTTTTTGACACAGTGAAAGAGGTAAGGTCTACTAACGTTTTTTAAAATCAAGGTGACAGTAGTCACTATAGATATAGATCTGAGTAAGCGGTTTCTCTCAGGATTGTGAACAAACAGCTCTTTTTTTGTCTTTGCTCTTTTTTCTAATATTGTGACATCCTCAAGCCACACTGCTGGCAATGGCTTTCCAGTTCAAGGTAATTTTCAGTTTCGTGGAGCATGATTGTAACATTTCCTAGACTGGCTGTTTCAGGGCATAGTATTTTGATGGCCTGGAATTTGAAAAGAGGGATATTAATTAGAAGTATTAGATGTCCACCTTTTTGAGGTAAAGCCCCTTTTAAAAATGAGAATTACTCTGCCTTATGCGGAAAGCCTTAACATAACACAATGTTATGTCGGCATTTTACAGGTTGTATTTAAATTGCATTTGATTAACGTAATTTTATGCATGTTGCTTTGGAAGCTCACCTGGCAAAGAGTTGTTTTTAGCTGCGTTTAGTTGCAGCTATAATAGGATGCTATTGGATGTCTTTTCTACTTGGACTTGTGTAGATATTACATGCATCCCTCAGACTCTGTTCTTACAGTTATTCAAACACGCGGTAGTGCCTGAACTGCTGATCTGTGCTGTGAGACCAGGAGCACTGTGAGCATACCAAAATGCCAGTAGGCTATGGCAGATTCCAGGTTAGAACTGCCTCTTGTCTGATCAGTTCTTGACTGGTCTTGGCCCTGCAATTATTGGAAGGAGCTACTTTCATTTTCGTGGCTAAAGGAATCTTGTTTAGTCCACCTTGCATTCCTCTCAGATGAATAATTAGTAGGCTTCATGGGAAAACCAGCTAGGTAGGGGTTAGTCTTGGTTTCTTTGGTTTTTAAAACTCATAGTAGATTCTATTGTAACCCTTCCGTGAAGATATATGAGCTTTTTATTCTAGGTGTGGGGATTTTTGTGTTTTTGTCTCTGGAATAGATCTCAGAATTGTAGATGCTTTCAAGAAGGCCCAAAGATAGAATCCTTGTAAGTCTTGCAGTACATTTCAAATCTAGCAGGGGGAGAAAAAAGTATTTTAGGACTTACAGATTGTAGATAAACTCAAATGGCCTTGCCTCAGTGAGTTTCATAACTTTAACTTATTTAATCTTCCTTCTTCCTTATATTTTAGTACATTCCTGCTTCTAATCTTTATTCTAATTACTTCTTTCTGAGAGACTATGCAATATAGAATATTTACAAATAGAGCTTCTTGTTATAAAGGAAGCTTTTATAGGGGAATCATTTCCCCATCCCTTTAAACAAAGCAGATACAAATGACTTTTCTAGAAAGAAATGGTCCAGAACGGCTAAGGTAATAACATTGTGTATAATTTTCTCAGTTTTTTTGAGGCATTTAGGAGGGCCTTCACCAGTGAAGATCTCGTGGTGTTAGTTAGTGAGGTTTATTTGTCAGACACTGAGCTGTGGGATTCTTCTGTTTTTCTGCATTTGGAATAAACATAATACCATGTCTTTTATTTTTTGACCATAGTCCATTTTTTTTTCTTCTCTTTTAGTGGCCTAAAGCAATCTGAAGCAGAGTCCTGCTACATCAATATAGCACGAACACTTGAATTCTACGGAGTGGAATTGCACAGTGGTAGAGTATGTTTACATTGTCATTTTTTCACTTGGGGAAAAAAAACCTTATATGCATTTTTTTACATGAACTTAATGGACTAGTAGCATTTAAATGTTGACTTTATCATGTGTTATTTTTAATTAAAGAGTTGGATAATTTTTCAATAATTTCTCTGTAACATAGGTGCTGGGATTTCAACCAAATAAGCTAGATCTCCTTAAAAGAACAGTGATGTACTTCTAAGATAAAATGATAAATTATATTTTATTTAATAATTTTACTAAAGTTTATGAATGTCTTAGCATGAAAGAAAATGAATGCTCTGTTTAGTGCTATGATGTAGTTGGCAGGTGTTTTAAGAGTTTATTTTCTCTGAATTTCTAGCACAGTGTTAGGAACATAGAGATTTGTTTATTTATTTATTTTATTCCTGTATTCCCTGCCTCCAGGCTGAACCTAAGCAGTATTTAACAATGTGAAAGATAACCGCTAAAAACGTATTTGAAAACTTGCAGATACAGGGTGTGCGTTTATAAGAAACATGTCCTAGTATTTCACTGACTACTGGGATTTAACTGATTACATTAACTGTCTGAGACGAATCTCCAAAATACTTTTTTTTTTTGATTTTATCCTAGTGTGCATGTTACCATTTGTGCTTTTGTGTAATAGCAAATTATTTTGGCATAAAGCTTGTAGTATGAAAATGTAATGAAGTGTAGTGCAGGTGATTGATTTCCTAAATCAAGATGGCTACTGTTTTTCCTAACATTTTTCTAAGATTTGTTAATGATCCTACACTGTGAAATTTAATGAAAAAAAATTATCAGTTTCTATAATGGTGGAAGGGATAGAAAGGGTTATTTTCTTCCTTCAGTGTGATGTTCTCTTTTGTTTTTTCTTTGTGCTACCACAAATAAGTGAGTGTTGCATTAGATTTCTAAGAATTCCTAAAGTACTCCTGTATAAAGCCACTGTTATTAAATTGATATTAATGAAATACAATGCTCAAAAAGTAAAGACCTTTTTTAAGGTTGGGGAAAAGTACAAAAGAAAGGAATTAACGGAGACGATTAAAATTTGAACTGTCTATGCTCATACCATCTGATATGAGTATCAGGAGAGACAACTGTTAAAGGTGATCAAATATCTGCATTGGTTGTGGGTACCTAACCTATCATATGTGAACAAATTTCTTATGTCTTCTGAAAATGTAAAAGTCTTCCCAATTTCTGATAAGGTGATTACTTTTAAATGGTAAATGGGCATCTTATTAAATCTGACTTTGCCTAGGTTCTTTTTCTGTCCATTGGGTCATCTGTCACCTTTCTGCTTTATTGAAAAACCTGGCACACTTGAAATTTCCCTATATGCACTTAACTCAATCAATCTATGCCTTTTAACTTCTGTTGGAGTCTAGTATTTTGATAAGCCAACTTAAGTTCCAAGACTTTCACCATGAGACTATTCTCTTAATATTCATGGGATGCTGTTTCTGAAATTTCTTCAATTTCCAACATCCTTCCTGAGTTGTAAGCTACTGAACTACATGCAGGATGTCAGTAGCGGTCATAACAGTGCCAAGGAGTGAAGATAGTTTAAAGTGGGTTCAGACATTTTCAAATAAATGACATTTCATTGCCGTGCACTGGGCTGCTCTATCTGAGTAGAAATATCTTCTGGAGATATCTACTTAAACAGTGTAAATTTTTTTTTTCCAGTACACTGTTTCACATTAATGACCTGGGGCTCACAGGTTGTCAGAATATTAGTCATGAGCCCCTGCTCTGCCTGACACCAAACTGTATGATCTGAATCAAAGTACAGGTTTGAATCAAAGCCTTCTCTATTCCAGGCTGCTGAGATGCATACTGTCTTGCTACTGTTTCAATCCAAATTAATATTTGTATCACAATTCAGTTTTTTTGACTGATGACAATGTTTGAAGTGGTCTGTTTTCTTTAGCACTTGAATGGAACATCTAGACAATTAGAAGCTGCTAGGAAGGAAATGGAAAGCAAAATAGAAAACGTCATGCCACCTTTTAAATCTATATTTCGATATAATTTGGATGTTGAGTTTTGTTCTTCCTCTCCCTTCCTTATCTCAAAGTGGATAATGGTATAAGAAAAGTACAGAGAAGGATAACAATTGTGAATGTTTTAAAGAAAAGCCTTCTGTAGCAAGTGAACAGCATGGAGAACATGAATAACGAACAATTTTTTTTTTTTCATTGGTAGCAAAAGATTTAAGGAGCTTTAGTCTTCATAGAAAGAGATAAGTTTAAGCAAAAGGAACTTTTTCCTTGTGGCTGCAATTGAACTGTGGTGATTACTGCTATTTTGATGGATAACCAAGGTGAAATAGGTACCAAGAGCAGTTAGGCAGTTCAGTGGAAGAACGATTCACTGGAGTCTATTACACATACAAAAAGCTTCTGATTCAGGAAATCCTCTAGCTGTAAATCACTGGAAGCCGAGCTGGGGGTTTTCAGTAGAGGTGCAATTGGTTGTCTCTGAGTTTTGTATTTCCAAAACATCAGTTACAAGTTGTTGTCTGGACTGAAAGCCATGAGGCAAACCTTTCAACCAAAGTGTTATCATTGATTATGCTCCTGAAGGCCTATAAGAAAAGTGACAGCACTGGATTGTATCAGAGTGGGCTTTCTCAGCATTGTCTTCTGGTAGGTAGTCTTCCATTTGCCGAGTGCTTTGCCTTGTGCTGCAGCAGTCCTGCGGAAGAATACTCCTCAACATTTGGTCTCATCTGGCAGGCCGTGTTGGCTGTAAATTACACTTTTCTGAAGTTTGAAACACACTATTCCTGAGGCTTATAGTGGAGGTTAGATATTTCCCTCCCAATATCCTGCTGCTTCACAGAGGCTACCACGTTATAGCCCAGCTTTGGCAGGACGTTTGACATGCTTCCTGATATCCTCCCTCCACTTAGTACTGCTCTTAAGTCACTGCTACAGATTTGTCAGGTCCCAGTGCTTTGAACAGATCTATCAGGGACAAGTTAAACTGTGGCTTTTTGAAAGGTTTTATCTCTGTGGATCCTTATGATTCAGCTCTTTGCTGCCAAAGTAGTCTTAGTCCTCTTAGATTGTGTATGTAGAGGAACCAGGTAACACCTGGCTTTTATACTAATGGCCAAAGGAAGCTGATGCTCCTGTACTGGTGGTTGAGAGTTGGAATGCTTCTGGGTAATGTTTTTTGAAGAACAGTTTCCTTAATTTTAATGTTTTATGGTACAAAGTTAAATATTTTGCAGAAGTTGAGTGTGAGCTTTCTTTTTAGCAACTTGCTAAACACAAAACTTCCATTAGTGAATTAATCTGAGCTCAGTTTTCATCTGCAAACACTTCTGCTTTTCTCTGAGGATAAATCTGAACTGCTAAAACTGTAATACTAAAAAAATGAAATAGTAGTAAGAAACTCAGGAGAGTGGATTCAATACCTTAAAACTGTATTGAGATTTCTGGAATTCCTAATCTCCTTTTGACTCTGGATCACTCTCTCATCTCCTTAATAATTAGTCTGATGTTAACTCATCTTTCATTTTTACTCAAGAGAGATGAAGATAGGAAATTTGTAGAATCAATATTATTTCCATATCTACAAAAATCCAGATGGTGATTGTAAATTAAATCCAATGTGAATCAGTATTTAACTAGCTAGGTGCCTGGCATGATCATTTTTATCTTAATTTTTTTTTTCATTATTTTCTCTATAAAGAAACAAGTAAAAAGAAAAGTATATGCATGTTATTTCTTAGTTGTGCAATTTAACAACATAGATGTTTTGAAAGGGAAATAACTGCATATCTACATACTCTTTCTTTTGTGAGACCCTCTTTCTTTATGCTAGTCCAAAGTCTTGTTTTCTGATTTCTTAGGCTTAACACAAAGCAACTCGCTCTAACAAATAGCATGGGAGCTTACTGTTTCGGACCGGGGCAGAGGCTGGGGAATGAACTTTGTTCTTACAAAGCTCCCAGAGAAAATAGAATAGTTTAGCCTAATTAATCGCTATCAAGTGTTTAGCTAATCTTTTATTTCTGCTAATTCACGTAAGTTTCCAGCTTTTTCTCATAAAGCTGTTTTTTTCTTCACAGTACTGATTTTTAAAAACAAGAACCTGAAGTAAGCACCAGGTGCTAATAATACAGGTTTCTGCCCTGCTTCAGCTTGGCTGTATCATGGCAGGGGCAGTTAAATTACATGCAGTTCATCTCCTGAAATACCTCAATTTTATCCCCAAGTATTAAAATAAAAGTGTGTCAGTTCTGGATTCCTGTGATATGCTGGAATAAACTGGCACTTTGGGAGTTTCTTCTGATGGAGATTCAACCAGCTCCTCTAGCAGCAGTTCTAGGCAAAGTGGGGCAGAAGGTTGCTGAGGATTATTAATAATTTCAGCGGTTTCTGGGCTACCTTGATTTTAAGTGTACTTGGACTGCTACCTACCTAATGATTTTCTTTTATTATACTCTCGGAGATAGGACAGGTATTCCTCTCATCTTGTCTGTATTCAGTGTTAATGCACGATGTATTAAATAGGTTATGCTGATTTTCTATAAGCTATGTGGTATTTCACTGGAGGTTTATAAATTGCTCCGCAAATTGGGTTCAGCTTCATTCATTCATATGCCTGTATCATGCTTCTTTTCAACTATTTTTAAAGGATTTATTGTAGACTTCCCACAGTATTCTTAAAGCACATGCTATCTGTTCTATTCTTCTGTACTTTACTAATATAAAGAAATTGGGATTCAACGTAGAAGAAAACTATATTAACTGAGCACACAGTACTGTCTCGAGGAGCAGCTAAGCTGCTGAAGGCTTTAAGAGCATCTGTTACCCTTGGCCATCCTTTACAAAACAGCCTAAAACTACTTTTGAGTCAAACCTAATGTTTTAACCAGTGGGTTCTACACTTACATGTAGATTTATGCATGTGTTCAGCTCTGTTTGAAATTTGTATAATAATGTATTAGTACATGTTGATCGTAGAGAAGTAGGAAGCCAAGTTGTGTAACTTTTTTTAACATCAGTTTGCGTTTAGAGTCAAATTGACCATTCAGTGTCCTCCCTCACTTTTTTTTTCAACTCAAGTGTTTGCTTCTATGTAAGCACGTGTTTCCTCTTGAGTATCTCAATATAAAAAAAGGATTATAAATTTATGGATGTGGTTTTCCAGTTAAGCATGTAAAGCTAATGCACAGTTTTTGCTTTAGCTGACAATGCATTCAGTTTGTTCGTGTACACATGTATATCCCTCTAGCATACTCTGATATGCAAAATCGTGGTCACCTCCTGACCAGTCTTTGCTGGTAAAACCTTTTTGGAAACAAATAAGGAATTACTTCCTTTGTCTTTTTAAACAGCATAGAATCAGGACATTTGTGTTCATTTCTCAAAATTCTGTGACATTTACCTGATTGATTTTGGAAAGCACTTCAGTTTCTTTCCCCTGGTTAAATTAAGGCTGTACTTGAAACTTTAGTCTGGTACTGACATAAGGAATATCTAGCATAGTAAGATGATGGTTACAACTTGTTTTAGTGAGTAGAAGCTTATAATACCTAGTAGATAACATTGAAGGAAAGACATGCATGAGAAAAAAAATCCAAATACATGATTTAATTTTTGCCTCAGGAGTAGCAATTTAAGTTTCTAAAACTTGAAAACAAATTTATAAGTAGATAAATGGGACAAACTACATATGAGTTCTTAAAGTGTTTTTCTTTTGCAGGATCTCCATAATCTAGATCTCATGATTGGGATTGCATCCAGTGGAATTGCTGTATATAGAAAACTCATCTGCACAAGCTTCTACCCCTGGTAAATTCCTTTACTAGTAAAGAAATATGTCTGGTCTTTTCAATCTTACTTCCATTTGCTTTAACATTTATTCCAAAGAAGCCTTCAATACATAGACTTGTTCTTTATGGGATTTCTTTATTAAAAGCCTGTTGCTTAGGCTTTTAATTCTGTAAGGCTTTTGGACTCCTTGCACTCTGTGATGTCTTGGTCAAGTTAATTCACATACAGGTCTCAGCACATGATTAGGAGGACCCTGTGGTCTTAGAGGTTTGCTGCTGTTATACCAAATAAAATTTTTTAAAAAAAAATCAGTATTGCTAGTAAAGCTCAACAGCTAATGATCTCTCTTTATCCTGTCATCAGCAAAAAGATATTTGCTTCTCAGAAAAAAAATGTAAAATGAGATTTCAGATTTACTGGAACTAGGATAATATAATTTAGACAATTTTTTAAATGTCGTTAAACAAGGCTGTAGAATGTTAACAAGTTTTGAAGTGTCCACAAGAGGGACCTCTGCATTAGAATGCATGATAGTGCTGTAGAAAATAATCTCTATGAAGAAGCAGTGTGCACAAAATGTCTAACATGAATTACATTAGAAGTTAGTTAACATGTAATAATTTATGATAATTATGGACTTTATTATTTATACTGTACTAAAAATGATAAGATAAATTAGAAGTTTGTGCTACAAAGCTCTCTTTCCCCTTCCTAAAAAAAATTATATTGTCCTGGATTTTAAAATGCCATTGCTATTATTTTCAGGATTACCATTATCCATTCATATCTCAGGTCACTAAGTAAGCAGAACAAGACTTGCAGAAAACAGAGAATGTGTCTCCGGCTGGTATTTTTTAAAACCTGCAGCTCTTTAAAGAAGCTGCGAGATTGATATACGAATGGGTAGAGCTCAGGACACACAGATTATTTGTAATTTTTTAGGGAGGGGAAAGAGAGCTTTGCAGCACACAAGACAGAAGAAATCCACAACTTCCTGTGCTACTTTTATTCCTGGAGAGCACAGAGGAATAAAATGCAGATACTAAAACAGAGTTTACAAAAACCTATTCTCATTTATGGGTAAAAATGAAGCGGGGGGGAAAAAACCCGCTAAAAAACAATTGCAGCTAATGCAATTGTTCCAGGTTTTTCTACTCTCTCTCAACTTGAAAGGAGCAAAAACTTCCTATACGTAGGGGATAACTTTTTGATATTTTATTTCTGGCTTATTGAGTGAGTTAGTCATAATTCTTCATACAGGAATGGTGTCCATTCCCTGCCCCCTGAAAACAAGCAAACAAGGAAAGTCACCAGAGCAGACTAGCCTGTGCTGTGTTTGCACTTACTTCTTTTTAGACCTCAAAGCAAGATAAATTTCTGTAATGCCTCGAGTTTTAATGTAACTTAGTTGGGCTGAAGGCATGCAGGTAAGGAGATTCCTTACAGAGCAGTATATGCCTGAGAATGCAAAAAATACCCATTCAGATAATTGAAATAGTACTTAGGCTTTTTATGTAACACCATTTCTAGTAAGTTTTTCCTGCAGGCTGCACAAACTTCACCGTAAATGTGATAGAACTCAAGGTGGCAGCAAACACCGTCAAAGCACTCTTTCCAAAACTAAAATATTGTGCAGCATTAGTGGATGACAACAATACAAGTATGCCATATGGTGGTAGTCAAAGGGGACCAAAAGTTTTCAGGAACAGAGGCAGTGAGAGAGTACTGCCTTGGCAAAAGGAGGATTTTCAATCAAAGCAACCTACGTAAGGAGCTGACTGATCAGTCAGAGGCAGTGCAAGTCAAGGCAGGTTTAAAAAATAACTCTGGATTTAACGCAGTATTTTATATGCTTTAGAAAGGTATTCTTGGGGGTGCTGAGGTGTTTTGTGATAATTTCCAAATGAATTTTGCAAGTAAAATATTAACTTAGTGGCAAAACCCCCCATACAAGCACGCTCTACATCAGCAGCAATTAAGGTTGTGTATTAAATACTATTCAGTATGTGCAGTGTCTTTGCTTTGAAAACTTCAGAGAAACTGCTAGAGGAATGCATTATGCGTTTCTAGTTAAAATTAAAAAAATTCCACAGAATCTTACATAGCAAATTTGACAAACCTTTCCAGTTGAATCTTCTAATGTTAAAGTATAAGACTTTCAACTATTGAAACATTTTTGCTTCAAGTCAAAAATACCAGCTATTAGTATAAAGTGTTAGGACAGAACTGCCAATTTAATCAGAAATTAATAATTCTGTTGCTTGTTAAGTGACGAATCTATTTTGACCCTTGTGAATTATAGGAATACAGGACCCAAAAGATGTATCATTATTAATGTGCTACAAGTATAGAGCATTTTATAAGTAAACCGTGAAATTTAATAATTTATGAATGTTGCATAGACAGATTATTGGTGAGTGGTAAGGGCAGCTGAGCCACTAGTTAGAATAAGAATATAGCAGCATTCTGTTCAGATCATCTTTTGGATGTGGCATCTTCAAGCACTTGTTAAATCTAAATCCTTTGATACCTTAATCTCTTGGATTTTTTGTGGATTGTGCTATATGCGAACATTCACTCAACTTGTAGGCATAACATCGCAAACAATTTTTAGCTAATATTAAGTAAAACTGTCAGATTAGCAAGTGTTCTTTGTCACTGAATTAAATAGGTTTAGTTGTACTTTAAGAAGACTGAATGGAATTGAGAGGAATGCTCTATTTAGAGGAGAGTCAAAATAAAGAGACTTAAAGCCATGATAAGACATGAAGTAAATCATGGGGTTTGGTTTTGCTTTTTTGGTTTTTGGTGTTGGTTTTTTTTTTTTAAGAGGGAGAGATGAGAGAGTTTTTGGTATTTTTGGATGTTGGCTACCTTTTTGTTGATTGGTGGAAGGGGTTTTTTGCTTCGTCTACAAGGTTAGTTTTCTGTGTCCTGCATTGCTGCTGGCTCTACGTTAGGGTAAAAACAGACCAAGACAGCAATTGTGTAAGATGAGAATGACTCAAAAAAATTATTTGTTGAATTGTAATCTAAGTCAAAAAATGTGTTAAGAAAGAACCAGAAACACAAAACTTGAGGGGTACTAGTTGAGGTGAAGTAGCACTAGGATTAAGAAAGGATTTATATGTAAATGAGTTGCATCTTAGTAAATACAACTGAAAGTTTATATGACTTTTTGGGAAGTTCAGAAGCCAGAACTTTCAGATGAGCAGTACAGATAATTACCATTTGAAACAGTAAGTCAAATGGCACAAGTGTTTCAAGAGTTGGACTGACGGGAGAGTTGGATATGATTTAAAGTTTCTAGTAACCTGCACAAGGATTTGCCTGCTTGCCAGAGAATGTTGTGAATTAAATTCCTGTGTCTTTGTATTTCTTTAATTGATGGATAAAAGCATTTTCAGAAATGGGCACGTGTTCGGGTTTTTTGTTTAGAGAAAACTTTGGTATTTTAGATAAGTCTTGTTTTGCTGTAGGAAGGTGCGTGGGTACCTAGCAGTTTGTTTAATTTAGCAAAACTGATAAGCATGTAATTAAAATGAAAATTGCTTGAGCACCAATTCCAACTGTAATCCTTACCTTAGAAAATCTTTGTTCATACTATGTATATATAGAAAAGAGGTGTTCAGTTCTGTATAAAATAACCATATAAATTATGTAGCAATGTTAATAATAGAAGTGAAAAATATATTAACACTCATTTTTACAGTTTCATCCTCCTACAATTATGATTTTAACTACAGTGTTTGTTTTGTTATAATTGCAAGTGTATATTTTTCACATTATGAAGACAATTCTGTGAAGTCTCTGGGAAATTTCAGGTGTTATATGGCCAACGTTGTGTCATGAGGGTCTTAAATTTTGTTCCTTTAGTCACAGTTGTCATATGATTCTGAAGTTATACAAACGACACATTTAACATTTTTATGGCTTAGTAAGGGATGTCATCAAGATTTTGCTGCAAGAATAGATTTGGTGGGAGAGAATTGCGATGAGCTATTTAAAGAGTAAATGAGGAAGAATCTCAATTTTTAAAAGACCTTTCCTTAGCTAAAATTTTTGCTTTGAGTTTCTTGATGCCTATTTGCCATTCAATGCAGGAGATGGCTGCATATTATTCATTGAATATTTAACAGCTATAATCTTTTAGGCTTACTGTAAAAGTAATACTACTTTTCATTGGTTTTTTTCCCCTCTAAACAGTTTTTAGTATTTCATAGTCTGTTTCTTTCTTTTAGGGTGAACATATTAAAAATTTCCTTTAAAAGGAAAAAGTTTTTTATACAACAACGGCAAAAACATGTAAGTAGTAATTCATTTTGTTTTGCTCAAATGGTTGTGTTCAATTTTTTTTTTTGCCTTACATATTAAGACAACAAAAGGTTTTGTTGTGTTAACTTGCCTTTGAAAATCCGTTTTGTTAACATGCCCTTGCTATTGTGGTCTTTATATGCTTGCTTTGTTTCCTATTTTTGTTTCCTTTCCAGCATGAAATCTTTTTACATTCAGTTTGCTGGACTATATCTTACCCATGCAGGCTTCTTCTTGCTTGGAGATTCCAGGGAAAATGAAAATCTTCATCCTCTCTCCAGGATTTTGTAATCTAGCATATTTCCCTTTTCTTGCCAGCATCTGCTGCTGTTTTCTTTGATGCTCTCCCTGCCCTGTAGAGTGCCTCACTACAGTGAATCTACTAAATAGCTGCTTATCCCATCTAGTAAGACTGTGTGAGATCCCTTCTGCTTATGGGGCTCAGAGTTCTGGGAGAAAGGAGGGTACCTGGAGAAAAGGACAGGTCTGCAGCTGCAAGACGTGAGGTTGGAAAGGGGGTTAGTGCATCTCCTGCTGCACGTAACAAGAAGCACTTCAGAAGCTGACAAAATACGTGAAGATAGTTGACAAAACTGATGTACAATAGAAAATTTAAGAGTAGTCTTCATAACACTGTTCTTTTGCAGAATGTTTATAATATATTAGGCTGTTCAATAGAAAAAAATATCCTTGATGACAGTATTGTACTGTCACAATATGAGCAAATAAATTAAGCTATCTTTTCAGGAAAAGAAAAGCATATTTAATATGACAGGAAAAAATACAGAAATTAGCGACCAGCAGATACATAAATATTTTAATTCAGCTGAGGACAGAACTCAGATAGTACAAAGTAAGTGTTAACTTATACCTAAACTTTATGAAGGTTCTTGTAGTAAACGAGTTCTTAAACTGGTAGGAGCTGTCTTACAAGAAGCCCTCTTGACCCTCATCAATCAGAGGGTCTGCTGAACGCAGATTGCTGGGGAGGCTTTTTTTAACCAAAAGGAAAATATTTTCATCTTTTCTCCTCATCTCTCCTCCCCCCAGTTTGTTGGGTGTCTCCCAGACTTGAGGAGTACACGTTCTTAATTTTCAGGGTTCTTGTTTAAACACAGTGTCTAGAGATAGTGTTACTGCACTAATTCTTATACATATAGCATGCACAAATGAAACTCTTTTCTCTTTTGAGAGAGTGTGTCCTAACCTGCCACAGAAGGGTCTTCGGTTTTCTGCAAGCTGTAGGTTTCTAAATATATAGTTTATATGTAAAATTGTCTCGATCTGTTCAAATGTATTTTGCTGTGTGAAGAAATGAGTGGTTGGCAAACCATCCTACTAGCTTGTGAGTATAACTGTATTATGTTCAGTGTAATTGTATGACACTCACAAGTGTTACCTTCTACATTTGAGGACTAAAAATTCACTGATAAGGTGTTTTATTGAATTCAAAACTATGCAAGTATTGGCAACTGACAGCAATTTCAAAATGTGTCTATGAGAATAAATGTAGGAACAGAACTCTGAGTGATTAGTAACAATGGATAGTAAAATCAGCATACTTATAGGGGATTTTTTTTAGAATGTGGAGTAATAAAGTCTCAATATGTAGCAGTCACTAGACTCAAAAGATTGTGTAATGTATGTGTGTTTATTACATAAAGACTTTACTGCTGTCAAAAGTTGAATTTCTCTTTCTGGAAACATGTGTCACCTTTGAAGAGGGCAGCATTCTTAAAATTTGTTTAATTAAGCTTTTGTTAAACACTGACAGTCCAATGCCCTTGATTTTTTTTTAACTAATCTCCTCTTAAGTGATCATAGTTCTTTATTTCATAAGCTACTGAGATTGCAGTAATGCTCACTATATCTTGCTTGGAGAACTACAGAACTGTAGGAAAAATAAGGCCAGCCGCGTCACCTTCTTACTGTTTCTCAGTAGATATGAAAAAGCAGACCAGGCGTGCTGTTAAATCTCCAGATATATTCATCCTTGTCAGTTAGCTCCCTGTGCCAGAAATTTAGGGCAGCGAGTCTGCACGCCTGCAGTACTTCAGTGTTACTGCTTTGAAAATCTTGCTGTTGCAGTGGGATGGGGGCAGCTGGGGCTTTCTCCAGAGCGGTGCCTTGCTTAAGGGGTTCGTGAGGGCAGATGACTGAGGATATGTCAGTCTTTGGATTTATCAGATTATTTTTTTTCTTGGAAGTGCAGGAGGGAATAGTAAATGAGGCTGAAAGTGAGGAATGTAGAAGAAGGTGGGGAAAGCAGAGCAGATGCTACATATTAGTAGGCAAGTTTTCACTAAAGATGGCGACAGTGCTATAATATTTCAGTGTTTTGTATGTTATATGTAGATTTCTTTGATAAAATCTACAGAAAGTTCTCAAAGACAATGAATTTGAAGTCATCTGGGACGTGCCACGTTTCATTGATTTATTCTCCTCCTTTCTCTTACTCCTTTTTTCTTTCCTTATGGCCCTGTTCGTAAGACTCCGCTTACCTTATCTCACTGTCCCCCTGCTACTCACCTCCTCTTTTACCTTCACACTGCTTCAGTCAGTTGATCAGCTACTTGGTAGAAGCATGCAATATTTCTCTTTCTACTTAAGAGCTGCATAAGGGCTGAGGAGCAAGACTGATGAATCAGTGAATGTCTATGCTATAAAAGCTCATGATATGTAGACTTAATGAAGGGTGCAAGATTTTAAGGTAGGAAGGGGAACTATGCTGGTTTATGGGCAATATTTTAAAGCTTCCAGCAGTGAAACATTATATCTGGTGTGCTTATCCTAGTGCTTATAAATAACTTATTTTTCTGTGTATTAAAATATGTGTTTACTTACTATGTTTTAGATACTTTCAAATTCTCCGTGAATGGAATAGGCGTATGTCTGATCAAAGTTCTTCCCTGATGCTGAAGTAGCAAGAGAGTCACTTTAGATATTGAGAATTGTTCCCTTTCCCTTAATGGCCACTAATTTCTCTAATCCTCATTTCTTGGTAACTATTAAAATAACAATATTTTAGGAACTTGAGTTGAGAAGTATGATAAGCAGTAAATCCATGGATCCTACTAGAACTCTCTTAATCTTGTAATGGTGCATTGATTTAACATCACAACTTGCAAGCTTGGCCTATTAGTGAGCCAAATTATTTTTTTCTTAACAAACGATTTTGTTAATTTAAAAATTGACTGCATTTTTCTGAAACTTCTGAAAGTATTTATCCTAGCATAAGTCCATATTTAAACTTTTAGCCCACTTAGAAGCAGTTGAGAAGGTTGTGGGACAACAGGTGGGGAGAACTTATTTGTGGCTTAAAAAGCAAGATTCATTACTAGTTTCAAACCTAAATTTAAAACCAGAATATTAGATGTACTTAATTCCTTATGTTTACACTATGGCTTTTCAGTATAATTGAGATGTTGGGATAATCTAATTTTTATGGCAACTCAAAGACCAATATTCCAGGCTGACAAAAATAGCTATAAACTTCCTTTTATTTGTCTTCTGGAGTAGTGTAAAATGCTTCAAGTGTTATTCAGCCAACAGAGGGTATGTAAGAAATACCATTTGTTGTTAAATCTTTAAGTGATATATACTTTTCTGTATTGCAAGAAATTCTGAATTAAAATTTCACTATGCTTGCACGCTTTATTAATATATAAGCTAATTAGAAGCAACTGTGGTGAACTGGCAAAGATGAACTGGTTCCATTATGCATGAGGCACCAATAATAAAACCTACTTATTAAAAGAAATTTACATGTTTTAATAGATATAGGGAAAACATGCCTCAAAGATTGCAATCAGTTAATGGTTTGCAGTGCCTATGTAAACTCAAGGGGCGAATCCTTTCCTTGAGATTCTCATTGGTTTTCTAAAACATTGAGTTCAGTCATAGATTCTCTGAACTTGTCATAAAGTGACTTGCAGAATGTGGCATTGATCTCTGATATGTGGCATTTGTAAAATGTTGCCTAGAACTAAAAAGAATACAAGAAAAACAGCTTGATTTTTCCAGACAAAATGGTCCATAGTTACTTCCCAGTAGGATCGTTGCTGTGAACAAACAAAAGGACAGTGGCAACTAGAAACCAAGGCGTTATCCAGGTGGGACCTCTATTTCTTGCTGGACTGTATGAGAAAGAGCTTTATTAGGTCTTTGAGTCCTTTATTAAAAAGGTTTTGCAATCCACATTCTGACTTTCTCCAAAGTGTGAGCTAGGAAGAGAGCTGTACTGAGATGGTTGCCTGCCTAATTGTATGCTAAGGTGTCAAAATTCAGTCATAATTCAGAGCAGTTGGAAAAGATGAGAGATGAGATTGAAAACTTGCCTTTTTACGCTCAGGTGCTGAGCTGTGATAGCAATTAACTCAGGTCTCATGTTACCTTCCTTTCTGTTCTTTGCTTTACTCTTCATTCCACTTTCTTTGCATCAATAACTATATTAACTACCCAAAGCTATATCTTGTGGAAAACTCTCTTGGGATCTGAAATAGCTCAACAGGTGCTACAGTTGGTGAAAGCCTAAGTGTGGGTGGCACAATTGTGTTACATCTGTGTTTCACTGGCACTTTGGCACTGAAGTTACAAGTAATAGTTTGCACCAAGACAGACAAGATTTGTATTCTGCTTCCTTTTGATCATCTCATTGTGGCCTCGTGTTATCCATCCAGAAAGCAACTCCAGTCCTCTCACAGCTACCTTGTTTCCCTGAAAATGGATCACTGTTACTAAAAGATGGTCTTTTTGCATACTATATTTTTTGCATAATATGGCTCTTGAAAAAAACATATTGAAGCCTTCTGTGAAGAGTTTGAATGCAAAGATTGAGTAGTTTTTTTTTCCTTTCTACATTGCACCCTTAGTGGAATGTCTGAGTTTTGTCATACAGGTCAAGATCTGACTGGAACCTGAAACTATGTTTAGCTGTTTAGTATTATGCTCAGATATATAAAATATTTACAACTCCAGACTTAAATATTTCATGAACACTGTAAGGATTAGAAACTGAAAAACTTAATAATTTTTCAGTATTGCTTAAACTTTTGAAGTATCCATTTCGCAATTTAGAATTTAATATAGTCACCGGGCTATCTGGCCATCTCCAGCTCAAAATCTACTATACAATGATTTTTTTTTTCCCCAAATGCATTTTTCTTATTAAGTTAAAATTAGTTTTGTTGTTGTTTTATGAGCTTGTTTACTGTGTTTGATGGGCTTGTATATATTGAAACATGGTATTTCTCACCATTACAGAATGAATCCAGAGAGCATATTGTTGCCTTCAACATGTTAAATTACAGAGCATGCAAAAATCTATGGAAATCTTGTGTAGAGCATCACACATTTTTTCAGGCAAAGAAGTCACTACCTCATGAAAAAAAGATATTGTCACATTATTGGACCCTGGGTTCTAGAAATCCAGCAAAGTAAGTATTGTGTGAAAGCATGTTTGCTTTGTAATGGGAATGGGAGGATTTGTGTCAGTGGTAGCTCAAGCTGGAGCAGCAGAGTTCAGTTCTGCCCACAGCTGTGTTGTGTTCCAGACTGTATGTGAACCATTTGACAATTTATAGCTGTGCTTTCAGTTTCTGCAGTGTGGTGTCATTACAATAGATATTTTTTTCATAATTTCCTAAATAGGTATTTGAATATATGTTTTATTGGTATCGTTGAAACTTGCTGTTTCAGTTTGAGATATAAAAACACTAGAAAGTAAAAATGTCATGTAGCTAATGATCCAATAAAAGAATTTGCAGAACAGATTTGTTTTGAACTGCCTACTCCTTAGTGCATATACACACTCTTTAATATGTTAGGACAATTTCTGGAGTGCATCACACCAACCACTTATTACTGGCATCCACACAAAAAACGTTGTCTCATCCAAGTATTCAATATATCTTGTGACATCTTTTGTGACACTTCTAATCTTTTATTTGCCTTGCTGGGTTCTGCTAGTCATGGAGCTGGTAGTTTCATAGTGGCATAGTGGCTCTAGTTCCTTTACACCAAAAGTAATACTTTAGAGCCTTTCATTTTGCCATGTTGGGATTGTTCCTTCCCATATGCACCAACTATGCCCTTATTCATGAAACTTTATCTGCTAGTTCATTGTCTAGTCACTTGACGTTGTAATGGCCTTCTGCATTTCTTCACAATCAATGTTTATTTTTGCCATCTTCTGTGATTAGTACCTTCAGCAAACTTTGTTCACTCTTTTCTCTAGATCACTAGTGAATATGTTGAACAAAGTCCCCAACAGATACCCCTCTAAGACTTTACTGCTGATCTTTTTCCACTATAAATCTAAAACGTTTTTTCCTATTCTCTCTGTTGTGTCACAAGTGAGCAAGTAATTCTTCCAAATGAGGTAGCTCCTTAGTTTCTTTATGGGTTTAAGGTAAAATGTCTTTTTGAAATCTTGAGTAGATTAAATCACTAGTTTAAAGTAGGAGGTTATACTAAAGTGGTTCTACTGTTTCATCTTAGAGGCTTCTAAATTTTTGTATCAGTCTCAGTGATTTCTTTCATTATGCTGATTTGTTCTGTTGTTTCATTTATCAGCAATTGAGCTACAAATGTGTCACATCATGTATCGTCATCATCTCATCTGTGTCCCATCCCCACCCCACTCCTGAAAAAAAATTGTCATGAAACATATCAAAAATCTTTTATATTAATAGTGAATGAAAAAGTCTTACGTCATTATCTTCTCTGAATGTGAAATTTTGTGGGGTTCTTTTGGCCTTTGATCATCTCTAGTCTCTGTAGACTCCAGAAATCTGCTTGTTCTGATGATTTTTGGAGAAGTTTTTCACTGTGTTCTTTTTGTTTGTGGGTGGTGCTGTTTGTGGGTTTTTTGCAGTGTGTTCCCCTAACAGTTTAACTTTACATTTAATTCGTCAGACTGATTCTGTTTTTCCTATTTGCATAAGTTTTGACTTTTAAATGATGTCGTCATACTTCAAATAGCTTCCCAGACTTTGGTGGCTGGCTGGTTTTTCATACTGTCATGACTCTTTAGACATTGCAGGAATTCACACCAAGTGGACTAGTATTGCTTGTAAATGAAGCATGTAACTCATGAGGGCTGTCCAACTGTAAGAAGGCTCATAAAATGTTTTTTTTCTGCTGCAGTGGAATTCCGTATTTTCAGCTGGTACTAGATCATAGCTGAAGCAAGTAAAAGAAGTCGTTGTACAAACAGTAATCTTTTTACAGATCTTTATTTTGAGAATTAGCTCCTCTATGGAATGATAGGAACTTGTTCTTGCTATAGTGAAGTTTTTGAGGAGATGAATTTCTCAAAGTTTGTAGGATTGTCACTTCCTGGAGTACTTTATTTCTATCAAATTTGCAAACAGATTCAGAATCCTGATGCTTGTGTATACATGTGCACACACAGGTGTTGCACAGCCCTTGTAATGTTAAGCAAGAAAACAGTACAAATTCCAAAGGGTAGCAGTTTAGTGTCATTCCAATTTTTACAAAACATTGGATTTTTGACAAATTTTACTGCTACAATTTCTTAATAGCCTGTAACATGCAGGATAGTTCTCATTGTTGAACCGAGTTACTAAGAAAGACTTCAAGTAATTTCATGTTCTGAGGCATTATTTCTCGTGAATTGCCTATTTAGGCTCTTAAGGAATCTCTAGGGAGAATTCTTCATTGTGATGTCTTCCATCAGCTTAATGATATCCTCTGTACTAATGTGTTCTTTGTCCGTGTTTATGCCAGCAACTCAACAAGGGTGAAATTTAGGATCTACGTGAGGCAGAAATGACTCAGCAAGCTTTACTATCAGAGACTGCTAAAGTACGTAAGAAGCAATAATAATTGTGGAAGACTTTCAGTGTTTCAATAGTTCGACTTAGTCACTGTCACTTAGCAAATTATTTTCTCAAAAGATTGAAGAAAAGGTGTGAACAAGTCACTTCTGAAGTTAACTGTCTTATGTTGAAAATTTTTACTTTCCTACTTGTTTGTGATTGTGTAAGAGACAATATGAGCTTCCATGTTCCTTTCCAAGGATAGCTCTGAGCTCACGTGGAAGCTACGCAAACAAAAAAAAGGGATTCTGCATTCTCTCATGGAAGAGAGAAAAATTTTGCACTGAGTAAAACAAACAAACAAAAAACACAAACCAAAACACACACACAAAACTGTCACCAACCACACCGTACAACCCTGGAGGTTGTAAGATTGGTTTGTCTTCAATAATTCTTTTCATCCAGCTTCTGTCAGCTTTGAATAGGGTTACATTCAGGTTTTACTACCTTAAGTATCACAAGTTTTCCTCTGGAATTTGTGGCTTTCCTGTACTTTGTTCTTTAAAATTCATGCGAGGCAGATATCTTAGTGTTTATTGCATCAGTTCAAATAGTTGCACTCTTGCAGCCCTTTAGTACGATTTCTTATTTGCACATCTCTGCCCTTCTGGATTCTCTTAGCTTAATGTACCAGTGGAATTCCATTTTAATTATGCCTCTGAGTTGTAGAAATCACTTGTAAGCCTTATTCTAAGGGTAGGCTGAATCACATCGCCAGATTCTGAGAGGTATGTTCATTCAGCATTTCTGGACTGAATGCTGAATTACTTGTCCTAGGCACATTCTCATTCCTTGCTGAAAAGCTCAAAAATGTACCTATTTTCTACAAAGGATGACCTTGGCAATAGATGGTAGCAAGGAACTGTCACCTCAAGATATCACAGCCCGTTCCAGAAAGGCATAAGCGGCCTTTTAGTATGTTTGCTGAGAAACACCTTCATATTTGAGATCTGAAGAGCAGCTACGTGACGTTCAGGTGGTTGTTTGTTATGTACCAAAGTTTCTAGAGATTGTATTGTTCAAGCGATTCTGTGGTCAGGGTTAGGAGTTAGGGCTCTGGCTTCCATCACACGAGTTAGGTTGCACCTCAAAAGTCACCTGCATCAGAGTATGCATGAACAGGCACTATTAAAAATGGAAAACTGGTTATTGCAAAATATGAGGAATTCTTCAAGATGCATTTTTTTGTAATACATCCTCTTTTTCCACTCTCTCTCTGCGCTCCACCCATGTAAGGCTTCTTTGAAAGAACTCTTTGTTTTTGCAGAAGACCAGAGTAGTTGGGGCCTTGTCATTGGTATTCAGAAGACTTACAGAATTAAAATGGATAATATAGGCAAAAGCTCCCCCTGAGTTCATGGACTGTGTGTTTACTAAGCTTAAAAACATGCATAAGTAACATCCATAGATGCTTCATATTAAGTTTTCCCTCATTGTTTTTTTAAACGGGAAGAACCTCTAAAAGTACACATTTAGAAGATGGAAGAGTTCATTTGCTTTAAAATAATGGATGAGATATGTAAAATACTTCAGAATACTAAAAAAAGGTTTGGGTTGCTTTTTCTCTTTTGCTAGTACACACAAAAAGCAGTACAATTGCAAAGCATACTTAAGGTTTGATATTAATATGAATAATATCCACAGCATAAGCAAGTTGGGTTTTTTTTTTAAATGTTACGTAAAATTGAGACATTTCAGCTGTGTAACTCACATATCTGCTATCCCAGCCACCTACAGTTCAGGACTTAGTGAGTGGAAAGTGATTTCTCTGTAACTCATAAATTGCTTTTTCCTGTGAGAAACCCTAGACCTGTAAACTTGAGGATCAGCAACGGTCTCTCTGCTTGTCTGTCTTTGACTGCTGTTTAAAAATATGCATAAGAGTTAGTTTATCTCAGTTTCAATCTGCTTTAAAAATTCCTTTGTTGTATAATTCTACTAGTAAGATATTTTTATTGCTTTCCTAGCTGACATTCTGATTCTGATGCAACCATTATCTTGTCAGGTTCTTATCACAAGAAGCAGTCCAGACATGGAGATCCCCTTTTCATGGCAGATCTTTTTCTAATGGTTTATTCCTATAAGGAACACATTCAAATGTGGCTTCCTCCTGAGAGAGAATGGTCTGGTGTAGCTCTTACTTGCTGAGGCAGCAGGTAGATGGTTAAAGTAGTCCTCTGTTCAGTGAAGCAATTAGTGAATTATTACCCCTTTATGAGTTTTAACAGGGAACATCTAGAATCTTTTGTCTTATTTTGAACCATGTTTTGTCAGGCACTTGGTTCAGTACTAATAGGACATACCAAATTTCCTGTTTTCCCCTCCATCATCTTAAACACAATTGGGTTAAAAATAACTCTCAGAAAAAGTTATTTTTACGCAGGCTTGTGATTAGCATCGTAGCAGGGATTAACAAAGAATTTTGTTGCCACAAGTGAGGAACAGCAAATAGTTGTGTAAGAATGCAAATGCATAAGTAAGCAAGGATAAGCACAGAGGACTCCTTAAAACACATGAATTATAGAATTGACTTTCATAAGCATATTTTATTTCATTTAACTTTTCTATGCAAATTAATTTACGTACAGGTTTTTTATCTCTTTGCAGGTCTGTGAACAGCCAGTACTGCAGAAAAGTTATAGGTGGGATGGTTTGGAACCCATCTATGAGACGATCTTTATCTGTTGAGCATCTAGAGACCAAAAGCCTTCCATCTCGATCACCTCCTGTTACCCCTAATTGGTAAATCCAATTTCAGCCTTTCCCATACCTTCCAACCTCCTACCTTTTCTAATTGCGTGTACTGTAGCAGAATAATTATGTAGTGTTTACATACATATTTTTAAATGTTGTTATTCTGAGAATATACATGATGACAGGAGCAGAGTGGGTGTCACTTACCTCAACTTTAGTAGGGCTTTTGATACTGCCTGGTGAAATATTATACCCAAGTTAAGATACTATGTTGTGAAAGGGTGGACAACAAAGTGGTTTGAAAAAAAAAAAAAAAAATTAAAAAAGGGTGAAATACT